>CM039309.1:81952550-82364675 GCA_022316695.1 Camellia oleifera | reverse complement strand
TGAACTGAAAGTACTTTTTTATCTGTATACAAACTACTGATGCAACTGTTGTGTATTCTGCTATATGCCTATATATTTCATTTCGCAAGACGGGCGTATAGACTACAGTGAGTTTGCTACAATGATGAGGAAGGGCGATGCAAGAATTGGCAGCAGAACCATGAGAGGCAATTTGAACTTCAACTTAGCAGATGCATTTGAAGGAAAAGAACTGACAGATAAATTGAAGCCCAGTGTTTGTATAGTTAGTGAAAAACTTGAGCTTTCTTAAGAAATGGAGTAGTTAATTTTTTTTAGCTCTGATATGATTTTCAAGACTAATCTATTTTATAGTTTGGTTGGTTATAGTCCTTCATGATCAACTCCAGAAAAAATAAATTAATTAAACTCTGTGATTATCTCTAAAATAAATTTGTCATTTGATTTTAACTTCAAAACGAAAATAATAATAATAGAAAAATGGAGCAAGTAGTTTTGTATAATACCTGCGACAAAATTAAATTCAATCACATCTAATTGTGTCTTGTTAATAGAGTTGTAGTTGAACAAGAAAATGTACTTGTGTCTTAGAAACTAGATTTGTTTTGGTTGTTCAATGTCAAACGAATTGAGATTATTTAAATTGATCATGTCGGGTCTTCATTATATGAACAATGTAGTGAAGTATCCCTGGGCTAAGAGTGTAAAAATGGGCTGTGGCCTGTGGACGGCCCGGGGTGGGCCCGGCCAGTGTAGGGCCGTTTGGGTCTGGACCTGAGCCCAGCTCGAGACCCTGGGCTAGGGCCAGAAGCATCATTTTGAAGCTCGGTCTGTGATCCGACCCATCAATCTGCTTAAGGCCCACTCAAGGCCTGGCCTGCTTGAAGCCAAGTATCTTTTTTAATGAAAAATAATAAACTTTTGATAGAAAAAATAAAATAAAATAAAAAATTTTGTTCAGGCCCGTCCAAGCCCAGCCCGAGACTCGGCCCACTGCTCCACCCAAGGCTCAAATACCCCTAGGCCTAGGCATGGGTCTAGGTCTAATTTTCTAGCCCGTAAGTCAACTCGGCTTGGCTTGAATTTTGGTGGGAGCTCGCGAGGCCCGACATGGGCCGGGCCAAATTTACACCCCTACCGTGGGCGCAATGTAGTTGGCTTGGGGGAAGGATCTCAAGTTGCTACTATATATTGCACTTGGTGTGGATTCGACTCCTCTCCATTGCGTATGTCCTGACTTAATTAGAGTTTGTGTTAAGGGGTCGGTACAAGTTCCCAAATTATAATCTATCGTCCAGAATGAACAACATGACACATTATTGATCTTGATACAAGCGCTGCCTTGGGACCTGAGGGAGGATGTAAGGATTTTCTTGTAACAAAAAAAAAAAAAAAAAAAATTGTAGTGAATATGGATTAAACAACCTTAGATATTCTTTAAAAAAAAAAAAAAAGCATCGAACAAAGGTTGATCTCTATTTTTCTATATATCAAAATCTTACAAAACTACTCCCAAATAAGACACTCAAATCTTGTATATATGTTATTCAATCATTCTAAATATGTTTAACAATGGGAATATTGTTTTTTTTACTTTTTCTTTAATAATTAAGTATCTGAACTAATTTATATGCATATATTAGTTGTTTTAATTGTTGATTTTTTAATTTTATTTATGTACTTATGGTAAAAGCGATAGGGTATTGGTAGGAGAAAGTGTTGAGGGGGCGGTATTATAGTATTTGTACTGTTTATTATTTTTTTATAAATATTTTTTCTAATCACTATTTTTTTTTTGGTCCTGCCACCCGGTGTCCGACCAATCCGGACACCATTGATATGTAATTCATCATAAATAAAAAGCAAATGTGACAATTATAATTATTATTTTTTTTTTTTTATGAATTTTCAAAATATTTTTGGCAAATAAAGAGAAAAAAATGATTCGAGTTGACTCACAGCGAACCCACCACGACCCGGACTGAGTCGATCCAGTTGCTGGAGAGATGAAGACAACGCAAACCCAATCCAATCCATCCCTTCATTATCCGGAGAGAGAAAGTAGAGAGAGAGAGAGAAGCATACACACTCACTCAGACATGGCGAGTCTTGCCTTTTGCTCCTCTCTCATCACCACCACCACCACCACCACCGCATCATCCCACAATCAAACCCCAACCCTTCGTTTCTCTCAAACCAAACACCTTACTTTCCTCTCACTCACTGCTTCTCTCTCTTCCCACATGTTCAGCTCCTCCACCTCCTCTCCAAGACCACCCACATTGTCATTTGTTCCCAAAGTCTCAGAAATCGAACCAACCGTTGTCGAATCCGAAGAAGCCCAAGCTTCGCAAGTCGTAGAATCTACCAGTGAAGAAGAAGAACCCAAACGCGAGGAGGTCTTCGCAGTTGTTATGGTGAGTGCTCTGTCTTATCTCTCTTAATTTGGCGACACTTTATGCAAATTGTTAATTGTTTTGTGCATATCCAAGTGATAATTTTGATTGTTGTTCAAGTTTGCAGAGAAATTGATTATCAATTGTTAAATGTTTCTAGCGAAATTTTGGGTCATTAAGCATTTTTGGGACTTTAATTTTAAAATTCAAAATTAAATGAACAAAATTTATTCTCAAATAAAGATAAAACAAGGTTATGAATCACATTTTTCTTGAAAGCGCATGATTACTTTTTTTTCCCTTTCTTTTTCCCCTTAAGTTTTTACATTCAAGTAAAAAAGTTACACTTTTCAAGAAAAATATGATTGGTTGTAACTTTAGTCTGAGAATAAAGTTTATCTGTATACTATTTATTAATTTTGAATAAAAAATCGAACAATTTATTAATTTTGAATAAAAATTCGTTAAAGTGCTATAGAGCCTCATTTTTTAAAACTGTTAATTACCTTGTTAGAGTAAGTTTTAGGGTGATCTTGTCATGACCCAGATGTAAATTTTTGGTAATTTGTGTTTCAGAGTTAATTTTGTGGTTATCCATATGATACCAAATTACCAATTCTTGTTGTCTATGTTAGTTAGATTGTTTTGATGTTATTTGGATGTTTCTGTTTTTAGTGTTATTACCTTTGTAATTGAGTAACCTTGTGATTATTTTGATTTTTGTTTATTTAACTTATGATCTGGTATGTTGTTTTTGGTAATTTTGAGTAGATTGGGGGTCGGCAATATATTGTTTTTCCTGGACGGTATATTTACACTCAGAGGTTCAAAGATGCAAATGTCAATGATAAGGTAAAGTAAAGAATTGCCATGATTTTCTGTCTGTCTTTCCTTGTTTTTACCTCTTGTCTAGCATTAATGTGGCTTTCTTTTTTGGTTCTTTCTTGAGGATAATGCATTTAACTTAATACTAGAATGGCCTTAATTTGGTCATTTGGATTGCTGGCCCCCTCTGGTGAAGCTTATTGGGGTTGCTTTTTGTTTTTTTTTCTCTGTACATTGTGAATCTGTTGTAGAGTGTTTAATGTGAGGCAAAAACAACTTAAATTAGCTGAAAAAACTGACAATTACGAAGCTGAGGAGGAAATGCTTTTAACTTATGGTTTCTAATTGTTAACTTTCTGCTTGAAAAAAAGCTGCACCAAATGGGTTTGTTGTCTGTTTGGACCGGTTGTTATTTTGTTGATTTGAGTAGCATGGGGTTAGAATTTGTCCATAACTTCATTTACTATCATTGATTTTCTTTTGACCTTTGGAGCTGAATCAAATTTAGGAAAGCCATGTTCAATCACCAATATTCTTTCATTTGTCCAGCCGTTCAAGCAATGAAAACCATTTTTTCCTCTAATGATGAACTAAGGATATCTTAATTATATAATGGGCTGATAGTAGGGACTTTTTGGCTTTACATTCACAGAAATAACAATTTTGATAAGATAATGTGGGGTTTTCGAGAAATGGTCACTCGAAGAGTGGTTTGAGACATGAAGCAATGCCCTTTCTGGTAGGATATGCTGTTGTAAGTTTTAGATAAGGGTGACTGAACTTACCTAATGTTGATAAGTTGGACCTCTACTTATTCTGCTATTGACGTAAGAAATTTTGTTTGTACTAGCTCCCTTTGTGGTATGTTGGATTGATCTTTCAAACTAGATGAAAATTCTCATATCCACAAATCAAACTTGGGTAGACCAGTGCTAAATTGTAAACAAATATGCCATTAGATAATAGAACAATTATTGCCATGGCAGTTTGTTTTGAAGAGGAAAATACGGTTCTATATTATGTCTTTTTCCAACATACAGCAAAACCTTATCAAACTTCATTAATGCCTTCATTATTTACCAAGTAAGAGAAGGATTACTTATTCATTAGCTTTGGCAATCTGTCCACTTGACAATAATCTGGGCTATGATCAAATTTTCTTTTCATTGTTTCTTCATGTTCTTTTTTTAATTTTTAATTTTTTTTGGGGGGGTTATATACATACATCCATGCCTCTACTTGGACTTGAACCCTGCACCTCCCTCATTGAGGGAAGAATAAGATACTAGTCAAGCTAATAACATGTGATATGATGTGGGCTAAGGTTTACTTCCCAAAGAGGAAAGAATAATTAATGGGACTTGTGTCCTTTAGAGACATAATGGAGGCTAAAGGCACAAGCAAAGCTAGTGTGGTCCTTTTCTAATTCCTCTTTATAGGTGTTGGATACCTCGGATGGTTCAACAATCATGTACAATTTTGTGGTCTTGATTAATTCTTTTAAGGAGATTTCTTAACTGGGGGAGTGGTAGTTGGAATTTTTTTTATTTATGGTCAAAATTCTTATACATGGCAGCGGTTAATGCAACATTTCTTTAACATTTTCATAGCATGGGCTTCTTTTAAATTCAACTAATGTTGATGAAGTCTTATTGTTATGTGCCACACTTGATTGAATGGTTTCTTCATTGATGTGATGTTGAGGGTGTTATTCTCTCTGAGCTTCTTTTGTGTGATATTGGCTACTTGGAACTAAAATTTTGTAGTTGACTATAATCTTGAAGAAGTAGACTTACTGAACACGTGTCTTACTTTTTGTGTGAGTCAAGGTATACCAGATTATCTATTTATCCGCTGTACTATTGCATTTGGTTTCTGGCTAGTAGATGCTACACGTGTCTTCTCTTTTAGCACCTAGATTTATGGACTTGGAGTTATAAAGGGAAGATGTTTTGGAGGCTGATTTGGATTGTAGTATGAAAGGAAAGCAAATGGTTAAAAAGTGCAAACACACCGACACAACATTTTATAAAAAATGCAAGATACGATACACTTAGGACACATTAAGAATTTATATTTTTATGCATTTATTTTATGTCAAATATATGAATAGTTTATTTTAAGGTAATGATAACTTAATAGAACACTAATTAAAATTAAAAAGCGATATATTTCATAATTTAAACATCAAGATGTCATTCACATAATAAAACATTGAAATAGACTTGATGTATTTATCTTATAAATGTTTCAAACCATATTTAAAGTGCGCAAGTTGAATTCTGAAGGATCTAGAACATTGTTACTATGAAGAGATTTATCATTTTGATTTCTCTGCAGGTTATTCTGAACAAGGTTTTATTGGTAGGCACGAAAAATAGTACTTACCTCGGGCAGCCATTGGTTCCCAATGCAACTGTGCATGCTGTGATTGAGGAGCAGGTAATTCACTTTACAAATATTTTCTTCATTCAATTAGTTTGCGATTTTTATTTTTTATCTATTGCCTAATTTATGACATGTACCCTTTCTATTTAGGGACTGAACAAAAAAGTCACTGTCTTTAAGTACAAAAAGAAGAAAGGCTATAGAAGAAACATTGGTCACCGACAGGTATTCCATAGTTCTACATTTGTATAAACAGTTTGGTTGGATTATTTTGACTGCACCAGTACACTTCCCACAACCTACTTCCCCCCCACACAAAACCCAACACCCCCCCCCCCCCCCCCCCCCCCAACTATTTCCACCACCACCACTTTCGACATCATTGCCATTGTCACCACATGCACCATCATTTCCGCCCCCCCCCCTCCCCCCACCCCACTATTTCCACCGCCACCACCTCCACCACCACTTCACACCATTGCCATTGTCACCACACGCACCACCATCATCCCCCCCCCCCCCCCCCCCCCCCCCCGCCTCATTTGTATAAACAGTTTGGTTGGATTATTTTGACTGCACAAGTACACTTCCCACTACCTTCTTCCTCCCCCCACCCAACTATTTCCACCGCCACCACCAATTTCAACACCATTGCCATTGTCACCACATGTACCACCATCATTTCACTACCACCACTAGTGCAACCCTCCACTTCCACCGCCATCGTGACCGCTTTCATCGGCACCACCGTGACTGTTGTCATAGCCACCACCATCACCATTACCCCTCTACCTTCACTATACCACCCCTCCATCATCGCCACAACCGCTAACCCTCCATCTCTACCACTATCGTTGCCGCCAGTGCCGCCACCACTGCCACCTCACCACCACAATATAAAAATTGGAAGAGAGAATTTGAGAAAAATAAATTTCAACTTACATATCGAACAATTTGTTTTAGTTCAATACTTAAATTTTTATCGAACAAGTTTTTAGTTTAAAAAAGTTAGCATTCAATTTTAGCTATTTAAGTTTTAGTTTTCTGTTTATCAAACACTGCCTTATTCTTTCTAGAACATCTTAGCAGACATTGGAGGTTATATTTGTATCGAAGATCTTCGTAATTTCCTACAAACATTTTAAAAAACCTAGGATTGCGTTAAATAATTAGAAACATCCTGTGCTATTGGCTTTTGCTCATTCATGTCCGTGTGATTTCCTTGTGATGAATTGTGCAGCCAAATACACGGATACGGATAATGGGCATCACAGGATATGAAAACTCACCAGCATTGACACTTCCATGAGACTTGCACACATAGAGTTCTGACTATTTATGCTGGGCGTTGGCAGGCTTGCCTAGTGAGATTTCTTTTTCTTTCCTTTCTATTTGTATGTTGTTTCTTGGGAGCATGTGTGATTTTGTACATGCTTCAGAAGCCTTTTCTGGTTGGTTTCACTATCTTGAGTAGATTATGATATTACCTTATGGGTGAAATTCCTGCTATTTTTCCTAGTCCAAGTCTCTTTTTTCCAATCGGGCAGTGTATTAATTGTTGAAATTTGTTGCAGCTGGAGGCCCTTGTTTTTCTTTTCCTTTGTTCAATTGAGACCCAAAGAAATGCATCAGTTATGCCACAGTGGATTTAAGAGACAACTTTGTTGTTTTATTTATTTCATTATTTGTTTTTCGGCTTTATCAATAAAATTTACTCTGCTAAAGGCGATAGTGAAAGCAAAAACATTGTACCAGAAGTTGGAAAGTAGGCTGCTTTTACCTCTTGGAATTTCTACAAACCATAGATGATTTTGAGAAGAAATTTAGACTCTGTTTGGATTTCAAATTTGCGGAAGAAAGGATAGAAAAAGAAAATAATGAAAACCTAATTTCTCTCTTTTTTCTTTTTTTGGGTTAGGAGAATGAATATATACTAGTAAAAAAAATTTTTTTTTTTAGTAAATATAAAAATCTGTATCTGTAAATAATTTTATTTTTCTTTCATTTTCCTCTAGGGGGGATTATTTATAAGTTAAAAAAAAAAAAGAGAGAGGAGGTGTTGTGGGAAGTTAGTAAAAAGCTGATTTTTTGGCTTTTTTGGTGGCTGTTTTGGCAAAAAACTGAATTGTTTTGGGTAAAAAAATTAATTTTTTGGACTTAAAAAGTTAAAAAGTCAAAAAACTGATTTTTTACAGTTGTTGCCAAAATGCTCCACAAACATGGGGTGCAAAGTCATTTTCACTTATACTCCACCACAAAATTACTTGCACTCTCCATGTATTTGTAGTCCCTCTGTTTTTGTAATTTTTTGTCTTCCGCTTCAATGTTTAGTAAATCACCCTTTCTGCTACCATTGATGAGTCATGCAATCTTAAATCTTCAATGGTACAAGTATAATTTTTGTTGGAGTTGTGCAATAAACTTAAACTTTGTTTGGCAACATCACTTTTTAGCCTAGAAGCCAAACGTGATATCAAAATATACTAATTTTTTTTTACATTATATTTTAATCAAAAAACCAAAGAGTTATTAAAAAATTCTGTTTCCAAATGAGGCCGTAGTTACACACATCATACGGTATCAACTATGTACCCAAGTTTGGTCATTATAACATTACTAAAATGTGAACACACATTTTCAATAATCTAAGCAACACAGAGGTGCAAGTTCTCTTCAACCCATTATATAGATCATCTTTCCCAAACCAAGCCATGACATAAATGGATTATAAGAGTGAAGAAACAGATTATACCAAATCTAACAAAGATAAATATTATAAATAAACTGTATTCTTCAAGAGAAGTGACAGATTGGCTGAGAGATGATAAGCCACTTTGTATAGCTGCTACGATCAACATTTTATGCTAATACAATCTAGGTTTTCTTCTGGCCCCAAGTTGTAGATAATCCTAACAGACGCTGATTGACATAAAGAAACAAATAATGCATGAATACTCTTCTTTTTGTTGCTTCAATAGTGCGAGTAATCAAACCTTGTGAAGCAAAGAACCTGTTGCCTGCTAGGGAAATTGTTCCTCAATTCCTTGTCAGGTCCTACAATGTGCAAATAACAGATGGCAGTAGCTATCATCATTCCTGTAATTCGAGTATAGGAGGATCTTGCCAACAACTTATTCATATACGCGCTTTCTCTTTAGAAGAGTAGGAACTATGACAACAGATCCAATAAGGAAAAGAACAGACAATGTTTTAAAATCGTATAGATCTTTGACCGACTTCAAATCCCCAAGAGCAAGGCCTGCCTGATGATAATGAAACAGCAGTGAGAATTAGGTGATAGTGCCACATGAACAAATGAAGCTTCATAATTCATAATTCATAATCAACATTACGAAACAGTTTAAACACCCCAAAAAAGTAAATATCTATCATGCTGTAGTACTACTGTAAAATGCTAAATTTTGCGAGTTTAAATGATTTTAATGTTCTACCATCTCTACTTTGTAAATCTTTGAAATTATTCCTTACAATTATTCCCATATCAGAATGTTGTGTTGTGCTCACCTCTGGATCTAAAACAAGTTTCATCTCGTTATATCCACATTTCAGATTTACAGTATTTGATTTTATAAAGCTTTTGAGTCTTATGTAATCTGATTATCTTATTACAACAAACAATTCCCCCTCTAAGAGGCAAGATATTGTATAAGTTTTGAACCCATGCTTAAATTTCAAATATTGTATAATCAAATAAAGCACAAGGAGCTCAAGAAAGGCTTTGAATTTGTTCTGAAATACTTAAATTTCAGTTTCTATCAGTGGTGCTCCGGACTGTCTTTAGGAGCTAAGCTTCAATCCAGTTATGGTTTTTTTGTTGTTGGTTATGAGTTAATATCATGATTTTTATGTCACAAATTGTAACTTATGATATATTGGTGCTTTCTTTACTTAGTTAACAATTTTTCAACTGCCAATTAGGAATGGCATCAGGGTGGGGCGGGGACAAGTTTGTAGTGCCCCCAAATCATATCAGGGGCAAGACAAATTGGTGGGTGTAGGATGGGAGCAAGTTAATTTTGCAACCTTAGGAATGACGGTACTAATAAAAGTAAGAGATGATTTGGTAGATTACAGATAATGGTTGATAAAGATGAAAGTTAAAAGATGCAAGATAAGAAATAAAGTGAAAACGAGTTTCGAGTGTGATATTTTGGTGTTTTAATCTCACTACATTTAAGAAAATTGAATCATATATATATAGAAATTTAATAAACATAATCATTAAAAAATTACATGTCAAATAGTTAATTACGACAACCACTATATACTATTGTCACTCATTCTCTTGGGTTGAGAGTGTCTGACATGTCAAACATGCATAGTCTCTGAATCCAATTAGGAGGAAGAAACATATTAATTATATATAAAAAATAAAAAAAAAACTAGCCACTATCATAGCAAGATGAAGTTTTCATATCATATAAAAACAGTGATGATGAAAGTTACTTTGTCTATAAAACAGTAAGAATAGCAATTATGAAAATGACGAAAAGCATACTTACTCTCACAGTAATATAAGAGGCTGGAATAAGACCAATTATTGTCGCTAGCAAGAAAACATGAAATGGTATATCCACAATTGGAGATGCCAAGTTGATGAAAAGGTTTGGCAAGGAGGGTGTTATCCTCAAAAAAAGCATGTAATTCAGCAACTTTTCTCTACGTTTTGCTATCTGAATTCACAATGTTTGAGGTTTAGTATGGTTACCAGTAATCGAAGACACTACACATTTTTTTAAACAAAAATGGCACATGTAATACAACTGTCTCACAAAAGAAGATAAATAAATGATTCTGAAAAAAATACCTCTCCCTGGAAATATCTCAACTTTTCAGGCCACAACCAGTTAACTACAGGCCTTCCAATTAACTTAGACAGAAAAAAGCAGGATGATGCTCCAGCTGTGGCATTAAAGACAACCAAGAAAAGGCCTCGGACAACACCAAAAAGTGCTCCAGCCAGCAACGACATGAAAATGGTGCCAGGAATCATAAATGTCTGCATGAATATGTAAATTGAGCAGTAACCCAGAATGAATTTTGCTGGGTAAGAATTAGCATATCTTGCAAGGTGATCTCTGAAACAAAACCCAAAAGAATATTCATTCAGAGAAAGCCTGCTGGAAGTTCAACATGATCACAGAAGACATTAGAATTAAGGAACTGATCATTCATTATTTATTATTTGTAACTATTATTTAGTGGAGAACCCATATTGCATCTTCTGTAATGCATGTTGAACACTCTATAACATCCCCTTTACTGTCTTCTCAAGGATCTAATCTAAGAACTAAACATTCTAGTACTGTTAGTTGGATTACATTGTAGAGTACTCAGATGAGAAGACGTTAATTAATCACTGAAAATAACAAAATAAATAAAGGATAGTGAAAAACAACCTTCAAAAATTCAAAAAAGAATAAATATTGTATGATGACATAAGGCACAATATTTCTTGCATGTGGCATGAAAAAAAATCAGGAATCAGGACCCAACTAAATTGGATCCTCAATGAATTGAATAAAAAATTAGTAATCAAGTTAACTTCTGAGCTCCTGATCAATATTACGAGGTGGTGTAAATTCTTCCAAAGATCGTTTTATTATTGGCCATAAGAATCCTCATGGTGAGATTTCATTAAAAATATAAAGTACCAATAATTTTAAAAAGATTCCCATATCATCAATACATATACATAACCTTTGTACGCCGCAAAGAAGGCAGGCTTCTCTTCCAAATATCATTGCATTATTTAACATTGGTAGCACAGGGCATTTCATACTTTTCAAGGACACAATATGATGCAGGCAAATTCACAAGAAATTACCTATAAAAAAGTATAATCCAACTAAATGTTGTTTGATGCATGAGAAAGATCCTCCATGTATGATGATTACCATGATCCTGCATGTGTTTTGTGCATATCTCACTGGTGGATGCTCAATTGGCTCTTAACCTAGCTATGTACTCTTTAACCATTTTTGTAGCTCACCATATGTATTCCTATCCATATCAAGCTATTGACTATGGTTACACAACTGTACATTTTCTGCCATAGTTGACCTTTAGAGTTCAGGAAGATGGCCATTTTGTACCAGGTCAATGCGCTGGCAGAATTCTGCTTCAAAAAGGTATGTATAGCGGTATCTGAAAATATATCTTGGGGATGCCCTAAAACACTCATTGTATCATTATGAATATACAAACCAAAATTGGATGAAAATCCAGTAATTAGCTAAAGCTCCAGTAGGATTCTTCCAACCAAATTACTATCATTGACAGATTTCAACTAAGCATACAAGCCAGAGCTGGTGGGAGCATCAAAACCTAAAATTTAAAATCACAGAACCAAACTCTATAGACACCATATATAGGTAAACAGATAATCAGATACAAATTCAATAAATTTTGTAGTCTTCACAGCTCAATCATTCTATGCAAACCCAAAAGGCATATATATATATATATATATATATATCACAATAAAATAACAAATTATTGCAAAAAAAAAACCAAAAATTTACGAATTTTGTATGCACAATTGGAGCTAAAAAAACATACTTGAGGGCTCGAAGATCGGAAACTGTGCGGGGAAACTTAAGTTTACCATACTCCGCAGCTGGCATTGTCATAAAAATGAAGAAGAGCGCCATCGAGAAGATAAAAAACACGGCTAGAGCTGCGGCGAATTCCCACCGACTCAGCGGAAACTTTCCCTCCAGTTTTGTGCCGATTGGCTTCTTACTCGTCGGCGAGTCCTCTCCATTCTCTTCGTCCCTCAATCCCCCAACTTCCACCACCAAGTTCCTCGGTGCAGCCATCAAGAACACGTTGGGCTAGCAACGAGAAAGCTTAATCCTCATTTCGGGCAGTCAACGCCATTGACAAGCTATGCTTGATCACAATTGATCATAAAAACAACCCTAGTTTTGATATGAATGTTGACGTTGAATGGCTTCGATGAAGCACATCGCATTGACCGCAATTTGGTTCGGAAGATGCGATTAAAACCCTAGAATCTGCAGATCGGGGAAATTTTTTTGAAATTGAAGAGGTTGAATATAGAATGCTATTGTGCGTGTTTGTGCTAAGAGAAGAGGGTGGATCGATTAAACCGTGTTTTTGTTTTGATTTGGGGATTTCTTTTTAGATAGAGAAAGTTGTGAGAGCGAGAGTCAAAGGTGCGGGTATTCAATGCCATGCACCATATTTCATACATCATTCAATTCATATATTGGCCCTGTGTGGCACAGCTTATAATCAGATTATTCTAGCTTTCAACTTAATTTAAGTTATTTTGATGTGTTTGGTTTAGCTTATAGCTTATAGCTTATAACTTTTTGGAAGTCAAAAATCAGCTTATTCTTTGAGTGGGGCAGGAGATGGTTTAAAAATAAGCTGAAAATCAGCTTAAGCTGAAAGTTATAAGCTATAAGCTGTTTAGGCATAAGCTATAAGCTGTTTCCCACAGCTCTACCAAACGGGACTATTACTCTTTATTTTACCTACCTATTCACACGCCAGCTGTTTTTAAAAAAGCATTTCAAGGCTCTCCAAATGCAATAGGGTTGAAAAATTCTGTTAAAATAGCTATTATTTATAAATATATTTTCAAAATACTCTTTAAATGAGTCGGGTTAGTTATTGTAATTAATATTATCATATTTTAATTATTTCAATGAGTTTGTTATTATAATAATTATTTTAATAAATTTTTTTAAAATTAACTATATTTGAAAAGTTTTAGGAAACTTTTAAAGAGTTTGTGTTAATAAATAGATAAAATAAAGAATAATGTCAGAGCATATAGACTAAAAAAAAAAAGAATTAGATAAAATGAATAGTTACTTCTTTTTATATTTTAACTAATAAAAAATAAAAAGTATGATTGAAATTACTGGATTACCCTAACAGTTAGCATATTAGAGTGACTAAAATTTAAAGAATTCATATATAATTTTAAAAATAAGAAATTAGTGGACAAAATATAAAATAAATTAAGGGAGTTTTATTCATAAATTCTATTTCTAAGACTTTTAAACAGTATAAAATAAAGAGTAATGTTAAAGTACATAGACTAAAAAAAAGGAATTAGATAAAATGAATAATTATTTCTTTTTATATTTTAACTAATAAAAAATAAAAAGTATGATTGAAATTACTGAATTACCCTAGTAGTTAGCATATCAGGGTGACTAAAATTTAAAGAACTCATATATAATTTTAAAAATAAGAAATTAGTGGACAAAATATAAAATAAATTAATGTCACGTCGTGTTTCAGTCATGAGTAGAGATAGCAATTGGGTGGCTTTTTCTTATGCCATGTGCTTCTCATTTTTTTTTTTTATTTAAAATTAAAAAAATTTAAATAAACGGGAAGAGTGAGAATTGAATTTGGGCTTTTCTTTTTTATAAAATAAATAAATTAATTAAATTGATGGGATGAATGAGACTTAAACATTAAACATTGAGTCTAAGGATTTTATTTATTTATTTTTGAGTGCTGTTATCAGCGACTCATTAATTATTTGGACCCTCTATTTTTTTGAATCATCACTTATAAATTGTAAAAGCTTTAAAAAAAAATTTCTTTCCTTAAATAATACCAAAATTATCATTGTAAAAATATACCGCCAATTCAAATGCACACTCTCACACCCCCCATATCCCAAAAAGTCTCTTTTCCAAAACCCACAATAATGAAACCTTCCAAAACTAATGAAAAAAATTTGTGGTGATTAAGAAGTTTTTTTTTTCTAATTCATTACGACATTTGCCAATCTATTTGATTTTTTTTTTTCTATTACCTTTTTTCATACATATAACACAATTCACTTTCATGCTTCTCATGTTGATTTTTTGTCATTCATTCATGACCTCACTGTACTTGTATGCTCTCTATGTGAGTAAAACTAGGTAGTATTTCACCCACCGATTAACTCCCTAATCAATCGGTCGGTCGAATGCCCAAGAGTGGTCCAATTTCCTTTGTTTGCCTACTTTTGCTTCTACTTCGGTTATATGTTCCCAAACAAATAAAAAATGTTCAGTTACCTGTTCCTGAACAAATAAACAACGTTTGAGCCTGTGTTCTTGAATTTTGATCATATGTTTGGGAGTTCAGTTTTGAAAAAATGACGAATAATTATAATTTTTTTTTTTATTTTTTTAAGAAATTTATCTTTACAATGCCAATCTCTTCTAATTTAAGAATACCATCAAAGCTATAAACCTCTTATGAGCTTTTATTGTTGTACTCCTCTCGTCTTATAGAATTGTGGTTACCGGAAAAAATTTCACTCATTTGTTATTGGCGAAAAGTGTATATAATCAAATGGTTGTCATCGTTACCGTCGGAATATTGTCGTCAAAGGATTTTCAAAATTTTGAGGGTGGGTAGGTTTTGAATATGGGATTTGGGAAAGATGGATGGGTAGTGATGAAGGTGCTCTCATAAACCCTAACTCATTATGTAGTGGGTGTGTGGCTTAATTGTGAGATAGGATACCCCAAAATTATTGATGTCATTTTTGATAATTTCATTTGAGATTATTATTGTAATAAATTGTCACGACCCAAACCCAGCCTTATAGGTTTAGTATCATAACCGGCTAGTAATCCGTAGATTACCAAAGGCCTTTTAAATAGAAATCAATTTATTAGGGGCTAGCAAAAGCAACTAATAAATATACAATGTCCATTGAACTGTGCAAACATATATGGAACAAAAAAAATTTAAACTTTATATATATATATATATCATACATCACCCTCACGTCATCATATTTATATAGATAAGACAAAAATGGAACTTAGCCCTATTTATAGAATACACAAAAACTTAAACTTTAATCACATAGCCATGACCACTTGACATATCCGGAACCTCCATGTGAGGCATATAGGTTGGCTAACAAGACAGAGTCCAAGCACAAACTCTAAGCCTGGTCACGCACCTGATCACCTATATACATAAATAATACAGTGAGCTGGAACCCAGTGCATAACAACAGAGTAAAAGTTTTGATGAATGATGTCCATAATAGATTCATAAATCATAGTTCAAAAACAGATTCTTATATATATTCAGATTTGTAAACAGCTATACGTGGTACATCCATTAACTAACAGATCAGATTGGTCATAAAGACCTACGTGCAGATCATATAGTTGATTATGCATAATCAGTTCCATGAATGGAACCCACGTAAAACCCTGGTACTAGGTAACAAATAATAGATAATAGATATTAGATATCAGATACAGATGCTAAGGATGCCACGAATACATTTCAGAAATTGGACTATCATTCATTCTAATCAGAAAAAAACATTTTCAGAAAATAGAGTTCAACGTATAATCAGAAAATATATATAATCACATATATCACTCACTGGGCTCCAGTTCACTATATTATTTATGTATGTAGATGATTAGGCGTGTGACCAAGCCTAGAGCTTTTGCTTAGACTCTGTCTTATTAGCCAACCTATGTGCCTTTCGTGGAAGTTCCGGATATGTCAAGTGGTCATGGTTATGTGATTATTGGCTGTATAAATTGTATAAGGCAATCACGACTCAATACGTGGAATGAGAAGGGTAGTTTGGGAAGATAATATAAATTGCCAACCATAGTGAGACACGTGTCAACCCATACTGGTAATAATGGATCTGCATAGCACTGGAATGATCGAGAGATATAAGGTGATGTGGCCTAACGGTTACTCACAAGGTTCAAATTCAAAATCAGGAAGGAAGCCTAACTACAGATATGGCGTAGTGGAGCTAACTGTGAGAGAGCATGATCAGCGATCATTGAGGGATATTTCGACGATTAGAAGTTCATTTCGATGGTTATTATTAAGAAGTATAAATAGCAGAGAAAGTCTTAGAAAGAAAACCCAGACTCAGATTTAGAAACCAGTTTTATCTACTTTATTTCCTTCAAGTTTTTACATTTCTTATTCTTTACATTTATTTACGTCAAAATCCTATATTGCACTTTATTCATAAGAGTAGTTTCGAATAGTTTGTTGCTGTAAACCTCTACGAGACTGGATCAGATCGTTGTAAGTTTTTCATTCTTACTTAATAAAATGCTGCAATTATTCTTCATTTAATTGTTGTTTACTAAGTTCTCCTAAACAAGCCACCAGTAGAAGTCCTCTTCATTGAGGCTGAAAGAACTAAAACATAATCGTCTAATAATTGGTTGGCAATTAATTTTTTGTAAGGACTGATTGATCCTTACTGGCATGCTTAAAATTACAATACTAACCTTCGAAAGCCAAAAAAGCCAACATATATTTTTGGCACGCCCAGTGGGACTAATTGAAATGGCTAGACGTAGGAGACAAGGAGAAAATGAATGCCTAAAAGAAGGTGTGGAATGAGAGGTAGAGGTACCTGATCTAGAGGATAATGTGATAACACATCCTATGGAAGCATCTATCTCATCAGAACCTATGGTCGAACAGACCAGTAATGCAGAACATGCATCACGTGTCCAGAATAGTGGACGAGACTATGGAATTGGACTATCCACTGTTCCATCTACTCAGCCAATGAATCCATGAGAAGGTCTAGTAGATGCTATGGGATAACAGTTAATGAACACAATGGAAAGATGGGCAATATCCTTTATGGATCGGATGAATACCCATCAACCAACTAACACAAGGCATATAGAGGAAATTTCAAATGTCTCTCAACAAAGATTGGATAAAGACAAACAGCCTATGCAAAGTAATGGACATACTAATGGTCAGACTAGTAATCAAAATTATGAAAGACCATTACCTCAATCTTGGTATAAGCCTCTTTCAAGGCCTATGATAAATCAAAATGCCTCATTACTTAACAATGAAGCCATGTAGATTGGTGGATCTGGGCCAATACAAGAGAATGACATAAGGATGTTTCCAAATCCCATGTTTGAAGCCATACCTAGCACAAGGGGTTCACTAATCCTTTGTTTGAATTTGTACCTAGGGGGTTGGAAGGGTTTCCTGCGGCTAAAAGAGACACAACACCTATTCCTCCTATTCCAGCATCTTTCGTAGGTCCCTTCGCAGGGCAGGCTTAGAGAGGTCAACCACACCTTCAACAGCAGCTAGCACCACAGGAACAACCAGTCTCAAATATACCTCCTTATGGACCAAGAGGACCTTAGGCACAAGGTTTTCCACAAAATCCTGTGTTTGTTTCTCTAGTGGTGGTTCAACAAGCATAAAATATGGTTCCTAGGGACCAAATTGCTGATATTGTTAGAGAAATGTGTGGACCTATGGCTTAGGGGGTTCAAACTCCTGTGTATAGGAAACTATATCCAGAATGGGTGGACAGGGTACATGAATACCAAAAAGGGTTTAGAATACCAAACTTTGCTCTTTTTTATAGAAATGGAAACCAGTCAACAGTAGAACATATTGCTAGGTTTGCTGCCCAATATGGTGAATTTACCAATAATAATTACATGAAGTTAAGACTTTTTCCAAATTCTCTAACTGGGACAGCTTTTGTATGGTATATTAACCTTACACCTGGCTCTATCCAAACTTGGCAACAAATGGAGGAGGCATTTCATACCTAATTCTTCCAAACGGAGCCAGAAGTTTCCATAGTAGACTTGGCAAGGTTGAGTCAAATGCCTGATGAGAAGGCTATTTAATTTATTGCCAAATTCAAAAGAGCACGAAACAAGTGTAGAGTCATCCTACCAGAGCCTGAATTTGTGAGATTGGCTCAAAATGGTTTAGAGTTTAGGCTTCGAAAGAAGTTTGACTCAACTGAGTTTCGAGACTTAGTAGAATTAACCTATAAGGTATCCAGATATGAATCATTACTTGAGGAAGAACAAGATCGAAGTAATGCATCATACAAAACGTATTATAAAGATCCTAATTATGAGATTGATGTAGCAGAGATCATAAGAAAAGAGCCTGTGATCTGTGATGCGTTAATTCATAAAAACACTATAATAGATCAGCAGTTTAAAAAGAAAGACTTTCATAGGAAATATTCTTTCGATTTAACAAAGGTAGACGACATTTTTTATCATTTGCTTGCAGCAAATTTCCTAAAGTTACCAAAAGGAGTCAAAATTCCTTCTCTAGAAAAACTTAAAGGAAAAATGTATTCTAAATGGCACAATTCTTGGTCTCACTCAACTAAAAACTGTATTGTTTTTCAGGACAGGATCGAAGAACAGATTCAAAAAGGAAGTTTAAAATTCCCAACTAAAGCAGAGAAAGCTATGGGGATTGACACTAATCCATTCCCATAAATTAGAGAAGTTATAACTAATGTTATTGTGCCAAACTTCTAGAACTTATCCTTGAAGGAATTGGAAGAGGTTAATGTGTAGATCCATGTTGCCAGTCAAACTACTATCAAGAAAGATGCTAGACGATCACCAGCGAATGGGCAGGGCTTTGCAGACCAAAGGGAAAACTCTGATGAAGAGACATTGGATGATGACTCTTTAAAGGTAGCTATCATGCAAAGAATGTGTCCCAGATGTAGGTTAAACTACAAATGGTTGAAAGGGCTTCCGATTGATGGGAAACAGTATTACAAGGATATGCAGAGATGCCCTAAACCAACCAGTGCTTACAACAAAAGACCATACCCAACTGGCCCTAGACAACAGCCATTCTTGGCTGGACCAATAGTGCGACAACCGCCTCCTTAATTAAGCAAATTAATTAAATTAATTATATGCTTACTGTTAATTATGTGAGTTATGTGCCATATGATATATATATATTTGCATTGATTAGTATTATAGTGTCATTGTGAACAGATACGTAAAGGAATGAATTTAACTTGTCTGATTTGCTAATTTTGACGAGTTAGAATTAAATAATAAGATAGGAAATTAGAGCATAATCCATCTTAGAATAATTTAATTTAGTGCAATTAAGATTATAGAATGATGAGATTAATTAAATTGGAATTACTTAACTATAATTCAACTTAAGAAATGAATCGTTATTACTATTATATTTGTATAAGCCTTTGTGAGTTTAATCAAAGAACTAATATGACTCATCACTTGAATAGGAATAGGGGTGTAGTGTAGTGGGTCTCCTTATTACCTGATGTATACACGTAGAGAGAGACAGAGAGAGAGGGATAGAAATTGTGAGAATTCAACAAGAGTGAGAATGGAAGGAGAAGTGAGGAGCTTAGAAAGAAGTAAAGTCTTGCCTTGAATCCTTTATAAACATCAAAGCAAGGTAGGGTTTTCTTTCCAATTTCTTGAGGAAGAGTCTTGTTTACCCATCATCTTTAAAGATAGAGGTGTAAATTAGCATAATTGATGAGGAACTAAAATTGTGGCTCATACAATGAAGAGTTAATACATGCATGACTTTCAATGGACAAAATGAGAAATATAACTTAAGATAGCTACAAGCATGGCATAATTCTTGAATTGCATGCTCATTCCTTTGTTGTTTTGCATGAGTTCTGAATTTAGGAGGAAACTCCATGAAAATCAAAGAAAGAAGCTCCATACATTCACAATTTAGAGCTCAATTGTATAGTAAACAATTCTGAATGAAAGGTTAAGAATTTAAATGCTTAAATGGATTTGAGTTGTGAATTGAACCATGAATTATGTTTTGAATCTAATATGTTTCTTTTAAAAGTATTAGGTTAAGTTTTAAGAGCATATGGCATGAAAATGAATTTGGTTTTTGCACGGTTTTGCACTTCTCAATAGAGCAGATTTTCGAGCACCATTCAGCCCAGACCGCTCGAGCGGATTGGGCCCCTGCATGAGTAGCCCACCTTCAGTAGCCCAGGGGTGCACACTATCTAACCGCCGCTCGTACCGTCAAGGCAACCACACGTGCAGCCAACAGGACAGTCCCGGTTTGCTTTTCGCTCTTCTTTTCTACTTTCCAGGCCTCTATTTACATGGTTTTAAAGTGCATTTCATGTGCATTGTATCTCATGTATGAGCGAAGGAAGTTGCAACCGAATAAGTGAATAATGAATAAGAAATTGACTAAATAACAACGAAGCGAATAAAAATTGAAGTGTTTGAAACCGACATTGATGTATATTAAGAAATTGTGCTATGAATATTTGTGTTTGTAGGCCAAGACTCGAAGACCAAACATTGGATATTGGAAGTCCACTGTGAGTAACATTTCTGTAAAGATATGTTGATATGAATTATGTTTTAATTGTTACCGTTAAGTGATAAGTTCTGAAATGCTATTTTGATCATGTGAACGAATGTCCTATTTGCAAGTATATTATGGCATCCACAGACAGTCCCAAGTCATGGGGAATGACATGTAAATGCGGGTCCATGACACATGATTGTTTTCGAGATCTCGTTAGCCACTTCATTGTGGTGATATGTGTTTAATCGGTATATGGAACCGATTAGTCTAGTCAGAAGACGATATGTGATATGTTCTATGAGATGTACCATTACATTATGTTCTGATATGATTGATTGTGATATGATTTGTTTTACGGATACTGTATTTGGAATTCGTTCACTAACCCCTTTACTTTAATGTTATTCTCTCAGTTTTAGCTGACTCTTTATATATATATATATATATATATGTATAGGTGAGCATTTTGGATGGCAAGCCTAGAAGGGGTCTATAGCTGAGTCACTGTTCAAAGCCTACAAAATTATTTTGAGTGCCTTTGAGTTGGGGCTAGGCTTGAAAGGCCGTTGTCAAGTTTTTGATCGTGTAGTAAACTTTCGTTTGTATAAAGTGTTAAGTTACAAGTTATGTACTGAATGTGGGTAAATTAACGTTTTTGCATGATTAGTGTTTATTCATATAGATGCATAGCTCATTGGACTATTGGCATTTTTTGTTTATTGCTTCCTCAAGCCCTGATTATTTTGATTATACAGGAAAGCCTTTGGTAATCTTGGATTACTGGCCGGTTACGAGGCTAAACCTATAGGAGCGGGTTTGGATCATGACAAATAGCCACTAGAATACATTCCAAGGGCAAGAGACCTTTACATGAGTTCAGACCACCCAACTATTATAGAATAGAAGGTAATCATCCTGAGAGGAGACCTGAAATAGGCTCAAGTTATGGGGTCAAAGCCAGAGATTGGCCTTCTAGACCAACCTCACACAAGATGGAAAGTAGCCACCATAGAAGGCCGGAAGTAGGCCCAAGCCAGGGGATCAGGGCCGAGCAAAGACCTTCACAGGCAGCTTTGAAGCTGGCCTCGAAGGTAGAAAAAGCTAGTTCAGTAATTGAGCTAGTGAGTTCATGGGTACTTGGGGTTCTAGATTGGTTTGTAATGCAAAACAAGCCTAGGGAAATGCCTATCCAGAGAAGTGCTGTTGGGGACTAGGGTAGAATGGTTAAACCTCCATTGGTGGCTCCAAATAATTGGGTGTTGCTAAAACACCCAAAAACAAAGGAACCAGATATGGTTCCAGTAATTTCTAGGTCCTACAGAAGGAAGATCCAACGAAGGTACACTCAATACCAGAAGGATCTGAAAGAAAGTGGGAAAAGTTCTTCATTGGCCCAGCCAAAAGGCCAGACAGAAGAAAGAGAAAGTCCAAAATTGAACCATAGTCCAAAATTGACTCCTCATAATAGAAAAAGTTTTAGCAAAGAGCAGTTGGCTAAAGTTCACTTTGAACTGAAAGCCAAAGAAAGATCTAGCTTAGCAGGCCTTGAAAAAGCTTTAATGGAAAGTGACAGTGAAACAGAAGAAGAACTTGGCCTAGGCCAGAGAAAAGAGATGGTCGAGGAGGAGATGTTTGAAGCCTTCATGGATGAATAGACATGCAAGACAAATGTATAGATGCACGCATGCATAGCATAAGGTATGCTAAGTTAAATATGCCCTAATACTAACCATTGAAAGCAGGTAAGTAAAAGGGAGAAAGAAGTGGGGGTTGGAAGACATACACACACTCACACACACATATTACACAATTGCCCTCGCTCGGAGGGTCCGAATAAATATTACAAAACAAATGAATACTACTAAATTAATTATTACAGAACTTCTAATTAATTAACAAATTAAATGCATAATTAAAATGGCCGCAGCCCCCGCCTCAAAATGTTTGGATGATGCATGCTTGACTCGTACTGCCCGGAAACTCGCTGCTATAGCATTGCTGCCTCTATTTACACTGCCTAGCTCCTCTGATGATTGCACAAGTCTTGGGTTAGGTTCTCTGCACACTGGGGAGCACCACCGGCTAGAAGGAATGGCCACGGGCTATGGGAAATGGTCACCAGCTGCTGATGAAGTTATCGGCCATTTATGGATGGCCGGTCGACAATAAAGATGGTTAGCCGGCCAAAGCTTCTTGTAGAAAATGGTTTCGACAGCAATAGAGGGCATGCAGTGTATGGCGTGGAATTTTTAAGCAAATGTAAGCATGACCACACTCTTTATCATGCAATGGACTCAAGGGAGCATGACCCTTGACCCTCGGGCCATCAATTATGCATTTTTGATGCATGATGGCCTAAGAGGCCAAATTTCACAATTCAATGTAAATGCATGCAACCAAAAGAGATGAATGCCAACACCCTATCATGTTGAGGTCAAGGGGATTGACGACCGAGGGTGGAGACGTGTTACATCACTTGGAGTTTGAACGCTTCTCAATCCTCATACTTGGTTTGACACCCCAAACCAAGCAAAATGTAATGCAATGTATGCAAGGTGGCTTAAGTATACAACACGAGGCTAATAGGTACAAAGCATGCCAAATGCGAAGTGACCTATCATACAAAATGCAATGTGATACATCCTATCGTACAATGTAGGCATGAAACCAAAGTAATGCAATACAATCATGCAACGATGGACCTAAAACACAAAGGGGCAGACCTCAGCCCCCACCAAAACAGTGACAAAAGATGCCTAAAATGATGGATAAATACTCATGTAAGCATGCACACCAATAGGCTCAAGACTAAGGCATAACAAAAGAGCATTCTACTACCACTACCCTAAGCAAACATGGCATAAGCTATACAACCAAAACAGAGTTTTAAGGCACCAAAATAAGTCCCAAAACCCACTGATATGGCAGCCCCAAAGGTTTAAACACTTAAGGATGCACAATGCTCATTTCAAGGCACAAAATGACACATCTTCAAAGCATGAAAGAGGTGATGAATGCAAGCATACAAGCATGCTTTGGGGACTGAAATGGCATGGCAAATGATTCCAAATTATTGAAATAGACCAACTAAGGCGTGTTTATGACTCATATACTTAGGGCTCACAAGCCAAAATGCATAGCAACCATATCACACATGTCAAACATGACCAAATCAGTAACCAACAGACCTCAAGCACGGCAAAATAATGCTAAAACCTTCTTAGGCCCAACCAAAATCATGCTCAAATGATATACTACAACATGATACACTTTAAGCCAAATGATGGGATTTCAAAGCAAGTGTATTATACATGCAAAAGGCCAACAAATCAACATGAGGCAGAGATAAAATATGCTAAATGAACACCAAATAAGCTCTGAAATAAAGCCAAACAAGACTAGGCGTGCATGTTATCATATTGAGCTAAATATGCAAACAAGAGAGAGACCAAGGGAGAGGGTTGTCCCTCCCCTATGCAAGACCTCAAAACCCCTTTTTCACCACTAAAAATCCACTGAATTTCAGTGGTGAAAAGGTCAATACACAAGAGTAACCAAAGCTTAACAAAGAGAGCACCAAAAGGGCCAAACAAGGCCTAGAAGGGGGAGGTCAACCCTAAACAACAAAATGTCTTTAATGAAAGATCTCAAGCATGAAAATACAAGACTTTTCTCAGTTATACACAAAGTCTAAAACAATAAGCAAGATAGGCAAAAGTCTAGTGCAAGATTGGAGAATCTAAAGTGAAAATGTTACTCTTGAAGAACCCTTGATGAACAGCAAGTGCAGCCTCCTTCCTTTGATCAAAACTAGTCCAAAACCTCAAGAAAAAACCCTCAAAGCCTCTCAAGGTCGAAGTATGGTGTAATGGTGTGTGTCTTAGTGCAAAACTAAGGTCAAAACACACTTTTAGGCTTCCAAATACACACAAAGGATGAGAGAGAGGGAGATATAGAGAGAGAAAGTATATGGCAGATATATGTATATATATTGCTCTGGTTTTTACTCAACCCTTAACAATGGAGGAGGAGGGGCTCTTATATAGACAATGCAAATGACTTGAAGCTTCTCAAAGAAGCTAAACAAAAAAGGGTCAAAGGGGGCAAAGGGGGCAAGGCTTCCTGAGGAAGCTGGGACAACTGGCAAGCTTCTTGAGGAAGCTAAGACAAAGGTCCAAGCTTCCTTAAGAAGCTAGACCAAAAGGGTGCAAAAGGGGCAAAACAGCCACACTTATGCACGGGGGCAGGGTTAGTGCATTCCAGTTGGCACAGCTGGCATGCACCATGCTTGAAAAAGGCAAAAAAGTGCTACCGGCCAGAAAAGGAGGCCACCGGCCAAACAGATGGCCAGCCGGCCACACTGAATGCCGACCGGCCAATGGTATACTTCACCAATGGCTGGTAGCCTCAAAACATGGCCGGTGGCCTCAAGCCACGGCCAGTGGCCTCAAGCCACGGCCGATGGGTTCCAGGGGTAGCTAACAAGTTACTTTGTACCCTTAGAAACAAAAACACAAGTGTTTGGTGCAAAACCAAACACAGAACAGTCGAGTTGAGAGATCCTGAGGCAAGGCGCGTAGCCGAGACCTTCGAGAACTCAAAACGAAACACAAACATGAGTAATCACCGAGTGTTCGAGCAGTGACGTCCAAGTCTTGAGGACGGTCAAAAATAGGGTGTCTACACCTTGTTAATTCTACCCTCTATTATGCACAGGCAAATGGTCAGGTAGAATCATCCAATAAATCCTTAAAAAAAGGAATACGGAGAGTTGTAGAAGACAATCCCAAGGATTGGCATAACTTCCTATTGGATGTATTATGGGCTTATAGGACTTCTCCAAGATCAAGTACAGGAGTTACTCTTTATGCCTTGGTATATAGGCATGATCCAGTGTTACCTTTAGAAATTAACATCAATTCCTTGAGGATAAGATGCCAAGATCAGTTAGCTCCTGAGCAGTACCATCAGAGTATGTGTTTGGAGTTAGAGAGTGTGGAGGAAGCTAGAATTTTGGCATTAAGGCCTCGTTTGGGAACAGGCTAATTTAGTAACTTTTTGGCTATTTGGTTAAAATATGAGCTAAAAAAAGTTAGTATGTTTGGGATGACTTTTTGACTTTTTACGAAAAGATGTGCAAAAAGTAGAGAGAAAAGAGAATCTTTGACTTTTTGGTATGAGTTGTTGGCTTTTTGGCTAATTTAGTAACTTTTTGACTTTTTGGCTAAAAAGTTCGGTTGCCAAACGAGGCCTAAATAACATTCTTTTCCAAAAGAAGAAAGCATCCAAAAACTATAATAAGAAAGTCAAGCACATTAGCTTTGATGAAGGGGATTTGGTATGGAAAATAATACTCCCAATAGGAATTAAAAGTCATAAGTTTGGAAAATAGTCGCCTAATTGGGAAGGACCATACCAAGTACATAGAGTTTTGCCTTGGGGAGCATATCATTTAAGAAATCTGAATGGATATGTACATCCTAAGAAAATTAATGGCAAGTATTTAAAACCTTATTATCTAACTATGTGGGAAACACAAGGAGTATAGTAAATGCTAAACAAAAGAAGCATAAAAACACTCAAATAATAAATAAAGATTTTATTTCATAATGAGTTGAATACATAGAGCCATAGATTGGCCCAAAAGTCAGTATAATGTTTCAGTTGTTCCTTTACAATTGACTCTTTACTCTTAAGAGATGGGAACAACTGAATGGCCGTAGTCATCTCATGTTTTCAATCAGCCAGTCCTTGGTTGGTAATTTGCAGCTTGGTGGCAGTTCAATCCAAAGCAAGGTTGACTGCTGATAACTCTTCTTCTAGCTGAGCTTTCTTCTCCAACAGTTGAGCTCGAAATTAGGAGACAGAAGAATGTTGTTCTTTCAATTCAGACACTTCAGCATGTATCTGGGAAACGAATTTCTGGTCTCTCAACAATTTCTCCTCTGCAACTTTGGCAACATGGCAGATATTAATATAAAAGTCAATGGTAGTTGCTGCCTGAGATAAATGAAATGAAATAGTCAAGCCGGATTGCTCAACAACCTTGCAGCATTAGAGGAAACCATTCTTGATAATAGGCCTTTGTAAGGCTTTGAAAGGGATTCTCGAGAAGAATGTCAGCAGCTCCAAATAGCTGTCCAAATCTAATAAAGGTGAGGAAGTCCTACTGGTAGAGGAAGAACTCTTAAAAATTTCTAAGAGAGAATCAATCAGAACTAATGGCTCAGTTACATTGCTAGTTGTTGGAATGGTAGAAGGCATGTCAAAAAGGCTAGCTAGTCCAGCCTCGAAAATGTCCACGTCTTTCGTTAACATGGTTGATGCAGAAAGGGCTCTAGTAGAAGGAAGAGATGGCTGCATAGGGATAGGAGAGGAAGATGAAGTATCCCTAGCAGTTTCCATGGTTTTGGCTATCAGTAAGTCAAGAGAAGAGGAACTGGAGCTAGGTAGGGATAGTGGACAAGGAACTGGTGAGCTACCAGTGTATTCTCTAAGGGAATTAGCTATCATTGGAGATGAAGTAATAACTGGAATTTCTTTAAGAGGGGAAGGAGCAGCAAGGCTTGAAGGGAGGATAAATTGGGCAGAGTTAAAGGATAAAAGAGGAAGGTATGGAGTTAAGTCGAATGATAGGGATACAGGAATGCTTTGCCTCAAGAAAGGTATGAAAAGTGTAGGACCAGAGAGTGGGAGTATTGCTTGAATAGGCTCCGTATTTCGAGGTCTTTCAGCTTCAGATGAAACTGAAGGAGTCCTTATTGAAGAAGAAGGCAAAATAGTTGTTGCTGCAAAAGAAGAAATACAAAGTTAACTTGAGAAAAGAAATTAAAGACACGAAAGGAAATTACTGGTTTCAGAAGTGGTAGCAATGGTTGGAGAGCTGCGAAGGGTATAATGTTTAGCGGTTTGTTGGCAGCTTCTCTTTAAAGTTCATTAGCAGCAGCAGCTTCATCCTTAAGCATTTGCTGTTGTCTCCTCTTTTTAGCTCTCTGAAATACAATAAGTTCTTTGGAGTGTTCTGCTTCCACTGCTTTAGCAGATGCTTCATAAATGGGGTCCCCAGTGAAATCAGAAAGAAAGACCGTCATTTTCTTCCTTCTTTTTAATGGTGTCTCTTGCTCTTTTTCTGTTTCTTCTTTTTCTGCTTCCTTTTCTTCTACATGAACCTCAGGTACCTCATCTTTAGGATCAAGCAAGAGCTTTCTTTTCCTTTGTTATTGCTGTTTGCTCTTGAGAAGACTTAAGCTTGAACTTTTTGGGAAGAATCTCCCTGTGAGACATTCACACCACCTACACCAAAGAAAGAACTATAAGTAAGAGCAAGAGCATCATAAAGGAGGAGAAAAGAAAAAAAGCAGTAGTACATACTTTTTTTCGAGACAGCTCGAGTAACTCTACGAGGAGGTGAGACAGTAGGAGCAAACTTTGTAGTAGCAGGTGTAAGAGCTGGGGTAACATGAGTAGTGAAGGAAATAACAACTCCAGTCTCTTTGGACTTGGCTTGAGGTACATCTAGTACCATCAATAAATCTTAAAGAGAAATAGCCAAGTGCACCTTCATGTTGGTCATCCACCAGTTCTGGTACCTCTTTAATGAATTGCTTTGAGGAATGAAGGGTAGGTACTCAAAATCAACTAGGTCTTGGATAAATTTGGAAGTTACTTCTTCCAATGTGGATCTTCGAACCTTCAAATCTCTGATGGCAAGGCTTAAATTGGACTGACTGTAGAGAGGGATGGGGACCCCTTGTGAGAGTCCAAATTGCCTAACAAATTGAACAGGACAATAGGGCTCAGAGATGCACTTATAAGCTCTGGGATTCATAGTACCAATGAATAGTTCCCTAGGGATCAGAATAGAAGCCCACATGTTTTTGTGCTGAGGCGTAGAATAGGACCTATCACTCAAAAAGGTCCTTAGCCAGGCTGGGCCAATATTGGTAGCTTCGAAGGGGCGAAAAGTGTGAGAAGAATGAGAAGCTAGGAGTTGATGAAAGAAAAAAAAGTAGAAGGCGAAGTTGGAAAGATAAAGTGAAACAATGGCTAATTTCACACCATGAGTGGTAGGGTTTGGCTCCAAAAACTTTAAGCATTTAGACTGCAAATCAGTGAAATATGCAAAAAGCCAAAGTTGGAGTATCCAAAATGGGCCTCCTTGATTGGCATCCAAGGGTTTTTCACAAAAAAGGGAACAAACTCTATAAACATGGCCTAAAACGTATGGAGCTAAGGCCACATTTCTTTGTAAAACAGGGGCTTTGGCAAGAGGGGCAAACTCAGGCATGATCCTCTGAGAAGAAGTATAGAAGAGGAATTTGCAAAGCAAATATTATAAAAAAGAGAAAAATTCCCTATTAGTCACAGGGCCTTCTCTTTTGTTCTCAACCTTGACAAAGTCACTATAGGATGCGTTCAGAGAGGGGAGAGAAAAAGGGGTTTTAAGGTCAGGGTAGTTTGGACCGATGGGGGTACCAATAGGGGATAATCCTAACAGATGACAGATGTCAAGGACAATAGAAGCCACCATCCCACATCTAAATTGGAAGAAATTGAAAGCAGAATTCCAAAAACAAAGAGCAGCAGGTATTAAAAATGGGTCTTCTGAAATGGTGAACCTGGACAATTGAAGGGCGTCGAAGAGGCAAAGCTCCTGAAGATCCAGTGTCCTATCAGGGATGACCCGATCATACCATTCCTCCCACTCTGGTCTTACTGTAGGCTAGCAGCGATGGGGTGGGTTCATCCTCCAGCTTCTCCAATCAAGACTACCTTCATAAAGGAGGCAATGATCTTCCAAACGCGGATACAGAGCAGGAAGCTCAGTGGAAATCTCCTTAAAAATGGGCCCAAGCACGTATTCTTGTTGTTTATGGCGATGGGGAATGAAGATGCGTCCGTCAATGGCACTTTTCTCACCAAACTTGTATTTCTCACACTCTTCATCAATGATCCTCTTTAAGGCTACAGATGGACTTGCACACTCCATAACTGATATTTTCAAGGAAGAAGAAGCTATTGACAGGAGTTTTTTTAGGAGACGAAGTTAAGAAAGAGGGTAAGGAGAAAGAGAAGTCAATAGAGATGAAGGGTTTGTGTGCTGGGCGAACAAGAGAATTAGAAGCATGGAATAAAAGGGTTTTAAACCTTTCAATCTGAAAAATACCCAATCATTTTAAATGGGTAGAATTCACAAAGAAATACTAAAGGTAAGGATGCGAAAAGTTTCTCTCAACGTTGATAATTTGGGAATGAAACATATCTCAAATACTAATATTGGTTTTGAAATCAAATGTTTGGCTTCGAAGCCAAGCTTTGGCGCCAAAATCAGGTGAAAAACATTCAGTTAGAGCTTCGAAAGCAGGAAGTTGACTTCAAAGCACATTTCCCACCTAAGAATACAGGGGTGCCCAGGTATTTGTTCACTTCAAGAGAATTAAAGACCTGCTTTTAGGTTCCTTGTTGAAAGTAAAATCCTTTGAAGTAAAGTTTGAAGTACTCTGTAGTTAGAATTTGTTTGTTCTAGACTTCGAAGTGATATAAAACCAATATTTGGTTAAGTAGTGAAGGATACAAAGGGAATCACTTTTTAAAGAAAATTTCCATACTTCGGAAAATGTAGATTGTTTGTTCGAAGCAAAAATAGTTGATTCGAAACTGTTGATTGTGTTAACAATATGATTTGGAAAAGAAGACCTAATGCAAAGGTTGTCAATTACACTCCATATGTTATATGCTCTTTTCTAATGAAAAAGTTGTTCGGCTTTTATTTTGAACTCTATTTCCTTCAATCCTTGTTCTATCTCATCCATATCCAAGTCATCCCAGTATGCAGAGTCTTTATTCTTGAAGTCATTATATTCATCGATAAGGTTCTCTGCTTCATACTGGGTGTGAATTTGACGGGCTGAGATGGTGCCCAAAGATTGAGTGGTGGCCACAGAAGTTTGATGCCAATGAAGAAGCAGTGGGAGTTAATCCAAAAACATCTGAAGCTCTGCTTGGGCAATAGGATTGAGGACATGACTTCGAGTCATAACGTCACAAGCCCATCGAAGGTTCTTAAGAGGAACATCACCCTCAAGAACATTGAAGGGCAAGTGAGAAAAGGCTGCGAGCAGAAGCTAAGCTTGATATCGCTCAAATATAATGGGGGAAGTTGGAGGTTCATAGGGGGAAAGAAACTGATTCTTAAAGAGAGTAAGCCTCAGTTCCTCCACCCAATGAGGGTTTTGCGGAAGAGGAGGTGCAGGAGTATCCATCTCGAAAGAAGGAGGAAACTGGGGGTTGTTTATGTATTCAAGCCAGTCAGAAGAGCAAAATTTTGCCCTTTGGGCTAAGAATGACGGGTTGTACCCTTGTGCTTTTTCTGGACGACGAGTGGTTTGTACAATCTTCGTAGGCATGGAAAATATGTACCATGCTATAAGTAAGTTATCTTCCAAACTGCGTCGGCGATCGATGGATACATATAGGTAAACCACCGAGCTCCGAACAAAAGGAGGAAAAGATAAAAGATCAGCGAATTCGACGAAGTGATAATTAATGCGCTCTCTCAGCTTGGATTCCTCAGGTTCTGGCCAGCCTCCCCAGCCAGAAGTCTTAGAAGAAGAAAAAGAAGAAGAAGAAGAAGAAGAAGCGGTAGCCTCATCCCACGCAGAAGGTTTTGGTTAGAAGAAGAGCTTCCAATATCCATGTTTGCAAAGTTTTAGGCTAGAGAATTATGAACAATAGGTTCGTAATCCAAAGGTCGATAATTTGCAAAAGCTTCCATGATTTGAATATAGTGAGATAGATAGGAGTGGCTAATAAATGCATGGAAATTCTTTCGAGGGCAAACATTATTATCTGACAACTCCTCGTATGCTCGATCTATGTCAAAGAAAGTTTGTTTGGCCATGCGAGCTGTATCAGTCCTTTCGAATGCTCAAATAATGGGAAATGTTCAAGGTGTAGAAAAGAATTTAATGCAGGCGGTTGCAGTTCTAAGAAGATGTGAAACCCATGCACGTCCTAGGACATGGGTGAAGTGTTTTGATCCACTAATATCACCAAGTATTGGGTATATTAGTGCCGGGGGTAATGTTGGCTGTATAAATTATATAAGCCAATCACGATTCAACACGTGGAATGAGAAGGGCAGTTTGGGAAGGTAATATAAATTGCTAACCATAGTCAAACACGTGTCAACCTATACTGGTAATAGTGGGTCTACATAGCACTAGAATGATCGAGAGATATAAAGTGATGTGGCCTAACGGTTACTCACAAGATTCAAATTCAAAATCAGGAGGGAAGCCTAACTGCAGACATGGCGTAATGGAGCTAACTGTGAGACAGCATGATCAGCGATCATGGAGGGATGTTTCGACGGTTAGAAGTTCATTTCGACGATTATTATTAAGAAGTATAAATAGAAAAGAAGGCTCCAGAAAGAAAACCCAGACTTAGATCCAGAAACTAGTTTTATCTACTTTATTTCCTTCCAGTTTTTACATTTCTTATTCTTTACATTTCTGTATGTCAAATTCTTATATCACACTTTATTCATAGGAGTAGTTTTGAATAGTTTGTTTGCTGTAAACCTCTACGAGGCTGGATTAGATCGTTGTAAGTTTTTCATTCTTACTTAATGAAATGCTACAATTATTCTTCATTTAATTGTTGTTTACTAAGTTCTCCTAAACAAGCCACCAATAAAAGTCCTCTTCATTGAGGCTGAAAGAACTGAAACACAATCGTCTGATAATTGGTTGGCAATTAATCTTCTGTAAGGACTGGTTGATCCTTGCTGGCATATTTAAAATTACAATACTAATCTTCGAAAACCAAAAAAGCCAACAGTGATTAAAGTTTAAGTTTTTATTTATTTTGTAAATAGGGCTAAGTTCCCTTTTTGTCTTGTCTGTATAAATGTGATGATGTGAGGGTGATGTATGATATATGTATGTAAAGTTTAAATTTTTTTTATCTCATATATGTCTGCATAGCTCAACAAACATTGTATATTTGTTATTTGCTTCCGCTAGTCTCTAATAAATTGATTTCTGTTTAAGAGGCCTTCGGTAATCTACTTATTACTGGCCGATTATGATACTAAACCTATATGAGCGGGTTTGGGTCGTGACAAAGTGGTATCAGAGCGCGAGTTAATATCTCACGCATGTGTCCATTGACCATTAGAATGTCTATAACATATTTAAGTTTCATACATATAGTAAGTAAGTAATAAGTTGTGCATTCAGGAATATGTATATACATTTGTGTAATATGTTTAAGTATTGAAACTAAGAATTAAAAGCTATTATGGAATTGTGATAATTATAAGGAAATAGGAATGTGTTTAATAAGTTTGGTAATGAGGTTAAAAGCTAAGAATTATTGTGGAATTCTAATTTTATAAGGAAATCATAATTTTTGACTAGACCATTGGTGAGTACAAGTATGTTGATTTGTTGAAACATAATATTATAAGGAATTAGAATCTTTGATAGAAACCATAAAAGTTATAAGCGCTATATGTCAAATTAGACTATGAGAATATTTGGGAACTTGAGGAATTTGATGATTCAATGAAGTATGTGGAACTATGATAATTGAGGAAAAGAAAATTATTTGACATGTGAGATGGTATATTTTGGCGGGGAACCTATTATGTGAAATGTTAAACCATAGAGTTTCATGCCTTTGTTGAATGACCTTGAAAGTCCAATTGAAATCGCGTTTGGCCAGCATAGTTTCGAATAAGAAATTCTTGGTAAGTTCCATGGAAATGAATAGGTCACCCTACCAATATCCTTATATGCTTGTGTGTGTATGTTTACTTGTCTATGATGTGTTTTGGGTCATGTTCTAAGTCAGTTAATATTAACCCAAGTGTTATCAACTATCTTATTGTGTTTAACCATTCTCTTCTATCATTAGGAAAAGTTGGAGAAAAGTACGAATGACGTGGAGGCTGAGTCCTTATTAGGAGATTAGATAAAGTAGAAGAAGTGCAATGGTGAAGGTTGTGCAATGCTATAATACTTGGCAAGATCAAAAGAAAAAGTTAGGCGTGGAAGCAAAAAGTAAACCAAAGAAGAAAATTATGAATTTTGTGGTAGGAGAGACGAGTAATTCTAAGTAAGGTTGTAAAGGTAGTAAGTTTGTCCCAATATATTCAATATGTCACAAGTGTTATTAGGGATTGTGTCATCGAATTACCGGGGCATGTTTCAGTTGTGGGAAGCATTAGATAAAAGATTGTTCTAAAGTCTAAGGAAAGCTCAAATGATTTAATTGGTTAAAGGTTAATACCTACCTACAATTAGGAAATCAACAAGAATGTTTTAAATACACATATAGAAGTCTGAAGTTCAAATTTTATATATACGACTTTATTTGAATCGGTTTTATTGAATATTTAATAAAGTTAGAACTCATCTACTTGATCATTTGAAATTCAATCTGAGTTTGCTAAAGATTATTAGAATATCACTAAGACTTAAGTAAAAGACTAAACAGTTTAAGCCAATGAAAATTTTCCTACTTCGTATCCAAATAAGTATGACTTAATTTACTAAAATCATATCATAATGGAACCATTTAAAAACACTGAAAGTGACAATTTTATGACATTGAATTATGAATCTGAAAGAATTTCCCCCTCCTCCTATAAAAATAAAAAATTTAAAAGAGAGAGAGAGAGAGAGGAGAGAGAGAGAGAGAGAGAGAAGACATAGTTATATTCATACATGAACAATAGTAAGATAGGAAAAGATCTCATAAACAATTGATATTTGAGACTTGACCCAAAATTGTAAGAATTAGAAGAATGAGATCAAGACTTAAAACAATTTGAAAAACAGATCAATTAAGATCACGTTGATAACATTAGAAAAGGTTTATAATTTACTTAAGCTATAAAGTCAAAAATATAGACCTTAAAAAAATATATATATAGTGATTTTGTATCTAAATGGTGGTTAGAAAGAAATGAAATTATGATCTTATAGATACATAATTGAATTTAGATTTTGACTCCTAACTTAAATAGCCTAACTCATTGTAAAGGAATTCGACTATAGTGTTAAACGGAAGAAAGAAAGCGTGATGGAAAATAAGAAAATAAATTTTGTTAGAATGACGAACGTATAATTCTTAAAAAACCTTTTGGAATATAAGAATTTAGTTAACTAAGTGTAATGATTTGAGAAAATTAAAAGTTTAGCCATAAGTTACCATATGACAAATTATCAAAGTTAATAAATATATCTATATATGCCTAAGAATTGGAATAATTATGAAGACAACGTAATTTAAATTACTTACATGAGTATGATCTTAATTTAACAAAAGTGTATAAGTTCTGCTTTGATCTGTATGTCAATCTAATGATATTTGAATACAACCCAACATTTGTCACTTTCGAAAGGCTGATGAATTTCTGCAAGATATACTTCTATTCTGACTCTGATATGCTTCTGTTCTGAATATGATATGTCACTTTATTTTGGAACCACCTTCATTATTGGTATCCAAGATGCCTGTTTGCAACTGAGACCATAATATGTGATTATATTTCATATAATTTGGAAATATCTGTTACAGATTAGCATGAAAACCTTATTTGGAGATACTACATTATATAAATGACTTAAAAACCTTTGACATGGTCAAGAAAGATTAAATGACCGTTTTTTTGGGAAATAATTAAATACGAATTGCGTAGGAAAAATGTTAGGACTATTATTGTCAATAGAATTGTAAGACCAAGAACTTGTATATTTTATTAGTGATGCATTGAATATTAAATTTAATTTGCAACAGTGGAATATTTTGATTTACTTTGAGAAATAAGGAGAATCATGAGCATCTCTTGAAGTAAATCTCCTATTATTTGAAGTATATGAATTATAGATTGATGAATTAAAATATATAAGTTATGTGATAGATGACAATAGAGATGGTAATGAATCTCCAATTTGGGTTATTAACCGTTAAGTGATTGGGAAATAAGTTCGATTTCTGTGAAGAAAATCAAAATGAAAATGAAGTTACATAGGAGATGAAATGAAATGAGACCAAGCTATATGACTGATTTTCGGTACAAATATCTTAAGTTTTGAGGACTAAACTTTCTAAGAGGGAGAGACTATGGTGACCCCACCATGTATAATAATTGGTATCTAATTAATTAAGGACATTTGGATTTTAATGGAAATTATTTGGTCTGATTCGTATATGATTTGATTAAGAATTTATTTTGAAATTAGAAATTGAAAGTCTAAATGGCTTAAGAAGGTAAAATTGATGAGTTGAATCGGTTCAATTTCGAGTATTAGACCATATAAGAGTTTAATTAAATATTCAATACAGTTTAGTAAAATTGAAATTTGATTAATTGGGTCCGATTTGGGATTAATTAAGTTATGAGGTGGTTATGAGGATTGAGAATTATAATTATTATGATTTAAATTTACTAATGAGATGTTCAATTTGAATATGTAATTTATTGACGGAGATTTTGAGTTTGATATGAAATTGAAGGCCTTAAGAACTTGAGAAATCAAAATTGATGATGGAAATAAGTTTAATTTGATATTGGAAACCTTTTGGGAGTTTGATTAAAAATTTGATTCAGATTGATAAATTTAAATATAATTAATTGAGCCTTAATTGAAATCAGTTAAACTAATTAAATTATGTAGGATTTGTAATTAGTTATGATTAATTAATTTATGTACTAACCAAAATTTATTAAAACTCCTAATTAGTTATGATTAATTAAATTATGTACTAATCAAGATTTATTAAAACTAAGTGTTGCCTAATTACATCAATCCTAATCATAAATGGAATTGTGGAATGGTCTAGAATTTGAGGATGTATGTGGGTGTGGGTGTGGGTGTGGGTGTGGGTGTGGGTGTGCTCAGAAATCTGTGTGTGCATGTGAGTGATGTGTTGGAATTCCAAGAAGTGTGCACGTGTGCTTGTGGTGTCAAAAAGTGTTGTGTGTGTATATGTTATGTGCTGGTGAATTATAGATGAATTGTTCATTTGTTTGTTCTGAGAGTTCACTTTAGAGAGAGAGAGAGAGAGAGACCAACTCTAGAGAGAGTGAATTCCAAAATTGTGAAGAGAAGAAGAATTGTAGAAGAAGCTAAAGATTTGGTTACAACTCTTCAAGCTAAAGACTCTAGGTAAAATTTTAGTCCTTAATTCTTGTAGAGGAATTATCTAAAGGTTGAATTCATGAAGTAATTGGGTTTAATTACATGAAATTTGTTAAGAAATGTCAAGAAGATGATGAATAGTAAACTAAGTTCATATCCATGGTTGTATGTCTCATGTTTCATCATTTTTGAACTTGGTTTTGAAGTTCTTGCACACATAAGAGTATATATCTTGCATGTTTTCAGAAAAATTTATGGCTCACAAGTCTAATTTCATGTTTTGAACATCAATAAGAAATAGAATCTAATTGTAAGAAATTTTACATATAATGAAAAAGAAAAGAATTAAGGTCAAGAAACAAGAAATTAATTTAAAAGATTTATGGATTGAGTTTAATTTATGTTATTTTTCATGAATTTGGATTTCATATTTACATGCATCAATGAATTTTTAAAAGATTTGAAGGATTTGAGATTATATTCATGGAATTAGAAACAAATTGGGGTTTAAACATGAAATAGGTTACATACATGTTCATGGTTATGGAAACTAATTATTTTCAATTTGATTTTGAATATCTTACATGGGTTTGAGTCTTCCTACATGTATGAATAAATTCTACAAATTTTGATATTCTAATTGTACATGCATTAAAGATTTCTAAGAATTAATTTCATGTCTTGATGAAACAAGAACTAAATTTTAGAAAATTATGAGTCTTTGAAGAATGAGCTTAATTTTTATATTAAAAGAGTTTTGATGTAAATGGTATAAAAATGATTAAATTTTCTTAATTATTAAGAGTTCGTATATTTTTAGACAAGCCATGTTTAAACCTAAGTTTGGGAATTATATGTTGAAAGCTTAATTCATATTTTAGAACTTATGAGTTTGAAATTGGGTTTGATATGAAGGAAAAGAATTAAATTTAAATTTGGACAAATTAAGAAAGTTTTTGTATTCAGATTTGGAAATTAGTCACGTGTTTATATTTATTAATGACATTACACGTTTAAATTGAGTCATGCATGAATCTAAATTTGAAATGAAATTTGGAAGCTAAATCTGCAGTTGTTAGAATTCAGAAAATTTACAAACCGCTCGAGTGACCAATTGGTGGCTCTAGCGAACATTACGAGCTTCTAGTATTTTTTTAGACAATATAGTCCGCTCGAGCGACCTAATGGTGGCTCGAGCAGTTAGGCTATTTTCAGCATGTTTTGGAAAATACACTTTATTCATATTTTCATTCATATCATTTCCTTCCAAACATTTCTTAGCAAGAATTATGACTTAATGAAGATTAATAAACTAATAATCAACATAAATTAGTTGGTTAAAGAATAAATCATTGATTTAGTAGTAATTGATTAAGAAGCCAATTAAAAAATCAGTCTATTTGAAAAAAAATAATTTAGTAATGAATGTGACATGAGAATCCAATTCATTTGAATAAAGAAAGAATAAACGTAGTAGAACTTTGGATTACTTAAACAGAAAGAGACAAGAGAAGTCAAGTTTGATCAAGGAAGTGATATTGTGTTTTAATGTGTATATGTTAATGTGTTTGTGTAGGTCACGCGCTATCGCCTGTCTAATCTGTCTGATCTACTTCTTGAACTATTTGTAAGTAACAACTTTGTAAAGATATGTATGATTATATGTATTTTCTGATTATACGTTAAACTCTATTTTTTGAAATGTTATTTTTTGATTAGAATGAATGATTTTTCAATTTCTAAAATGTATTCGTGGCATCCTTAGCATCTGTTTTTGATATCTTTTATTTGTTATCTGTTACCTGCTACCAAGATTTCATGTAGGTTTCATTCATAAAACTGATTATTCATAATCAACTATCTGATCTGCACGTGGGTCTTTATGACCAATCTGATTTGTTACTCTACACGTGGATCTATATGACCAATTTGATTTGTTACTCTGCACGTGGGTTTTTATGACCAATCTGATCTGTTAACTAATGGATATATCACGTATAACTGTTTACAAATCTAAATATGTATAAGAATCTGTTTTTTATCTGAATTCTGAATTTTGAATCTATTACGGATATCATTCATGAAAACCTTTACTCTGTTGTTATTCACTGGACTCCAACTTACTGTATTATTTATGTATGTAGGTGATCAAGCATGTGACCAGGCCTAGAGTTTCTACTTGGACTCTGTCTTATTAGCTAACCTATGTGCCTCCCGTGGAGGTTCTGGATATGTCAAGTAGTCATGGCTATGTAAATAAAGTTTAAGTTTTTGTTTATTCTGTATGGGGCTAAGTTCCCTTTTTTGTCGTATCTATATAAATGTGATGGCGTAAGGGTGATGTATGATATATGTATATAAAGTTTAAAATTTTTCTGTCTCATATATATTTTGCACTGCTCAATAGACATTGTATATTTGTTATTTACTTCTGCTAGCCCCTAATAAATTGATTTTTGTATAAGAGGCCTTTGGTAATCTATGGATTGCTGGTCAATTATGATACTAAATCTATAGGGGCGGGTTTGGGTCGTGACATAAATAAATAAATAATATAAAAAAAAACTAAAAAATAGGGGCCCAAAATAATTGATAGGGTGTTAATATTATTATTATTTTTTTTTTTTGAGTGGTACACAATATATAATAAATATTTTATTTTATTTTTTACTTATTTGAATTGCACACACATCATATGTGCCAACTATCAATTTTAATAAATAAGAGATGGTATGGTGTATTACATATGATGATTTATAAATTATAGAAGCCAAAACATGTAAGATGAAAATTAAAGAACTGAAAATGAATATCAAGCGTAATATTTTATGATTTAATGTTATTGTATATATAAAAATTAAATTATATATATTTTGTACAAATAAATATACTATCCAATAAATACAATTGGAACAAGGCGGGATAGAATGTGGCGAGAGAGAAAAATTTGTCCTTGCCCCGCTTCCTTATGGAGGCGAGCGGATGAGAGGTAAAGCGGGACGGGAGAAACTATCATCCCTAATCATAAATCCATTAATGTAAGTTGGGACATAAGTTGGGACATACATACATCAAATAAATGAGGAATAAAAACAAATTGTAAATTAATGAATGTGAAAAGCATATTTGAAGGCTAATACTTTTCTTACGTCCTGCATTTCTTGCTTTTGTTTTGTTGGTTACTCGCCAACTGGAGCTTGGAGCTTCATTTAACTCCAAACTCCTCTTTATTGACGTTCTGTATCTTTTTGCATGCTCTCATCAATAAAAAATTTCTTTGCCAATAAAAAAAAAAAGGCTAATACTTTTGGCATATTCAGTTCAAAGTTGAAAAGCATATTTCAAGGCTAATACTTTTGGCATATTCAATTCAAAGTTTATTAAAAGAAACTTGATTCTTTCATCTACCTTTATTCTTTTATAGTCATTTATTTGCCTCATCTTTTCCTTAATTTTTCTTTTCAATCTTTCTTTTTATATTATACTTTTATATACATGACTTTGACTTCAGATCTCTCTAACTCTTGGAGAATCTGTTGAGTGAGAAGTGTGTTAAATTTAAATTTTGCATTGATATAAATTTAGTATGAGTGCATGATCAAGTTGCATGATTTTGAAGATTGTGTTTGTGTGGTGGATTAACACGACTAGTGAAAGATTGACAAAGTACAAGTGAAGATCAGAACCAACGAGTTCGAGGCTTTGCTACTGAATTGCTCTTAGAATTAGAGTGGGTAGGATTTAAGTTCGAATGTTTCAAGTTTGTTGTTGATTTTTCATTACTATTGTGGATTGATTTATGTTTGTGGTTTTCCTGAGCTTAGGTTTTCTATGTAAAATCCAAGTCTTTTATGCAAATGTTTACTTTTCGAATCCTGCATCATTATATTGCTTAAATGATGAAAATTAACTAAAGATTAAATATGTTGAATTAAAAGAATTTTGTTAAGTTGTTCCAACTAAATAAAAAATAGAGGTTATTTGTATACTCTAACTAAAAACTCACATTTCAAAATTCGTGAAGGTCATAATTTAGTTGTTTTTCATAAAATGCTCATAATTTTTATATATTAAACCAGATTAAAATCTATTTTACATGGTTGAAAAAAATATTTCAAAATATAATATCATTGTAAATTATTTATGTATATCTTTTCTATTTGTATTAAATTACTTTTTAGGGTTCGATAACTTCACAATCACCCCGTGTTACAACCAAGATGATGCTATGAAAATCGCAATTTTACAACAAAAATATGAAACAAAATGCAATTCCACCTAACGCACCAAACTTGGGGCAATTGACTCCCTTTGAAAGCTATTTTCCATGTTTTTTTTTTTTTTTTTTTGGTTATTTTCACAACTTTTTCCTCCACTGCTCTACATGTTTACCTCTGGAAATTCTTTAAAAACTTACTAAACTAGACAGTGGACCTTAACTATTGATGGGCCAACTCTTATTAAAATGAATTTATGGTCTTTGTGTGTGTGTGTGTGTGTATATGGATTAATTACATTAATGTTCTCGAAATATGGGATCTGTTACATGTTTAATTTTTAATTTTTTTTTATTATTTACTTTTGTCCTCAAAGTATGTAATCTGTGACACTTTAATTCTTCAAGTCAACATTGTTCAAAATCAATAACAGGAAGAGGGCATTTTCAAAACTTTATAATAAAAAACATGCAACAAACTTAAAAGATTGGAGACCAAAATGCATACTTTGAGGACCATGTATGTATTTGATCCTTTTGATTTTGTTAGGTCTTTATATAAAATATTGAATATACTCATCTTTCCACTATTGATTCTGAATTGTGCTAATGTGGGGACAAATTGCATATTTTGGGGATCAAAGTAAAAAAATTTGAAAAATTAAAAATAAAATTGTAACAAATCACATACTTTGAAGACCATTAGTGTATTTAATTTTATATATTATATAGATTATGACCATGATAAGCTTTGTCTACAAGTCAGGAAGGCATGGGAAGAGATGGGTAGCATAATTTTGAGCATTTAGATCATATTCTTGGGAAACTAGTGAAATTTCTCTGTTGGAATTGGCAATTGATGTCGATTCAGCCAACTGCGGTGCAAGCATGTCATCCAAAATTTTCCAATCAACGTATTGGCTACTTCGACTACTCCATTCATCATCATAATCTCTATTGATGATTATGCTATTTTGCTCGTTAGCATCGCCTTTTGCTGCTAGACTTGAATTAGGAGGACTATCTATCTGTGGAAGTTGAACAAGTTGATTGTCAAGACAACGGTGATCAGACATGGACATGAGCTCTTGTTCTGAACTTTCAAAGGGTGATTGATTGAGGTGGATCATGTGGATTGGACTGGCTACATTTGGATATGAAGGTTGGCCAAACATGCCCTTATTCGCGACATAGTAAGCATGGTTCCAAGATTCAAAACCTTGCTTGTGGCTTGGACTTGGTTTCTTGAATGCCCGACACACGACCCATCCTTCTTCCTGCTATACCTATCTCAATTAGTTCGATCACATATTTGAAAAATAATGAGACTCACCATAATACACAGAAAGTCAAATAAACAGGTAAGATTTTAATGAAATATTCCAATAAGCATGAGCAAAGTTTTGTACCAAATTTGCTTAGAGATGAAAGTTGGGGTTCATTCCACTAATACAATGATGACAAATCATTTAACAAGTAAATTTCATGTAAAAAATTAATCATCACACCATTACTCTTTTAATATTAATATATGATTCCCCCCTAATTTAATTGTTTCTATGTTTTTCTCTATAAACTCTTTTTAGATGGAATAATAATAAGTGAAGGTGAGCATGCTTTGTCTCTTAAAAGTTCTTCATTTTCAACCTCAAGAAAGTGACTTTTATATTGTACCTCCTTTTTTCACTAACAAAAAAACATTATTGAAATATTGGCTTATCTTATAATTGATGTGATATACATATATATGTGTGCACATGTAACAATTCATTACAATAATTTAGAAGTTATTTTTAGCAGAAAAAAAATTTTGAAAACGAAATCAAACAAAGGGAATAGTTATTGCACTACTAAAAACAAGGCCTTTTGAGTCGGTTTTTTTGAGTCGGCAAATTTTACCGTCGCAAAAGGTAGTCTTTTTGAGACGGCACAGAGTTACCGACGCAAATACCATACCTTTTGAGTTGGCACCGTTGGCCGACACAAAAAACTAATATTTGATAGCATTATTTGAGTCGGTAGTATTTACCGACTCAAAAGATAGACTTTTTGCGTCGGTATATACTTTTTGAGTCGGCAAATTTGTGCCGACGCAAAAAATTACATCTTTTTGTGTCGGCAACAGATGCCGTAGCAAAAAATATATTTTATAACCAAGATATATATATATTTACTTGATTATATTTAATACTCATTTCGATATTAAAAATAATAGTTAAATTAAAAGAGAATTAGTAATACAAAACTAAAAGTGATTCTAATTATTTTATTTTATTTTATTTTTATTTTTATTTTTATTTGGATAATAAAAATATGTAGAAATAGAATTATACAAAATTTATTTAAAAGATTAAATATAAATATGTTGTGATTGGATTAAGAAGAAAATAGTGTATAGGCATAAAAAATTTAAATTAAATAATTTAATGTTAAATAAAAAATAATTTAATGTTAAATAAATAATTTAATATTAAGACATAAAAAATAATTTAATGTTAAATAAATAATTTAATATAGGCATAAAAAATTTAATGTTAAATAAATAATTTAATGTTAAATAAATAAAAGATTAAATAAAAAATAATTTAATGTTAAATAAATAAAAGATTAAATAAAAAATAATTTAATGTTAAATAAATAATTTAATATAGGCATAAAAAATTTAAATTAAATAATTTAATGTTAAATAAATAATTTAATGTTAAATAAAAAATTAAATATAAATTAATATTAACACATCAATCAGATCGATAAAAAATAAAAATAAAAATAAAAAAATAAATTTAATTTGTGCGATACATGTAATTAAGCACATTCTGCTTTATTTATTTGTATATCAAGATAATTTTTTCGAATATCATAATAATGAAATTATAATTATATGTATAGATATTTATAGATATACTTTTATATTAAAATTGAGTGTATATACTATAAATAATAAATATGTCAATTAATAACGGAAAGAGGTAGAGTGGCGAAGTGGATTTAGAGTGACGAGTTTGGGTCCGGTCAAAGCTTCCAAATGGTTGTGGGTTCGAAACTTGGGAGGGGAGGCGCCTATAAGAAAATTATGGGTTAAATTTCTTAAAACATTGAATCACTTTTTGAGTCGGCACGATGCCGTCACAAAAAAATAAAACCTTTTGCGTCGGCAGATTGCCGACTCAAAAACATTTGCGACCCCACCAATTTCGACCCTTGAGTTGCCGTCGAAACGCCGTCGCAAAAACGTTTTTGTGTCGGCAAATGTACTATTTGCGACGGCACTCTGCCGACTCAAAAGGCCCTGTTTTTAGTAGTGTTGATTGAACTTGCCTGAGGAGGTGCATGTTCTACTGTTTGGAGTCGATATTCATGCATGATCCAATCGGTTTTCCTTCCATTGGGTGCGCGTCCCGCGTAAAAAACTAGGGTTTTCCTCATCCCTATTATTTTGTTCTTTGAAAGCACAGGTTTATCTCTTCCTGTTGCCTTCCAAAATCCGGCAGCAGTCGCTCTATTTGTCCGTGTTCCTGTTGGGTACTTTTTGTCCTTGTGACTGAAGAAATACCATTCAGTCTGCTCTTCATACCCCAATCTGCAATTGTCTGTGCATACATATACCAAGTTCATGAGAAATTTAATAATCATAACCACTGATTTAAGATCAAATATGATCATGTTTTATTTATGCATGTCCTCAAGAGACTACATATATCAAAATCTAGAGCCTAGGAGAAAAGATTATGGCCAACTACCTTATATTTTCTACATGTAAATTCACAGAATAGAAAAATATCGACAATGTTACATACTCAAAATTTTTACTTTTGAAAAATATCTAGAATTTGTAATATGTACCTATAATATTTTGGTTATGAGTTATACTGCACCAAATTTAAATCTATATCATACAATGAAATTTTAGAAACATTTCTAAATAATATTATTTTTTTGAATAGACAGCAATTTTCAAAAAAAAAATCTCAAGGAAAAAAAAAAAGCAATTTACCTTGGATGTGCCATGGTTCCATTCTGTAGAGATCAATGTCCATAATGACTTGTAAATCAATTCTGAGGGAGTTAACCTTTCTATAAAGGTAGTAACCCACAAGTTCTTCCTCTGTTGGGTGAAATCTAAATCCTGGTGGCACACATGACTCCATCTCCATTGTTTTTTTCCCCGAAAATTAAAACCAAATATCTGTGAGAGAGTGAGAGAGAGGATGCTTAATTTGAAAGTGGTAAAAACGAAAAAAATTCTGTCGTATAAATTCAAATTTAATGTGATGTGAGACATATCGATAAAGAAGTAAGTCTGCACACTTCAATTTTTAATAATTTTTTTAGTAAAATGTTTGGATCCACAGCATTACTTGTAAAATAAAAATAAAAATATAATAGTAATAGGTTGATCAAATTTTGTTACTATGTTGACATATAATTGATTACACCTCTTATGTCTACTCCTCTTAATACAACGTTGACTTATAAAATAATAAATAAATTGTGGTAAGAAAATGCGATTATATGAAGATTGGAGACTGAATTTAACTGATTGGGATTCGCTAAAATGAATTTTTCTACAGTAGTTTTACTACAATAATTCGTCCACCTATGTTTAAAGTTAAAACAAGATTACACGACTTTAAAGTTTGTGATTTTCATATCAATTTAATTCTCTAAAATGAATTTTTTTACAGTAGTTTTACTACACTAATTTGCCCGCCTATGTGTTTAAAGTTAAAACAAGATTACATGACTTTAAAGTTTGTGATTTTAATACCAATTTATTTTAACTTTGATTTAAATTATTGAATTATATATACATTCATGTTACATACCACTAAATTTCTACCATTAACACCATCACTAATGATGTGGCAAGCTTAAAAAAAAAAAAAAAAAACTAAGACACAAAACACATGTGGCAGCAACAATGATTCATCCCACTAAAAACACCACCACTAATAACACTAATGCATTAAAAAAGTAAAAAAAAAAAAATACAATTCCAAGACCAAAACATCACATCATTACTGGCGGGATCCACTGTCACCTAATTAGTGCGCATTTTTCCATGTGACAGTGGATGAGACCCACTGCCACATCCCTAATGCAACCATTAATTAGTGGTCTGCACCATTTTTCTTATATATATATATATGTTTTTTTTTTGTTTTACTAATTTGTTTTGATGAGATAAAAATCACAGTAAAATCATTGTAAGAAAATCGTAACAATTGTACAAGAATTAACACGTGGATCAAATGATTCCTAATCATTCTAGAACATGAGGTGGTGGTGATTTCACTTGGGGACCCAACTGTGGTACGGTGGTACCCACTAAACCACCAAATAAATGTTATGAACCAAAAATATATAAAACAAAAAAATGTGAAATTTTATATCGGAACGAGTTGTATGATTTATATTTAAAATTAATATATGATATGAATCTTATTTAAAATGATTGTGATTCATAAATATGTTTATTTAAATATTTTTTAAGTAATTTTTTTAAAAATTTATAATATTACTGATAAATATTATAGACTTTTTTTTAAACAAATAAATATTATAGCCTAAATAGAGCTATTTTGCCTCAAAAGTGCATGATTAGGCAAGCATATTGAACAAAAAGGAGCCGCAAGGATTGACATTGATGCACAGAGACAGACACAAGCATGTTATATAAGCACATGTTTCCTTTGAGTGCAGTTCACTTCAAATTCTCCAAGTGCTCATGCTTGTTTGTGGATGACATTTTCACACCAACCATAGTCTACAGTACTACAACTTCATCACCATCAAGTCTATTCAATGAAAATAACTTCCTACTAGTGCTAAAAAAATATGCCTACTCTCGTTCTCTGCTAAAGATTTTGTTCTTGAATTCTTCTTTCTTTCTTTTTTTTTAATCAAAATATTCATTGATGAAAATATAAATAATAAAATTATCATTCATTTTAATAGTTTAAGCTTTAGAGATGAGATGTGGTTGATAATTCAACATCATAGCATATAATAGATTCTGTATTAAAAGTTCATCGTTTATCAGAGAATTACTAAGAGTTAAGATACTTACGTGTATTCAACTTACTTAACCCCTCAATCTAATCCACCTGCTTGTGTTTTTAAATGAGATGGTGTCTTAGGGTTTTTCATATCGATTGATACTATATGATATTAATAGATATATGACCGTATCTGATGCCAATATTTATTGATATATATATCAACTGATATTATATCTGATATTCATCCATATATAATTGTACCACTTAATACTATTTGATACCATGTTCAAAGATATATTAGTTTATAGTATCTAATATCGATTGATATATGACCGTGTCACTTGATACTATTTGATATATGATTGTATCAGTAGTACTAAAACATATTTTGGTACCATTATTTAAAACTTCATGTCATCTGTAAACTCTAGACTAGAACAATTATGATACATAATAATATATTAGACCCAAGAAATGGCACTTGAAAATACTAACCAGAAACTCCAACCTTGCCTTGTTCTTGCACTTCCCAGAGAGAGAGAGACAGAGAGAGAGAGAGAGGGAGATTGAATGAAGTATATGTGAAGAGAGCTCTATCCTCTATGTGGTGTTGGTGTTGGTGTTGGTGTTGGTGTTGGCGTTTGGTGTATTGAATATTGTTGTAAAAATATGATGTGATAACATTTCTCCCTCTATCTCTATATAAATAAAGGTTGGAGAAGGGGCCGCATAGGAGTAGTTATTGATTACAGTTTTGCTATAAAAACATAAATTAAATACAAAATATATATGATGAATAATATTTTATAAAAAGTAAAAGTTAAAATCATTTCTTCTTATTTTTCAATAATCATTTTTTTAAAATTATTTTCATTTTATATGTTATAAAAAAAAATTACACCAAATATTCCGACAAATATTTTTAAAATAAAAAATTATAAATAATTCCATAAACAATCTTTATGTAATCAAATATTGTAATTAATTTCGGCCAAAGATTCTTTATCTTCACGTCTTTACATCATTTGTCCCTTATATTACAATATCCATAATTATTAAATCATGTGAAAATTTTCAAATGTAGAAATCTAAAACATATTGAGTGATTATAAATAATTTAAGGCATAAAATTAAAAAAATTAAAAACAAAAACTGTTTTTTTTTTAATTTATTCAAATGATTGCAATTTGTGCGTGATACTGCAGACTTGTTTGGACGGCGTGCCACCAAAATTTCACGCCACCCTCCACCGCTATATTGTCTTCAAAGATTTTCCTTTCTTTTTGTTTTGTTTTGTTTTTTTTTTTTTGGTCGAACTTTTCATACTATGAATTTGTATGAACTTGTCAGATTTCTCATTTCATTTTCACAATTTTAAGATTGAAAACCAAAAACAATTACAAATACATTTCTATGATTTCTCTCTCCCCCGACAATCCAGCTTCTCTTGTCTATTTGGTACGCCGCCCTTGGACACTTGTCATGCTTGACTGCTTGCCATGTGGATGCCACATAAGACTTCCAACCATGTCTACATCACTAAACTAACCAATCATTTGTGGCTTAATAACATTTCCTCTTTCCACCAATTGAAGTCTGACAAAAGCCACAACTCTTTTCACCTCTCATCTAGCTTAGCTTAGCTTAAACTAGGTCAAGGATTAAATATAGTTTATCATTATTATCATTGTGGAATACACTCATAATTTTTTTAAAAAAAAACTATCCACAATTGAGCATGTCTGAATTAGATATGTTAGGGGTGGAACTCACGATACATCGAGTTTGCATTTATACTGAACATTTTTCATAGTATAAATTTTGAATTCTTGGCATTATTATTATTATTATTACATGAGTTTTGACAATTTAACCAGAGAAATTATTTCAAGTGATGTTATGGAGATTGCGATTAGTGATGAAAGTGAAATTCACAATTTTATATTTAGAATCATGGAGATAACAAGGGACTTTGGTGATTAGTGTGTGGCATTGGTTACCGGTGATTATGAGCTCCGAATAATTTTTTTACTTAATAAAACTCTATGACTTAGAAACTTAGCCAAACTATGAAAATTCTTAAATACACAAAATTTGATCGCATAATTAAAATTTGTGCATTTCATATGTGAAAATTATGTCTAATTTTATAATACAATAATAGAATTGTTAAACAAACGATATTATCAAAATATTTAGTTGCATAAAATTATGATACTAATTGACAATATGACAAAGTGGTGTTTTCACATGGAGTTTTTTATTTGGTCGGCAAGTCACTTGTCTTGTGTTATGGGCCACCTTTTGCTTTAATTAATAACCTTGGGAACAAATAGTAAAACGTCTTTTGGTTTAGTCTTAAAATTATTATTTGGAGTGTGAAATTATATTTAAGATTTTGAATTTTTGAATCATGATTTGAAAAGAGAAAATTTATTTGGTTATGAATTTTAAAAATAATTTTGGGATGATTTGTAATTTTTTTTTTTTTATTGATTGATGCATAGAATGTGAGAAAAGAGAGGAGAGAGAAAAAGTAATTGATTGATTGATTGATTGATTGATTGATTGATAATAATAATAATAATAATAATAATAATAATAATAATAATAATAACAACAGTTTTGATAAAGAGCTCTAATAGAGCTACTCTAGTGAGCTGGCAGCCAAAAAACAAGAAAGAAAGAAAGGTAAAAGACAAAATATAAAGAGGTAAAAGACAAATTAATGCTCATTTAGAGCTCCTGTTTAGAGGTCTCAACCATTTTTATAATAATAAAGAGAAGAAAAGAGTTTTAAAAGTAATTTTAAGTTGTATTTCAAAAATATATATAGTTAACATGTTTCATCAAAATCACAATTTAAAAATAAAGTTGAATTTTGAAAAGTAAACTAAGGGGTTGTTTGGGATAAACTAAATAAGTACACTTTTTGACTTTTTAAATAAAAAAATAGAGGAAAAAAATATGATTGTTTGGGATAACTTTTTAACTTTTTACAAAAAAAAATGTGTATTAAAATATTATATAAAATAACAAAATTACTATATTACCCCTAAATATATAAATGCATACTAACATCCCTTGTACCATGAAGCCAGTACTATATGCTGCATACTTCAGAACTGGACAGTGCCTCCAGTCCAAGCACAACACAGGACGGTGTTGTTCGGTCCATGGAGGCCCAACACAGGTCCCGTTTTGATAATCGAAACCGTTCAATGTGTAAAACTTGTCGAGTACTGTATGTTTGTAAAAAAATCACATTAATCGGATATCAATAGCTATCTGATCGGATTAGTTTTTTGTGTTAATTTGTTCAACGTTTATTTTTTTTATACAAAACTGATTTAATCATATAGTTATCGATATCCGATCAACGTAATTTTTTACATATAGTACTCGACAAGTTCTACACATTAACGGTTTAGATTATCAAAATGGGACCCGTGATGAGCCTCCACTGGCTAAACAGTACAGTCCTGTGTTGTGCACCGCCTGTGTAATTTGTACCATCATTTGAAATTTTTTTTTTTTTTAGCAGACATCACTTCAGACTGTACCATTGTCATGTTATAGAAAGTTGGCTTGTATTTTTTTTTTTTTTTTTGTGTAAATTTTTTTTTTTTTGGTGATTAGTGAATAACTTTTTGACTTTTTTAATAACTTTTTATCTTTTTTATAACATGCCGAACCAACCCTAAATACTACCAATGTGTTTCCAAAAATGTACGGACATATTTACTAGGGGTATTACACCCCACTGATGATAAGGAAATAATAATAATAATAATAATTTTATTAAAAAAATTATAAATTTAATTATTAATATTTATAAAAAATTTCATTAATTTTTAATTATTTTTTTCACATCTCACTCTGACATTTCCCCTTTTTTATTATCATATGTACTATATATAGAAGGGAAATTTTACCAAAATATGATTTCTAATATTGCAATGCATATGCTTTGACATTTTTTTTTTTTCCCCCTGAAGAAGTGAAGTGAACTCGATTGACTTGACTATCAACCATACTTTGGTAATCAAAACCCTAATCATTGTTTTGTGGTCTGTAGAACCACTGTATCTAGAATTCTCGTTCAAACATTTCTTAACTTATCAGCTAGTTTTATCTTCACATAAGAAGACAAATAACACTCACCAAGAAAAAAAAAAGAATAAAAATTAATATCATAACTTATCATTTTTTTTTTCTTGAAGAAGTGTAGTGAACTCGATTGACTTGAATATCAATCATACTTTGGTAATCAAAACCCTAATCATTGTTTTGTGGTCTGTAGAACCACTGTATCTAGAATTCTTGTTCAAACATTTCTGGACTTATAGGCTAGTTTTATCTTCACATAAGACGACAAATAACACTCACAAAAAATAAATAAATAAATAAAAATTAATATCAAAACTTATCATTTTTTTTTTCTGGAAGAAGTGAAGTGAACTCGATTGACTTAACTATCAACCATACTTTGGTAATCAAAACCCTGATCATTGTTTTGTGGTCTATAGAAACACTATATCTAGAATTCTCGTTCAAACATTGTTGAACTTCTAGGCTAGTTTTATCTTCACATAAGAAGACAAATAACACTCACAAAAAAAAAAAAAAAAAAAAAAAAAGAATAAAAATTAATATTATAACTTATCATTTTTTTTTTTTTCCTAAAGAAGTGAAGTGAACTCGATTGACTTGACTATCAACCATACTTTGGTAATCAAAACCTTTTGTGGTCTGTAGAACCACTGTATCTAGAATTCTCATTCAAACATTTCTGAACTTATAGGCTAGTTTTATCTTCACATAAGAAGACAAATAACACTCACTAAGAAAAAAGAATAAAAATTGAGAGGGTAATTTATATGAAAATTGGGCCGAACTAGGTAAATGGGCCGTTCTATGGGCCGTAATAAAGAGGCTTGGAAGATAGGCCGCGGTCAAGTGGTAGCCCGGTCCATAATGAGAAGCTTGCTGCCAGAATTTGTAAGAAGACTTAGTTCGGTCACCGCGATTGGGTTAGCTCGGTCCAGAGTATAAATAAGTCACCGGGCAGAGTAGAAGAAGTTAGCTCGGTCGCGCCATGCAGGGCCGAGCTATGGCGACTTTATACGGTAAGCTTAGCTCTGGTTAGCCGGGTCCAAGCCTTTTACGGTTTGCTTGATCTCACCAGATGAAACCGAGGTACAAGCTATGAAGATAGAACCGAGCTAACTAAGAGATCGGTCGTTTCTGCTTAAACCGAGGTAAAACTATCTCACTTGGTTTAAGCAGTGAGGGGGGTATTAAAGGATAAGCATTATCTTTCAGGAGTATGAGTCCTAGGAGGACTCTTCATGAAGGAATAAGAGTCCTACTTGGATTGTGCCACACGAAACCTACAAAAGCTCACAAACATCACCTGTGGAGAGGTAACTGAACTTTGATTCCCGAATTCACAGAGTTTTTTGTCTATTTATCTATTTTTCTGACTTAGGCATCGGAGAAGTATCCGGCACACACCCGCCGGCTAGCTCACGTTTGTGCTTTCAAGGAGTAAAACGACGACGTACGGAGGAGCGCGATCTTGATCAACAGGATTATACGAGAAGGTTTATTTCTTTCCCGTATAATTAGCATCGTCTGTGGGAAAATCAGACAAGAACAAAACCTTTTGATCAAGCTTTTCCTCTTTAGAATTAATGGCGCACAACGAAGATTTGCCACAATCCGCCATTGACGGACAAACACCAGAGAGGGGTGCAAGGCGCGAAGGTCTACCTTCTATCCCTCCTATGACGGATTTAGAGCCACAACGACAGAATCTTAGGAGGGATGCGAGGGGGAGAAGGCGGACTAACAGCCCCCGTCACTCTCGTTCACAAAGTCCTGAGAGACAAAGGCAGAGGATTGATCCTCAAACTCTGGAGGATCGTGTGAAGGAGCAGGACGAACTGATACGACGGATGACGGTGGACATGGAGTCTATGAAGCGCCAGATAAAGGGAAAAGGAGTGGCGACAGGAGAGGGGCGCAAAGGCAAGACGCCCTCTCGCCATTCGGAAGATCGTAGTAGACGTACCACACCATCTCAAGCAGAGAGTAGAAGCCTCAGGACAGGCGATACACAATCCAGGACTTCCAGAACTCGTCACTCTAGGTCTGAGAGGACGAGATCTGAGAGGTCATACACGGAAGGAAGCATCTATCGGCCCTCGCGCACGCACCAGACATCATCCAGACAAACGGAGTTGCCTAGATCGTCCGACTTACGAACCGTGCTAGAAGAAAGGGCACGATGGAAGGAGGATGCCAGGGCGCGCGACCCGCATAGAGTTTCTGCCTTGTAGCAGTTGGCTCCTCAGACGCATGGAAGAGTCGAGGTTAGAATGCCAATTCCGCGCCCTGCCTACGAATCGACGGACAAAGCATTAGCGAGGCTGCAGACCTCGCCGTTCGTTCTGAAAATTGAAAACGCGTCCCTGTTATCAGGCTTCCTTCAGCCCAAATTCACCACGTACGAAGGGAAGACAGACCCCTACATGCACCTAAGCCACTTCCGCCAGGTTATGACAATATACCGACGTAACGAGGCCTTGATGTGCATCCTCTTCCCATCCAGCCTTGGTGACCTAGGCTTGACTTGGTTTGAAAAACTTCCAGAAGGCAGAATAGCCTCCTGGGCATAATTGGCAGAGGCGTTCGTAACGAGGTTCAGAACCAACACCAAAACCCCGGTGGAGATCGATCAACTGCTCTCCATCGACATAGGCGACAAGGAGACCTTAAGATCCTACAATAGTCGCTACTGGGAGACCTTCAACCAGATTGGGGATTGCCCCACCAATCTCGCTATTGCACAGTACAAAAGAGGCCTTCCAGTCGGGAACAGACTAAGAGACTCAATCACCATGACACCGCCCCTCACCATGGAAGCCTTGATAGAAAGAGTGCATCAGCACATCAGGGTGGAGGAGGATGGCGCACGTGCCAACAAAAAATCTGGCACGACCGCAGTATCAGAGAAAAAGGCCTCAGCAAAGGTCAACGCGGTAGACCGTCCGAACAGAAACGGACGAGGCAGGCGAGACAACAGAGAGGACCAGGATAAAAGATAGTTAAGAGTCCGCACTGCCATAACCACGGTATTCAAGAAACCGATCTATCGGATTCTAAGCGAAATACGCGATGAGCCTTTCGTCAGATGGCCAGCTAAGCTAGGAGAAGCTCAGAAAGACTACGATGAAAGATCACGGTGCACCTTCCACAAGGAAAAGGGACACCGTACTAAAAATTGCACGCCATTGAGACAGCACCTGGAGGAGTTGGTGGCAGCAGGTCACCTGGATAAGTACATTAAAGGAGGGAAGCAACCAGCCTCCCAGGACCACAATAACTCCAACGGGATGCCAATCGACGCCCTACCTCAAGGCGTAATCAATGTGATACATGAAATCTTCGAACCTGAGCGTGTATGCGAGCTTAGAGGGTCAATCAAGAAGGCTGAGTACTTAAGGGAGGTACTAAGTGCACAACCTACCATCAAAAAGGGGAAGACAGAGGCCACGAACATCATGTCTTTTTCAGATAGAGACTTGGCGAGAATATACTGTCCTCACAATGATGCCCTGGTTGTCACTCTCCGAGTCAAGGATTTTGACATCAAGCAGATTTTGATTGACCGGGGTAGTTCATGTGAGATAATGTATTATGAAACATTCAAACAATTGAAGCTACAAGGCAAGGACTTGGCACCTGCCGTATCTCCCCTGATCGGATTCAACTCAATGCCAGAATGGCCAGTCTGCAAAATAATTCTACCAGTCAGAGCAGGAAGCGTGACAAAACAAGTGAAATTCTGGGTGTTGAAAGTCCCTTTCACTTACAACATAATCTTGGGAAGAACATGGCTACATGCCATGCGATCGGTAGCGTCATCCTACCATCAAGTAATGCGATTCCCCAACGATGCGGGGGTAATTGAAAAGGTCTTTGGAGACCAAATCATGTCCAAGCAATGCTTTGTTACGGTTAATGGCAGTCGCGCTGCCAAGGGATATGTTCATTCGGTGGAAGAACCTGAGAGCAATGAACTGTTCGCAGACATCGGCAAAGCAGCTAATCAAAAAGCGGTGGAAGACTTGGTAGAGGTAAGAATAGATGAAAAGAACTCGGATAAGTTCTTTTAGCTCAATTCGTCGTTGTCCAGCATTGAGAGATTAGAGGTCTTGGAATTTTTGATCTCTAACATCGAAGTGTTCGCTTGGACACCATACAACATGCCAGGCATTGATCCCAGCTTCATCTGTCACCAACTCAATGTCTACCCATCCACCAGACCAATCATTCAGCGCACACGCAGATCAGCACTCCACCATGCCGAGATAGTAACGGAAAAAGTGGAAAATCTGCTAGAAGCAGGAGCTATCAGAGAGGTACACTACCCCAGATGGATATCCAACACAGTCGTGGTGCCAAAGAAGAATGGAAAATGGCGTGTCTGCGTCGACTACAAGACAGTTAACAAAGCATGCCCAAAGGACAGCTTCCCCCTATCACGGATAGATCAACTGGTAGACCTAACAACGGGACACAACCGACTTAGCTTTCTTAATGCGTACAGAGGCTACCATTAGATCGCCATGTACAAACCAGACCAGGAGGTCACGTCCTTTACAACTCCAAGAGGATTGTATTGCTACAAGGTCATGCCCTTTGGCCTAAAAAACGCAGGGGCAACATTCCAAAGAATGGTCACCAAGATGTTTGAGCCATTGTTAGGCAAAACAATGGAGGCTTACATCGACGACATGGTGGTCAAGAGCAAGAATGAGAACGACCATCTAAAGGACCTAGGTGAGATGTTCCAGATTCTGAAGAGGCACAAATTGTGCCTTAATGCATCTAAGTGCGCGTTCGGTATAGGATCTGGCAAATTCCTGGGCTTCCTGGCGACCAACCGGAGTATAGAGGCAGACCCCTCCCAGATCAAAGCTATTCAGGATCTGGAGAGGCCTAACTCAGTAAAAGAAGTGCAACATCTCACCGGTATGGCAGCTGCACTCAACCGATTCATTAGCCGGTCGTTAGACAGACTACGACCATTTTTTAAAGCACTAAAAGTCAAGTTTGAGTGGGACGAAGAATGCGACCGTGCTCTAGAAAGCCTGAAAGAATACATGTCTTCCCCACCACTGCTTGTCACCCCAATACCTGGAGAAGAACTCTTCCTGTACTTGGCGGTCTCATAGCACGCAATTAGCGCAGTGTTGGTCCGTGCGGAAGGAATCCAACATCTGCCTATCTTTTATGTCAACAAGACATTGCTGGGCGCCGAAACCAGGTACTTGCCACTAGAAAAACTGGCCTTAGCCTTGATGATGGCCTCAAGGAAGTTATCACACTACTTTCACGCCCACAGCATAGTCGTCCTCACTGCTTTCCCATTAAAAGCTTTGTTTGAGAGGGCGAACTTTTCTAGGCGAATTTTGAAATGGGCAGTAGAGTTGGGACAGTGCTTGAAACTTGGCTTTTAGTGCAGAGTATGAAGCAACATCAAACAACGAAGCAGAGTATGAAACACTTCTTGCAGGTCTCAAATCAGCATTCTACATGAAGGCCACCAAGCTAATGGTTTACAGCGATTCACAGCTAGTGGTAAACCAAATTTCAGGTGACTACGAAGCAAAGGACGACAGGATGACTAAGTACCAAGAGTTGGTCAGAACAAAAATCAAGAAATTTGAAGTAGTCAGGATAGAATAAATCGGCAGGAAGGAAAACAGCAGAGCAGACGAACTAGCAGGCTTTGCTTCAATGGCAGATACATCCACCCCTCATCCGTTGCTAATTAACTACTTACCAAGACCAAGCATTGAAGACCCCAAAGCAGAAGAAGTATGTTGCACCGAACTAGGCCCCTCATAGATGGATCCCATCATACTGTTCTTAAAAGACGACATCTTACCGGAAGAAAAGAAAGAAGCCAACAGAATTAGAGCAAAGTCACAGCGATTTTGGCTCTCCCCTTCTATGGCATTGTACAAAAAGTCATTATCAGGACCGTATCTAAAGTGTGTTCACCCCAGCAAAGTAGAAGCATTCTTGTTCGAAATACACAAGGGCGTGTGCGGAAGCCATCAAGGGGGAAGGTCATTAGCATACAGGGCAATCTCGCAAGGATATTAGTGGCCTTACATGCAAGCAGACTCAGAGAAATATGTGAATAAGTGCGAGAAATGTCAGAAGTTCGCACACCAAATACATCAACCTGCCAGAGAACTTCTACCCTTAACCAGCCCATGGCCCTTCACAATGTGGGGCTTGGACATAGTAGGACCACTTCCAACAGTACCAGGCAACAGGAAGTTCTTTCTTGCAGCAACCGACTACTTCACAAAGTGGATGGAGGCAAAAGCCTTAGCGTCAATCAAGGAAAAAGACGTGAAGAAGTTCGTCTGGCAGAATCGGTTTAGCATACCAAAAGCCCTAATATCAGACAACGGCACTCAGTTCGACGGCAGAATCTTTAAAGGCTTTTGTGAAGAGTACAAGATAGAGTTCTATAATTCTAAACTGGCATATCCCCAAGCAAATGGTCAGGCAGAAGCATCAAACAAGGTCGTCTTGGATGGATTGAAAAAAATGCTAGAGAAAGCAAAAGGCAAGTAGACAGAAGAACTCCCTCATGTTTTATGGGCTTACCGTACCACACCTCAGCGGTCAACAGGAGAAACTCCATTCTCCTTAGCCTATGGTATGGAAGTAGTAATCCCACTAGAAGTTGGCCTCCCCACAATTCAAAGCGAAAATTTTGATCCAGACTTAAATGGCGAAGCCATAGCATTGGAGCTCGACCTTGCAGAAGAAAGAAGAGAAAGAGCACTGGTTCACATTACCTCATAGCAACAAGAGTTATCAAGGAAATACAACAAAACAGTGCATCCAAGGTAATTCAAGATCGGCGATTGGGTGCTGCGCAAAGTAATGGGAAACACCATAGTACCAGGAGATGGCAAGTTAGGGCCCAATTGGGAAGGACCTTACAAAGTGGTTGGATTAGTAGGAAAGGGGGCATACCACTTGGAAGATGAGGACGGCAAAGCCATTCCCAGGCCATGAAACACTGCCAATCTCAGATTATTTTATTTTTAACTTTTTTCAAGCACATGTAATTTTCCTTTTCCTTTCTCAATAAAAACAAGTATATTCTTTTCAGTATAAGTTATTTTCTGTAAAAGATAGTTTTAGTGAGTTAGGAACATTGTAAACATAGTTGGCCGGAAAAACCAACACCCTTCCTAAGCCCAGGATAAGGATCCTGGCTGCAGGACGTTTGGTCGGAATAACCAAACACTTTACTCTAGGTTGGCTGGAAAAACCAATCTAGAGGTTGGCTGGATAAACCAACACCCTTCCTAAGCCCAGGATAAGGATCCAAGCTGCAGGACGTTTGGTCGGAATAACCAAACATTTTACTCTAGGTTGGCTGGAAAAAACCAACTTAGAGGTTGGCTGGAAAAACCAACACCCTTCCTAAGCCCAGGATAAGAATCCAGGCTGCAGGACGTTTGGTCGGAATAACCAAACATTTTACTCTAGGTTGGCTGGAAAAACCAATTTAGAAGTTGGCTGGATTAAACCAACTCTTAGTACTCTTCAGCTGAAGTAAGGATATCGGCTAAAGAGTGGTTGGCTGGATTAAACCAACTCTTATTGCTCTTCAGCCGAAGTAAGGGTATAGGCTGAAGAGTGGTTGGCTAGATTAAACCAACTCTTAGTACTCTTCAACCGAAGTAAGAATAAAGGCTGAAGAGGCTGGAAAAACCAAACTCTTATTATGCTTCAACCGAGATAAAGATCTAGGTTGAAGCGGTTGGCTGGTATGGCCAGTCTGATTACAAAGGTAAAACCAGGATGAATTATCTCAGCAAGAGAATGCACCACTTAAATTACAGTAAGAAAACAAGCACAAATAGAGCAACAAACCGAGGTGACAGTTGAAAAGATTTTCATTGACAAGTTCAAAAGTACAAAGGAGGGGCCCTAACCCGGTTACAAACTTCTTTTCCAACGAAAAAAAGAAAAAGAAAATACAAAATTAGTTAAACAGATCATCAAGGTCAGCATTAATATCAACCCATAGCCCGGCTTCAGACAGGAGCACGGTCTCGGTGGGAAGCTCGGCCTCTGCTGGAAGCACGGTATCAGTCGGCAGCTCGTTAGTCAGGTCTTCAACCGTTGGCTCCAACCGAGCTGATTGATCGGCAGGTTCATTGATGACCGGGGTATTATTGGGCTCAGTGTCTTCATCATCATCTAAACCCTGAAGAAACTGTTGCTGAACGGATGCAGCGTACTCCGCAAGTGAGCTCGATATGAAGTACTGAGGAGGATTGTAGACCTCGGTCTCAGGCTCACAACCGAGCTGCACCACGGCTGCCCTCCAACCGCATTTGAAGAATAAATCTTTGGCGGCCTCACATTGTTGCATATAGAGGGCCTCCCCCTCCTTGAAGCCTTCAGCATTTGCATCATCTGCCTTCTTTTTTAGCTCGGCGATCTCTGCATTTTTCTTTCCTTTGAGCTTGACTAGCTCACGCAGGTACTTGTCCTTCATCACGGTTAGTGCCTTCTGTTTGTCAGCATTAGCCGAGGTAACCAGTCCGGATAGACGGGCTACCTCAGCCTCTAGCTCAGCTGTCTTTTGTTGGGCGTCTTTTAGCTTGGTGGTTTTTTCTTCGACTTCGGCCATGGCTTGCCTTGCTGTTTTACGAAGCTCCAACACACGCTTGTGTGCAATTTGACTCTTTTGCATGGCCTGAAAAAGAAAGGAAAGAAACTAATGACAAAACCGAGCAGAAAGTTGGAAAAAATTAGAGAGACAAGAGGAGCAACTTACCAGGATCATTGATTTCGTCGCCGACCGGATGGCCTTGAGCTCGGTCAGATGCTTGTAATGCTCCATATCAGGGGGCAGACATACACTCTTAGCCAGATTGAAGGCTAACATGTGGTCTTTGTCAGCCACCACTGAGTCAGTATCACGGATAGCACGGTTTTGGAAAGTCATTTTTGGAGTCCATTTAGAGGAGCTAGCTCGGTCGGCAAGCTCCGGTTGTGGACTCGGTGGAGGGCTTGGTGGAAGGGTGGTTTCGTCTTCATCAACGAGGTGTTGCTCGGTCTGGGTAGTCCGGGCATGCTTACTTGGACGTGATGAAGAGGGTTGCTGGGATGGAAGAGCCACCACGGTTTCCTGAGTTTGGTTAGGTGGCAGTACTTCGGCTCGGTGTGTTTCGGTTATGAGGGCCCTTACTCTGTTCCTCTTCACCATTTCTTCTTCTTCAGTAGTACGGACCAAGTTAATTTGTGGCAAATTGGGGTCCGGTTCAGGAGAGGCTTCCAATAAGAAGCCTGTTACTCTGGCTTTCCGTCGGCTGCTGTATCTGTATGTTGGTTCAAAATTCAACAACTTGGCCCAACTTCTTTCGGGGTATCGTAGTGCGGCGCGAAGAGTGTTCAGGTTGCGGTAACTGTATAGTGATTTAAGATGTGCTGAATCTGCATAAAGAAGACAACTGTTAGTTCGGTTCAGGAATAGGAAACCGAAATAAAACATAAGCATACAAAGAAACCGAAGTAATTATACCGAGGGTTCCTTTATTCCAGTTTATACTGCGGCCTGAGATCTGGGCTTGGTGGTCTTCAAAATTGCCAAATACCCATAAAAAATCATCGTCATTTGGGTCTTTATCCGATGTATCCTTTATTATTTTCTCACACCGGCGTCGTATTCTTAGATAATAAACCCAGCCATCTTCTTTTGATCCTAAGGAGTATTGATGGAAGAGTTCGGCTAAACCGAGGTTAATGCCAGCTCGGCGGTTTAGCTCGGCTATACCATTAATTATGCGGTATGAGTTTGTGGAAAGCTGGGTTGGGCATATCCTAGTTTGCCTGAGGAATTCACAAAGTAAGGGTTAAACAGGGCATCTTAGTCCGGTTTCTATTATGGACAGAAGGGTAAAGGGTATAAAGCCTTGGTTTCCCCATATCGTCAGGAATATTATACTCCCTTCGGAATTCGGCAAGCCACTAGGTGTTTCTACTAAAAACCTATATTTACCCATTTAGTCTTAAGTTATGTATAAATTAAGCTGAGTGTTAGCTTGGTCACGGAAGTGGGCTGAGTGGCTCGGATGAGCGCTCAAAAGAGTGCCTAGGCAACCTAAAGTCTGCAAAGTAAAAAAACAAAGGTATTAAGCACAGACCGTTGGACCGTGCTGAAGAGAAATAAAGGCAAGATATATCAAATCTTAGCTCGGTTATGTGAAATGCTACGTGTCTTAGCCCGGTTTGAGCAAGGGTTTGGTTATCTCGGTTTGTACAAGGGGCTTGTTATTTCGGTTTTTGTGCAAAAGTTTTGCTAGCCCGGTTGAGCCTCTAGGGGCAACACTCTTAGTTCAGTTTAAACTAAGAAGGCTGGTTTAGCCCCAAGTTATTGCTCGGTCGTGGTTTAGACTTTCAAGCACACTATTGCGCAGACCCAGTACGGTTCAAAAGCTCGGCTAAATTGAAACAAAAGCTGGTTTGACTTATTGAGACTACGAGTAGCATGAAGGGTTAGTTCGGTTGTGTAGTCCGGTTAGACTGACAACAATTACAAACAACTTCCTAGTTCGGTTATATTATAATTTTGGATTGAATACAGTGTTCTACAGGTTGTTTCCTGAATACAAGTGGTTCTTATGAGCTTTTTTCCCAACAAACGCAAGATAGAGCAAAAAAGGTGTTTTGCAAACACACAAAACAGTAGGCTATAAATTAAACAAGTGTGAAAACAAGAAAAATAAAAGAGAATTGTGTAGCTTACCTGACCAAAAAAGAACTAAAGATGGAGATGGAGATAGCAGCAGGAGAGGGCACGAGCTTCACTGTTTCAGGATGAAGAAAAAACGAATGCTCAGAAGATAGAGAGAGAGGAGTAGATGAATAGTGCAAGTGAGTGGTTTGAAGAAAAGGGTTTTTTTCTTTTTTTGAAAAAAAAACCAAAATTTGAGCAGGACTGTTCAAAAAGCTCGAGATACGAAGACGGCATAACAGCTGCCTTCAACCAATGAGAGCGTGCCATGTGTCATGGGAAGGAGAAGCGATTCAGTTTTTGTGATTGAAGAGACTTTTTGACCGGACAGGTACAGCTCGGCTTGAGTTTAGCTCGGTTGGAAAAGCTAATAGAGAATTTAGCTCGGCTGGAAAGGCTAAAAGAGTTTTTTAGCTCAGCTGCAAGGGGCTTGAAAGTTTAGCTCGGCTGGTAGACAGGTAATCCCTATTATGTTGCGCAGATGGAATTAAGGGACAATTGAGGGGGTAATTTATATGGAAATTGGGCCGAACTGGGGAAATGGGCCGTTCTATGGGCCGTAATAAAGAGGCTTGGAAGATGGGCCGCGGTCAAGTGGTAGCCCGGTCCATAATGAGAAGCTTGCCGCCAGAATTTGTAAGAAGACTTAGTCCGGTCACCGCGATTGGGTTAGCTCGGTCCAGAGTATAAATAAGTCACCGGGCGGAGTAGAAGAAGTTAGCTCGGTCGCGCCATGCAAGGCCGAGCTATGGCGACTTTATACGATAAGCTTAGCTCTGGTTAGCCCGGTCCAAGCCTTTTACGGTTTGCTTGATCTCACCAAATGAAACCGAGGTACAAGCTGTGAAGATAGAACCGAGCTAACCAAGAGATCGGTCATTTCTGCCTATCTAGTATGGCGAGGTTATCTCGGTCATATGGTCGTCCTACCGAGGTAAAACCATCTCACTTGGTTTAAGCAGTGAGGGGGGTGTTGAAGGATAAGTATTATCTTTCAAGAGTATGAGTCCTAGGACGACTCTTCATAAAGGAATAAGAATCCTACTTGGATTGTGCCACACGAAACCTACAAAAGCTCACAAACATCACCTGTGGAGAGGTAACTGAACTTTGATTCCTGAATTCACAGAGTTTTTTTGTCTATTTGTCTATTTTTCTGACTTAGGCATCGGAGAGGTATCTGGAACACACCCGCCGGCTAGCTCACGTTTGTGCTTTCAGGGAGTAAAGCGACGACGTACAGAGGAGCGCGATCTTGATCAACAGTATTATACGAGAAGGTTTATTTCTTTCCCGTACAAAAATGAATATCATAACTTATCTTCTTTTTTTTCCCTGAAGAAGTGAAGTGAAGTGAACTCGATTGACTTGACTATCAACCATACTTTGGTAATCAAAACCCTGATCATTGTTTTGTGGTATGTAGAAACACAATATTTAGAATTTTCGTTCAAACATTTCTGAACTTATAGGCTAGTTTTATCGTCACATAAGAAGACAAATAACACTCACCAAAAAAAAAAAAAGAGTAAAAATTAATATCATAACTTATCATATTTTTTATTATATTTTATTTACAATTTTTGTACTTTTACTTAAAATTTTGTGACACATAATAATTACAAATGTGTCCTATCAAATAATATATAAACATTATATAAAAATATGATAAATATAATATTATTTAAAAAATGTGACTATAAAAAGTTTTTAATAAGATTCTCATTATAGAATTGTGAAACCCAAGTCAATTAATAAAAATTCTCATGTTTGAACATCACATAAAAAAATGTTAAAAAAATTAATAAATTTTAAAAAATTATTAATTTATTTTTAATTCAATAAAAATTTAGAAACTCAATCAAATTTAAATAAATTTTAATTGCGTTTAGGCCACGTTTATTTGGCGGATTAGGTTTGATGGGATTATTAATAAAAGGATTGTTAGTAAAAAAATTGTTAATGTGTGGATTGTTAGTGAGAGGATTAAATAAAAGTGTGTTTATTTTGATGATAATGTGGGAGATGATTAGTGATGGGATTGTTAAATTATTTTTATATAAAATAAATAAATAAATTATTTCTATATTTTTAAAAAAAACTAAAACAAATAGGTGCACTTGGTAAAAAAAATTAAAAATATTATATAAAATAGATTCAATCCCCTCACTATTTTCCTAATCCCACCTAAAATTCATCCAAACTAATCTCCTTTTCAGTGGGAGATTACTAAGCCCCATTCACAACTAATCCTATAACATTTTGTTGTATCCAAACAAGGGCATTTTGTTGCATCCAAATAAGGGTTTGGTGGGTCTCACGGATTGATAATCCAATCTACCCTCTCAAACCCCCAATCAAACATGGCCTTAATTCCTTGAAAAGTAAAGAAGAAGAAAAATAAAACAAAGGAAAAAAGTTGAAATCCCCTTTTTCTTTGATCCCCACCCTCCTTAATGTATTGGGATTGACAAATTTTTAATTTTTTTTTCTTCTATCACTTACTGATATGTGTCCGTAAAAATTGATATATGTCTGTAGAAATTATGGGGTCAGGAAAAAAAAAAGAAAAAAAAGACTGTCTATCATTTCTGTAAAACAAAATGTCATCATAAACTTACAAATAAACGGGACGCATGACTATCAACCAATCAGTGATAAGTACGATGAACCCAATCTGATGAAATCATCACAAATCATATGCAATCTACCGACTTTCCTTTTCTAACCATACTTTTTTATTTTTTATTATTATTATTATTATTATTTTAAATTCAATATTTGATTCACTCAATCGATTGATATGAAAGATGGAGTTGAATTAAAATTTAGGCAAAATCCCATATAAATTAATCTTAATACATTTTTTTGTACATAGAAGATTATCCCTCTTTTTTTCTTTTCTTTTTTTTATACTATTTTTAAATTTTTTTTTTCCCAAAATAACATGTACAGTAGTACCATATATTCAAATGATCCTTCGGCCCTTCTTTAGATTTGATCAGCTTATAGATTTGTTTATCTTTGTGATCAAAATAAATTTTGTAAAGACATTTGTTACAAGTGAAACTTTTGTTTCGTTTTATTTTATTTTTTTTTTTTCTGAGGGGTGTTATTAATGAAAGTAAATTTATTTTAGTTTAACATGTTTTTCAATTTTAAAAGTTGAAAAATATTTCTTGAACAAAAAGTTTTATCAATGGTCAATTATCAAAGCCACCATCATTTTCACTATTCTACTATTACCACCTCACAACTATCACTTCTGCCACCGCTGTTACCATTTCCATCACTTTACTATTACCATCACTAATATAACTAGTACACATTAATTTTAAATACCCAACCAAATATAAACAAACAAAAAAAATTAACGAAAAATATTTCCTTGAAAAAAAATTATGTAGGAAAATGTTTTTGTAGGAAGCAAAGGGAGGCTGTGTTTGGAAGGGCTTGCTTTAGCAAAGAAGAAATAGTGTGAATAAAGCTATAGGTGGGTTTTTGGGGCGGTTTGTGTGCTGCGTCCCCCTCACACCAAACCAAAAATGTCAACCCTCCTCATTATACCCCAAAACATCTATTCTCTCTCTCTCTCTCTCTCTCTCTCTCTCTCTCTCTAAGCATCTTATCAACAACAAACATTTTTAAGGGGACAACCTCATGTGATATTTTAAAAATATTAAGGTCAAGTTGAACAAGTTCGTAAAAAGTTAAAAAATTAAAAAATTATTTAAAAAGTTAAAAAAATTATCATTATTTATCAAAATTAAAAATCACGGTTGAATAATTTTTAATTCTAATTTTTTCTTACACATTAATTTATATAATTTTTTAATACATATTTTTTCATTAAAAGTTAAAAAGTTAATCCAAAACATCCATATTTTTTTTCTCAATTTTTTAGTCTAAAAAGACAAAAAATACATTTATTTAGGACACCCCAAACAACTCCTAAATAATTATATTTTAGGAGAGATACAAAAAAGAGAAAGTAGGCTGGCTTAGTGCACTTTCTTAAAAATTAAAAATTGATAATTGATAATTAAAAAACAATATACTTTCACATAAATATCCCCCCAAAAAAAAATAAGAAAAAAGTTTTAAAAAAATCTCCATAAATTACACCAAACAAACAAGATGAGTAAGTAAGCTTGATAATGATTTAAATAGTTATGTTGTATTTAGTTGGGAGATTTGATGAGAAATTTGGAAAGGAAAATGAAAATGATAAGTAAAATGTGAATAAAATATACTTATATTTCACATAATTTCACACATTTTTTTTTCTTTTACTTTTTAAATTTCTCTCTAAATCTTCCAATCAAACACAACATAACAAACAAACCTTCTAGAGAAGGGGGTGGAGGTGGAGGGAGGGGCCTTTAGTATGATTGAAAATGTCATGTCGCCTCACTCACACAACCCATGTCGTCTTCTTTTCCATTTTCCACAGATTTACAAGGTTTTGATCATCATATTTTCTAGTGTTTTTTCCTTTTGTCTGGTCTTCTTCAATTATTTAATATATTTGGGGACAATGTTCAACTTTAAGGCTATGTGATAGGTTACAAGTCACAGCATAAATGCACCAATGTTACTGTTATTCAATGGCAAACACATCTATAAAGAGTGAACCAATATTGAGTTTACTTTTTGTCAAAGTTGCTTAATATTGTTGACTTTTAAATTTTAAAAAAGTGAGGTCACAGAAGTATCATATTGAAATAAAATTTTAAAAATAAAGTGTAATTTACCCAAAGAGAGTATGGAATTCTTGCAAGTATATACTGTGTACCTTGTTCTTGTTAGGAAAAAGCTTCAAAATTTTGAAAATAAAGAGTTTAATGTTTTTTAATAAAAGGATTTAAATTAAGGGACACAAACGAAGAGATTCTTTGTTATGTCACATTGATTGTAAATTATTTGTTACCCAAATTGATTGTGCGTTATGTCAAACATTCAAAGATTCTAGGTTGCATCTCGGAGTTGTAATTTGTCTGCTAAAATTTACATAAAGAGACAAATATGGCTGCTAGAATTTACTTAAAAAGACAAATATGACTTTAGGATTGCAACTTATCACGCTTCTCATCAATCCCATAAACTATTTTGGAGGAATTTCATGCAGGTAAGAGTTAGGAGCCAAATTTACAAACATATTGAGAGTGCAAATTTGCCTGTAATGGGACACGTAGATGGGAGTTACAGAAAAAATTTACAAACACATTGGAAGTGCAAATATGTCTATGGTAGGATGCAAATAAAAACTTGTAGGGACACAAGTGTTACTTGCACCCTCTGTGTCGATAATTTTTTCCTCCAACTCCCATCTACATATAATTTTCCTAACTATTTTCTATTTGTAATATCTTTATTATTTTCTGTGTATTAATTTCTTCATTTAGGATTTTAGTTATTCAATGTTTTTTGTCAAAGTTAATATTATATATAAGTATTTTGTTTATAAATAACAGTCCTATCCCTTGATTTGAAATAAATCCAAGCTAACAGACTCTCAATGTTTTTGGCATATGAGATCCAACTGCTCCAACAACTTGGTGTCAACCAGTTCTGCATCAATTACCCATAACATAAGAAATAAAATAAACATAATGAGCAATTTCATTTTCCTTATTTTATTTCCCCCGACAAATCAAATATGCAAGCACAACCTACAGAGAAATTCTAACATCATGAAAAATATGAAACTGCGCAGTTCAGTTGGAATCCGCAACTTCTAATAATCTCCGAAAGTACAAGCTGAACAAGCGAACCCCAAAGCAAGGATATCCTTCTGCCTGCCAGCATCATGTGAACTATGAACCTCAAAGGATGAAGCAAATCAGTCATGTTAACCAAACCCACCATTTGTGGCCTAAAGGAAATTTTTTTTGGGTGAATGGCCTAAAGGAAGTTCCTCTGGAAGGTTCCAGAAGAAAAACGAGATGCCAGACCCTGTGACATGTCTTCGGCATCCAGTTTTACACTTTGCCGCCCAGCTGTCAAGTCCTTCTCACGATCCCAAGGCTTCCATGGATGCTGCCCCTCCCACTCCTCTTTTGCTCGCTCTTGCTTGGATTTCTTTTTAGAACTACTGCCAGTCCGAGCAGCCTCTTTGTGCTTTTCTACCAATGATTTTGACCGTTTCTTTTTGTTATATTCATCCACCAATGCTGCATCTGAATTTGTATTTTTCTTTTCTTGATCCGTAGAAGCGAGTGCTGCAGCCTCGTTATAGGCTTCTAAGTAACTGCCATGTGAACCTAATGAGTTCCAAGAGTCCCGGATATCCCTAGAGTGCAAAATCAATAGGGGAAAAAAAAAACACACTGAACATATATATAATACGTACTTCATCTTTGCTTTTTGGGCTCTCTCTGATGGGTTATCTGTCCAAATACTGGTATCGCCACGTCCATCTTTAGAGGTCCGGCTAAACTTCGTTGTTTGTGTAGGCACACCAGGCTGAAGATATAAAAAAAACAATAGCAACTCAAGTTTACCAACAGGCAAAGGGAGCATTAACGTTAGAATGTCCAATCAAAAAACATTTCATGGTGTTTTGTAACACAAGTTCAAGTATACTTTTATTTTGTTTAAAATATTCTTCAGATTACAAAAAGAATAACATTCGCTTTGCTTGGTTTGAGTTTTTTAAAAACACTTTTCAGAAATTTCTACTTTCTTATTTTCCGTATTTTTTTGTTTTTACTAAATTTTTCTAATATTTTAAGATATTTTTTTAATTTTTAGACACACATAACATAAATACACTTAAAAAGTATAATTTTCGTGAAAAAAATCTTTAAAAAATTCACAAAATACCAAAAATAAAAACAAAAAAAATAAATAAAAATTCAGTATATATTTCATATTTTTGTGTATTTATTAATTTTTTGAAATATTTTATTTTTTAGATACATCTAAGTAAAGTGTATCTAAAAAAATAAAAAATAAAAATACTTAAAATTTTAAAAATATTCACTAAAAACAAAAAAATATGAAAAACAAAAAACTTAATTTTCAAAAAACTGAATTAAAAAAACTGAAACCGAACACACTAATTGCTATCATACAAGTATACTTCTAGTTCTGTGGGGAAGAAGAAAAGAGGAAAGGAAAACAGGGGGAGGGAATTAAAGGGGTTTGGAAAAAAGCGAAAACAGTGAACAAACAAAAAAGAGGGCTTACTTTTCTTTCTGGGGGCAATGTCGTCATCCATTCATCTCTTTTTGGCGGTCCCACTTTCACGTCCATTTCTGCCAGCAGGACATCATCACCCTCCATGGAAATACCTGTCAATTGAACAGCTCTAATAGTTTCATGTCCACGAGTTTTTAACATGCCAAGAATATATAACATGGCAATATTCCTTCCTCTCTCTATTACATGGCTAGATTTCAAAATACTATTACTTTTTAATCGTAAAATGATATTTCAAAACTAAAATAGAGTATTTAAAGTATAAAATGAAAGTCCTCTTTTTTTAAATAAAAAATGAAAGTCTTTTTTGATCGGAATATAAAATGGAAGTCTTGCGTATAATTATATAGTGAACTCAACTGGTTATAGATGCTTATCGGGTGGACAACCAGACAAATAGGAGACATACCCCATACCTATACCCTTACCCAAGGGTCCTACACAGGTAATTCGCAAATATAGAAGACTCAAAGTGACATAGCTAATCCCTCAAGGGAGTGAATTAAGCATGATATTACTGCACAACGAAGCTAAGGGCTGTTTGTTTTTGTTTTTGTTTTCAAGAAAACACATAAAAACTTGTTTGGAAAAGTATTTTCAGAAAAATATTCTGAAAAACAACCCACCTCTAGGAAACACCAAAAGGTTGTTTTGAATTTTCAAAAATTGTTTTCGTACAAAAATGAAAGTGATACAAAAGGTTGTTTTGTTTATGAAACATGAAAAATGAACAAGAAAACGAAAAGAGAGCGAGACAGGTTCTTAGTTTTCCTGTTCCATCCATCTCACAAATGTATATGGGAAGAAAAAGAAAGAACGGAACTAAAAGAAAGGGAGGAAAAAAAGAAAAGAATATTCTCATTCAATATTCAATCAGCATGGCCCTAATCACATCTTGAAGGCACGATATTTATGATTCAAAGAGTTCTTAATTTTCCATCAACAAGAACACAACCTCATGTATGTTAAAATACTAAAATTTCACTCAACTTAAACAACACAATGGACCTATCATATTTTAGTATAATATTCTCATTCAATATTCAATCAAACATGAATTTAACCAAAAAGAGTCATCACCATGAATGCAGTTCTGTTTGCAATGGAAAATGAAATAGACCTGTCTATTGCCTACTCATCTCGATGAATGCAGTTCTATTTGCAATAGAAAATGAAATAAACCTGTCTATTGCCTACTCTCACACGCGCGCGAGAGAGAGACTGAAGGCAACAATTTTACTGGAACAAACAACTTTATGGTACAAGAAAAAACTAACCTTGCAAGCGTCTCCACTGTGCAGCCTCACGCATTGCCTTCAATTCTGCCTAAAGAAGCAAAAACCATCTTGTAAATAATTAACCACTAAAAAAGCTATCTGAGACTGTACCAAGCCCAATACTTTAGTAGTCGGGCAACGTATGTACCTTAAACTCCTCCTGTTCCTCCTTGAGTCTGATTTTCTCATCCATCACTTTTCGCTATAAAAGAACAATATAGTTTAAAAAAATCCCAAGGTCAAATACTTTATTGCAAAATTTACATAGGGTAGAGAATACAGCATCCACTCAGTTATCGACCCACTAAAGGAAAAAGTAAAGAAGTGGGTCAGTAGTTATATGATTAAAACATCCTAAACACAGACAGCTGACATGTTGCGTCATTCTCCATATTTTCTAGCAAACAAGTGGGTTTTCCATGTTAAATTTCAGTGGTTATATATACCTAAGAAACTTGTTTGAAATTAAGGCCCCAAAATTTCTACCAAACACTCACGTGTGGGTCCCACACGCATGTGAGTGTTTGGTAGAAAATTTGTATCCCTGGCATTGCTCTAAACTTAATAGATAATGTGAGAAAAGGAAGATAAATCAAGATGAAATAGGCAGGGGTCCTATTAGCGTTTAAAGATCTAGGCTCTACGCAACATGCTAACCAAACCTAGCAAAACTAAAATTCACTCAGCAAGCACTAGAATCAGAATATCACAATAAAGAGAATATTAACTTCACCATGATATTGCTGATCAAATAAATAATGAATTCATTATGATATTGATCACAATCAACAAGGCATCAAAATGGTTACTCATAAACCTTGGCAGTATATGACACATCACACACCTTATCTGGATCTTGTAAATCTTTAAAAGCTTTATTTAATTTGACAAATGCTTGGTTGGCTTGAGGATGAGAGCATTTGTCAGGGTGCACCATTAGAGACAACTTCCAGTACCTAAGCAGTTGATGAAACAAAAGCAATAAGTTGAAGAAACATGTAAAGCAATAAAATAAATAAAATGAAATGAATGTAAACTAGAACAAACATGACAGTCAAAAAAATTAGCAATGACAAATCAATGAACTGACCTAACGACTATAAATATTTGTTCGATAACTCAAATTGATATGTATAAACAATAAAAGAAATCCACTTCTTGACGAATCAATGAACTGACATGATGACCTTACCTTTTCTTCATGTTGTCAGCTGACATATTTCTGTTCACTCCTAGAACATCATATGGACTCTCAACCTCAACTCCCATTATTCTTGTAACCTGAACAGATACATTTAGCAAGCTCATAAGTTTGCATTCACATGCAAGAACTAATATAGTATTTAAGACAACTATTTAACAGAATGTAACAAATGAAGTTTCTTAACGTCATTTTACCTACTGGGACATTAATAATAAACCAGTAATCATACTTATTAAAGCTGATATTTAATGTGATATTAGTAAAAACTTAGTTGTAGTATATTACAATCACGGCATTTTATCACTTTTCTAATAGGCATCTTGTAAATAGATTCTCTTTTATGTCTGCTACAACTGCTTCAATACCCATGACATACAAATTTCATGCCTCCTTCAATTATATTTGAAATGATACAGGAATATTGTGTGAATGAAGCTGATGACTACTGATATACCTAGCTGATGAAAAAGATCTCTTCATTCAAGAGAACTATAGAGATGATCAATGAGACACATAATGCAATCAAAGAAGACACATCTAAACTTCATACATAAACCCATCATCTATATGCCATATCATCATCTAATGTCCAAAAGATGTGGAATTTATAAATTTATAGAAGTTACAAACAAAAATAAATAAATAAAAATTATGATGCAAAACATTTGTGACAAGTTTCATGCACAATTTAAAACCTAGAAAACAAAAAAAAAAAAAAAAAAAAAAAAAAAAAAGAAGAAGAAGAAGAGAGAAGAAAAGAAAAGAAACTCATAATGCTATTTCCATAGTTATTTGTGTGGCCATTGAACATTAATTTTACAACCAAATGATAAAATAAAACATAAAAAAATATGAAGAAAAAAAAAAAAGAAAAAGACTATCCTCAATCTTTATAAAGAGTTCAAATAAATAAATAAAAATTGAAATTGATAGAGTGCTTAGGAAATTTGAGTTACAAACCTCTTCAAAACGCTCCGCCTCATTTGCTGATTCAGCTTCAGTAACCACAGCAGGTGGTGGAGGTCCTATGAACACTTCATTGTCATCCACCACCTCAGCCTCCCTATATGGAATTATCAGACAGTAACATAATAATCAGATCAATTAGACTTTCCAATTATCTAACAAAGATGAATTCATACGACAATCCTGCATTTCTTTTTTCCTTTTTCTTTTTGTTACAAGTAAAATAAGCATATCAAAAATTCATATATCCTTATCAAGTTTAGAATTCAAAAACAAAATATATGAGATGCAAATAGTTCAGGAATCATGAACACACAAAGCATGTTGTAAAGTCTCTTGCAGAAAATACCTTAACTCAGCCTCCGCTTCAGTTAATTTGGCTGCTGCAGCAAGTAGTTCAGCAGAAGGCATTTCAGGGCCAATCACCCTGCAAGAGTGAACAATTGTGCAATGAAAACATGACATCAGAAATAATTATCAAAACAGAGTTGTTTTATAAGTATAACTGTATTAGAATAAAAAAAAAGGAGTGGCATCATTGTGACAGCATCAACAAATGATAGTGTGAGAACATGGCATGGAGATTTAAATCAAAGCATATATAGTTCTTTTATAAGTAAAACTGTAAAACGCTGTACGATCAAAGCTTACCTCAAATCCAAAATAAAAAACTAAACATCTGCATGAAGATACAATTTCCCAAAGAAAAAAATGAAGGATCCAGAAACGACTCCTTAAGCCAAAACAACATAGAAACAACGAGAATTCTTTTCAAGCAAAGAGTGTTCAAGCACTAGGGTTTTAGTGGTTAAATTGAAGGCTAATGGGCAGGGGAAAGGATTAGAGTTGATTGGATATGGTTTTGGGGCAAAAAAGTGCACTTTTTGAAGGCTGTGAATAGTAACCCGAGAATAGTACTTCAGTTATTCACGCAAAGAAGGAGAAAGAGAAGAAGAGAGGAAAAGAGGTGCTTCACCCTCACAAGGGCTAAGACAAATTCACACAAACACAATATCAAATACTCATAATTCAACTCTATTGAAAATAAAGATTACACGTATATTTATAACCTAGACTCCCCCACGTCTGCAAAGACTAGGACTCCAATATTAAAAACTATGAATATCTAGAATAAATAAAATAAAATTATTCCAAAACTTCAATCCTTGATGCCCTAAATGTTCTCTATGTGAAGTTCCCGATTTGCCTTTTTCCTTCGTTCCAGGTTTGCCTTTTTCCTTCGTTCCATTGTTCTTCATCATCAATGGTCAAACATTTATACCAAATTTGGAACGATGAATAGCATCATGCTAAATTTGAAAAAATGGATAACACACTACTAGAGTGTGTTTTTTTGTGCCCAGATAGACCAACTACATTTGCTCTAATCATACTCATGTTCAAATCTCAATTACCAATGAAACAGTGAAAGAGAAGAAAATAGTAATGATAATTGCCTTTTGATTCACGTGATAATATTTGCTACGTTTTCTCTATAACAGTGTCATAATGCAGCACAAGATTTACTGCACAAGAAATTATCCAAAACATAAAAACAAAATAAAAGATAATTGACCTCAACTCCAACGTATACACAAACAACAAATGTACCATTTCTATCATACACTAAAGCAACAAAAATTTACTATTTGAGTAAATCATGCCAAAAAACAATGTCAAAGATAAATAATTACCTCCTTCTAGGGGCATCAACATTCTCATTTGGACAAGGCATCGGCATCGGCATTGCCATATTATCATCTACATTTTGTCTACTACATTCTACATCCGACTGTAATGAATGTGTATCCTTCGGTGACACTGAGTGATCGGGTTGCCGTTTAGAGTCCATATGAGGGTGAATAATTGGCCCAACAATCTCCAAAGTAGGATGAACATTTGGAGGTAGTAGAAAAAGAAGATTTCCATTTTCCTCAAGATTTAATGAAAGGAATAGCTTCTTCAAATGCTTAACCAAAGATCTTTCAGACAATCCACTTATGTCGACAGCTTGTCCATCATCAATCATTTGCAGAAGCTACAAAAAATATATATATCATTTCCAAGAAAGTAAAAATGGTGTATGACCATATATACACACTAAGTCATACTTACTAAAAAAAAATATAAATATAAAGGTGAAAGCAACTTCATGAATTATATGCATATCATTACATGACATGAGCAATAAGAAAATACCAAAACGAATATTATCCCTATTCTCGATGATTTCTTATTTGGATGCCCAATAGATTGGTAATGTGTGCATAAAGTAATCCTATAAGAAAACCATGTCCAACCTATATAATTCATGGGAACTTCAGTAATTCAATGATTGGATACAGAATTTGCATGCAAAAATTAAAAATAAAATATAAAAGGAAACACTTAGCAAACATCAACTAGTTTGTTGGCTGGGTAAGAAACGAAGTTGCAGTTTTGTTGGGAGAGGTTGGAACTTGCAACTCTTGAAAATCAAGCCCAAACTAGCCTTTTAAATCTAGAAATCCTAAAAACTTTCTTCTCACCCTAACCCAAGAAGCTTTTCATAACCAAAACTCACCTCAACTTCAATTGTATGCAACCTGACATAAAGTTTCCTAGACGTGTCCAGCATCATTATCCACTCCTATGTCTTGATGCCTTAATTCCAAAGGTATCTTGATGATTAGTTCTAATGACGCCGGATGCTCCTACACCTGCCAAGTTAAGAATAAGGGCTAGGAACCCCCATGAATTGTTGCCATGATTATGGGGCACCCCAATTATCCTCACATGGGACCTTTACGCTGTATTTAGTTCAGGGATTTGAGAAGATATTTGAAAAGAGAAAGAAAAAAGGTGTGTAAAACTAGGTGAAATGTAACTATATTTTATTCATATTTCACTTACCTTTTCATTTTCCCTTTCCAAATTCTTTTACAAATCTCCCAACCAAACACAGCATTAGAGATATGTGGCTCAGTGGTCAGAGTTAAGGTTCGCTAAGACCACCATCCCCATCACTTGAAGACTACTCCAAAACATGACAAGGTCAAAAAAACTACTCCACCTCTACATACTCCCATGAAGCACATCCCTACGATCTCTGTAACCTAAGCATCTCACAAGATATTAGCACTAGTTGAGATACAGGGTGTTGGGGTCATCCAGAGGTGGCCAACTGGACTTTGTACCTGCTTGAGCACGTACTGATGACATTGAAGATTCCAGTTCATCACCTCCATGTTACACTACTGTCTCTCTCTCTCTCCTCCTAAGATCACCTCAGCTCTCACCATGTCCACCATTGGTGTTAGCTCATGATCACTTCCTAAGTTCCTAGAGGTTTCCACGGCTAACCTACTCACCCTCCACCATCTACCCTCAATAAGCCAAAACCATAATGTAATTTATTAAATTCCAAAACCAATACAGAAGTTCATTGTTGACATAGGAGCTTCAATCACCATGCAATTAAAGAGAAATAAAATCAACAAAATATCAAACTTGACATAGATAAATTATAATTCACACTACTTATACATACATATATAAATCTTGATAGATATCCAATACTGTGTATATGATGGAGAATTAGTAGTACCTGCACTAAATCAGAAGCTACACCAGGGAATTCCTTCAGTATATACCGAACTACGCCTTCCGGCTCAATCCGAGACTTCGAATCAGTAAATTTCCTTTCCCTCTCGGATTCACCATCTGAGACCTTTCTCTTTCCCTCTCGCCGCGATTTCCGATGCTTTCTCTCTCTATCTCTTCTCTCCCTCTTCTTCTTTCTTTCTTTCTCTCTCCTCCTCTTCTCTTCCTCCTTGTCTCTCCTTGAACTGCCATCGCTTCGGCGTTTCTCGTCTCGTCGCCGCCTGTGGCTGCGTTTGTGCCGCTTTGAAAAGGGTCCGATGTCGGAGTCGGAGTCGGAGTCGGAGTCAGAGAAGCTTGAAGAAGCAGACGATGATGAAGGCGTTGTTGTGTCTTCCGAGTGTTGCTTCCTTTTGCTTCTACTGCCCATTTGTATGTATGTATAGAGAGAGAGAGATTAGGGTTTCTTCTACGAAGGAATTTGGCTAATCAAGTGAAAGAAACTTTCGGTACCATAGAAACAAGCCACAAAATTTCAAATTGCCTAGAAAAATTGAGAAACAAGTTAGCAAATCGGATAAAGTTGGTTCCCAATTGAATCAAAAGAAACTGAGGGTGGAGAAAAGATTGTGGAAGATGAAAATGAAGAAGAAAAGGAAGAAAGGTAATGCTGAACGGTTTATTTAGCTTTTAATCCCTAAACTAGTGAGATGGCCGCGTGCAAAGCACGCTAGCTAGTGCCCATTAATCAATATTTTATAATACTTGTGTTTGGTACAATACATTTTTAATGAAGAAATTGTCTTTGAATGAATAAATGAGAATTTTCTAAATGCTTGTCCAGGTCCTGCATTGTTAACACCACCACAAATTCCTTCCATAGAACATCATAAACATGTTTGGTGAACACAAAATCCCATTGCTTCTTGGAATTAATTGTATTTTTTACCTTGGTCTGAAATACATAGGTAGATGAAAGACAACAAGATTTATCTGACCATACACTGGCAACTTTTAGAAGAGTTAAAACAGAACATTATTACCATGAGAAATGGATGATAAGTATCATCAAAGATGCAAATAAATCTATATACATATAATATATCTTGAATTCTCTCAAAATACTGGCACAATCCTACAAAATTCATAAACAATCAACTGACTACAAAGCGTATTAATCACAAAGACAAAAGCATAATAGAACCCATTAATCTCCAATCATAGAATGTTATAGAAGGCTTTATTATACTTGACAATTCTTAAAAAATGATAAGAGTATTGCAAAATTCGTTACTAAATCAAATAGGAATCCACAAACACAATACCCAAAAGAACTGAACACCACATGTCAAATTTTTAATTTAATCGTAAACATTGCGTAGCAAAAACCCATTAATCACCAACTATGTAATGCCATAAAAGTTTTTTATTGTACTTCAAAATTGAGCAAAACCCACATAAAGACAAAAGCGTATTAATCATAAAGACAAAAGCGTAATTGAACCTATTAATCTCCAATCATATAATGTTACAGAAGGCTTTATTATACTTGACAATTCTTAAAAATGATAAGAGTATTGCAAAATTCATTACTAAACCAAATAGGAATCCACAATTACAATACCCAAACGAACTGAACACCACATGTCAAATTTTTAATTTAACAGCAAAAACAGCTTAGCAAAAACCCATTAATCACCAACTATGTAATGCCATAAAAGTTTTTTATTGTACTTCAAAATTGAGCAAAACCCACACAACAATGCAAAATTCATTAGAAAGCCAATGGTGCAATTCAGGTGAAGATTCAATGTAGATCAAACTTTTGATTCACTTGTTAGATCCAGGTAGTCGGGGGGAAGAGGTGTGGGGCATAAAAGCGGAGAAAAGCTACAGAAATTCCTAAATCACAAAATTTAGCTATTGATTCTTTCTCCACACAAAACCCAAAAGTTTCACTACATAAGAAATCCATAAGAATTAAAATCTAGAAGTTTCAGAGAATACACATCACTATTTTGTGACGCTAAACTCCACCCTTTAGCAATGAAGCTCTACTTAGCTTCATTAAAAGATCAAACCAAAGCATCTTATAGCACATTTAATGAACAACTACGAGATTTGTATAAGCAAAATTTAAGAAAAGCATCATGAAATTGAAGATAAATAGAACATAAGGTAAATTACACTAACCTCCTGAACAGTTTGGGGAAAAAAATATAATAAACCTTATTGTTCTGATATACATCCTTTTTAGTAAGGTCAAAGAAATTAAAATTAGTGCACATGGTAAGAAAACACAAAGATAAATAACATACAATACCCACCAAAACTGGAGGTTCATATTGAAGCAACCAAAACTAATTGTTTCAAACATCTTTATCAAACCTAGCAAAATTTTGATTAATCAACTCTATTTACTTGTAAGGACGAAAAGTACTTAAACGGTAAAAAGTTTTATTCAATAAAATGTATGTTACTTTTAACAGAGGACCTCAGAGAAACCAAAACTCATTTCCCATGGGCATGACATTCTCTTGATCTAAGTTTTGTGGTGCACAATTGTTCACTTGTAAATATTATACAAGAATTTGAGAACTTATGTCATAATTATAAAATCTCATTTTTTGATATCTATACAAGGAAATTCAATAACAAACAAATTAGTTATAGAAAATATTGAGAACCTATTAATATGTTCATTGGCTTGCAATACAACGGATTTTGCAGAGTTGAATAATTGGGTAATAAGAAGTGCAATGGATGTTACCTTAAAAGTAGCCAAAAATGAATTATCGAATGAGAGGAATAATTTGAAAGCCCTTATTTTACTTTATTTTGCATAGCTACCCAGCTGATTTCTGCAGGTGGATTGAAAGTCAAAAACCAAAAAGAAATTACTTAAATCTTCAAAAAACAAAACCCTTACAACTAAAGCCATGTTCTGTTATGTCTAGCTTCCCAACTAATTCCTCCATGTAGATTTAAGCCTTAAAAACCTTAAAATTAAAAACAAATAATTAAATTTGGCAAAAATAGAACCAAATAAATGAAACCTTAAATTCATACCATTGTAGGAAGCAAAATTTTTGGAGGTGGACATTGTATCAAGCAAAACTAACATTGTCTTTAATCGCTTTATCAAATATAGTTCACAAACACTTTGTTTTGTATATAAACATATATAAATAAAATAATAATAAAAAAGTCCAAAAATTATTTAACAACAGTAGAACTGTGGAGATGCAATAAAAGAAACAAAAAGTTGGGACTGACAACAGCTTATAAAAGGAATAGGCAATTGTGTTTTTTTTTTTTAATTTTCAAATTTTGAGTTGTATTGTATAATCTTTCAGTTGGCAGTTATGAGGTGTATTAAAAGTAAAACGAGCAAAATATATTGCACTGAAGGTCACAAACAAATGGAACCATTGCCAAAGAAGGTGAACACTTTTACAATTCTTAAACCAAAATATATTGCACTGAAGGAGATGAATAATCAACAAACAAATGGAACCATTGCCAAAGAAGGCAAACACTTTTACAATTCTTAAACGAAAAGTATCCCAATAAACCTCAAATCAATTTAGAAGACTACTCAAAATATGCACAACATCCACATGAAACAATTTGCATAGGATTCTTGGCATTTGAAAGAGTTGTTTCCAATTCTATCATCGATTTATGCATTCCTAAACTTTTTCAAATTATTAAGTTCTCTTGGAGCAAATTTAGGTGGTGCTCTAAATTAATAGCTATCAGCGCAAATTATAAAACTTATAACTTTTGTGTTAGAATTTTAGGAGACAATTTGAAATGTACTATTTAGTAAAGGACATGAAATATTACTCCCGAAACATTGAATAATTTCTCGTCAATGTGACAAACTTGTCGTGTCTTTTATCATGTGGGAATGCATTTATTTTCCTTAATTCATATTAAGGTAAATCATAATGTTGTGAGCGTAAATAGCATGTCACTAATTAATGAATCTATTATAGCTGATTTTAATTGAGACTTGTTCAATTGAGTTAGTAGTATCTCCAAACTCAATCGAAAATTTAGAAGGATTAATGCCAAACTCGACCCGTTGAACTCTTCGATAAAATTCAAGCTCAGGCTTTGACAAGACAATTTAGGCGAAGGCTATAATCAAATCCTATACAGTTAAATTTTTTCTTAATTGATTATGATTGATCAACTTAATTAAAGTGGATCCAATATTCTATTTTGCTCACTTTCTTGAGAAATTGAATCCCCAACTAAATAACTTTTTACCTTCTTGGAAAAATGGATCCCGACTAAATAGGATATTTGATTCACTTCAATTAGTTTAATCAATCATAATTGATCAAGACTATTAATAATGTGATCATTTCAATATGCAAAAATCAAGACTACTAATAATGTGACGATCCCAATAGGCAAAAATCAAGCTGCAGGTAGGGGTGGGACGTTAGTGTGGACAAATTATATCAATTACTTTAGAAATATAAAAATCAATGACAAAATCAGATATAATCCTCTCACACAACTGTAAACCCACAAAGAAAAAAAAAAAGTATGATTTATCTCATATGAGAGGATTGCATCTAATTCTGTGATTAGTTTATGTATTTTTAAACTTTTTCAAATTATTAAGCGTTCTTAGAATAAGTTCAGGTGGTAGTCTAAACTAATAGATATCAACATAAATTATAAAAGTCATCAATTTTGAACCCCCCAACATCTCATAATTTCAAACCAAACTATCCATCCAAAGAATTTGGATATAATAAAAATAATCTTACAATATACATAATTCATCTCATATCCTAAACATATTATATCTCATTATATCCAAATCCAATCCGGACAACTAAACAGGGCCTATAAGGTTAGAACAAACTACCAATAGAGTCATCCAGTTTACAACTTAATTATTGGACTACAATTAACTACAAAACAAAGTGATCTTAAGAAATTGTTAAGGTTTATTGAACTTTTCACACAGATGATATATTTTTCAACTTAATCAAAGAAATAAAATTAGTATGGCAACTTTTTGCAAACCCATTTCACAAAAGACACCTAATGAGGCAAAGAAAACCATTGGCCAAGGCTACAAGTTGCACAGTTTTTCCATACCCAAAACTCAACATCATTTAACCTAAGAGTGTAATAAATAAAATTTATTAAAAAAAAAAAAAAACCCAAGAAAGGAGAATATTTAATAGAATAACAATTAAAGATAAATTTTGTTGCCCAAAACAAATCCCAACATAGGTTAGGAATTTCAACAAAGCACAATCGAATATGTATAATATAGGCCTCCAAAAATCCACAACAATGAAAAACAAATCAATGAAACCCTCTTTTACCCAAAATGAATAAGCCACAAAATATACACAGTAAACATCGTGCAAACAATAATACAAAGAACAAAACCCTAACAAATTAACAGAACCAAAAAAAATTAAAACACTTTAAAAACCCTAATTGGATCAAAAGGATCCTAAAATCGAAATACCTAGCATTCTTCAGCTATGTCTTTACCTTAATAGAAGCTTGTGTCGTATTCTTCCATCCTTGGGCTCAATTTCCGTTTGATTCGCCGGTGAACACTATGAATACCCACAAAATCAAACAAATCGGCACCAGAGAGGAGACGTCATCGGCGGTCGCCAGAGGAGAGAGGAGAGAGGAGGGAGGAGATCGATGAGAGGAGAGAAGAGGTGATCGAATATCTTGGTCGGTGGAGGGAGATCACCGTCGAGAAGAGAAGGGAGGGTTCTCTGAGACAGATTATAGAGAGAGAGAGAGAGAGAGAGAGAGAGAGAGAGTGGGTATACTGTAACCAATTTGAAGTTAGTTTTCCATCAAATACCTTTGCATCCAAATAAGAAAAGGTATAAAGCACAAGCCCAAAATCAACCTTTCAACTATTCAAAAAAATACTATATTTGACTAAAATTACTGTTCACTTTGCCTCCGTGCTTTATACATATTGTATAAATTTTATATTATTGTGTTATTTTATTTTTAAATTAGCATAACTGAAACATATATCAAATGAAGACGCAGACCACCAGGGTTGGTGGCCTGGTGGAGGATGCAGCAGGTTCCACAGCTGTGACCCAGGTTCGATTCTTGGGAGGGGGCTGTTTGTAATCTCAGTGGAGAGCTCGCCCTTTACTCCCCTCGTTCCTGGGCTCGGCTGCGGCGCGTGTCTGCCCTCCATTGGTGCCCTGGTGGTGGGTCCCCCACTTGGTGGGGGTTAATTCCTAGCTGGCAACCGGTTACCCCGGGGTTAGGGCCCACGGGGGGCGTGACCTCCACCGTTGATCCCCTTTTTTCATGTTCAAAAAAAAAAAAAAAAAAAAAAAAAAAAAAATGAAGACGCAGAAAATATTTCTTTAAAAATTTAGATCTAGAAGATTTTGAATTAGAAGGCATAAAAGATTTTAAATTTGAAGAAAAAGGTGACTATTGAGACCCAGAATACTTTCAACAAATTGTTAATTTAAAATTAATTTTTGCAAAACTAGAAAAGCTAAAGAGAAATCAATATACAGAAGAACAAAAAATGATTTAGATGAAATAATAAGATCAACTGAAACAACAGAAATTTTAGGTGAACAGCCCATGAAATACTGGAAATGAATTAAAGTTTTAGCTAGTTTAAATGTAAAAAGATTATAAGATTACATCAGCACAAATAGATCATACGTCAGCAAATATAAAAGAATTTAGAACACAGATTAAGGAGTTATTAAATTTATGAGTAATTCGACCTAATAATAGCCCACATAGGAGCGCCTCATTTATGGTTAGAAATCATGCAGAGATAAAAAGAGGGAAAGCTAGAATAGTTATAAATTATAAAAGATTAAATGACAATAAATATAATATACCAAATAAAGATTAGCTTATAAATATAATACAGACAACAAAAATATTTAGCAAATTTGACTGTAAGTCAGGATTTTGGCAAATCAAAATAGAAAAGAAAAGTATACATTGGAAAGCCTTTTGTTGCCCACAAGGACATTATGAATGGCTAGTCATGCCTTTTGGACTAAAAAATTCACCTTCTATATTTTAGCGTAAGATGGATACTATATTCAATAAATATAATTTTATACTAGTATATATAAATGACATATTAGCATTTAGCCCATATAAAAATAGTCACATATATCATTTATATACAATATTGCAAGAATTTATAAACAATGGAATAATAATTAATAAGAGAAAAATGATATTAAATAAATCTCATATAGAATTTTTAGGAATGGTGTTAGAAGAGAGAAAAATCAAGTTACAACCCCACATAGTTAAAAAAAAATTAGATTACCCAAATAAATTAGAAGATACAAAATAACTTTAATCATTTTTAAGGATTTTAAATTATGCATGAATGTATATTCCTAACCTTAGTAAAATAATATGACCTCTATATAGCAAGACTACACCCACAGGACAAAAATATTTTAACCAACAAGATATAACTTTAGTAAGAAAAATTAAAGACATTTGTAGAAATTTACCCGACCTACAACTTCCCTTATAATCAAAATATCTAGTCGTAGAAACATATGCAAGCCAATTAAGATGGGAAACAATATTATTAGTTAAACATAGCAAGTATGATAGTAAAAATAAAGAGCATATTTGTAGATATAGTTTTGAAAAATTTAAGGAAAAAGATACAACCATGACCAGCTTAGATTTTAAAATATTAGGAATAGTATATGCAATTAACAAATTTAGATTATTTTTACATAAGCCCTTTACAATTAGAACAGATTGCAAGGCTATAGTTAGATTTCATAATAAACTTAATAAGCGTAAACTTAGTAGTAGAAGATGGGCAAAATTTTTAGATTGTATAATAGGATATAGATATAAAATAGAATTTGAACATATTAAAAGAAATGATAATAAATTAACAGATTGGCTAAGTAGAAAAATTTATTTAGAAAAAGAAAATAACCAGTTTAATTTTTGTACAGATAATGGAGAACAGCAAAACAATGAACTTTAGGGGATTTGCTCTTCCCATTTATGAAGGTAGAAACAAATTCAAACCATTAATAGGAATCGAGCTAAACCCAATTCAACAATGTCTTTTAGATAGCCTTTGGAACAATCTCAATCACCCAGCTAAACGTTTGTCAGCCTTAAACTCTCTCAGTATATATTTTTCAAAAATCCAGAATAAACCTTTGTCAAGGAACCAAGCCTGGTATTTATCATGACTGGATAGAAGTTGAACCTTTAGTTAAAAAATTTCACGTACCTCAGTTTAAAGGATTTTATGATTTCGAGTCAGCCAGTACATATGCCCGCAGACAAATAGGAACCAGTTACTTTATTAGCCAAATAGCTAAAGATTATCTAGACACATTGAGCAAGATTCAATCAACTATTCTTGCTACTAATGGAGTTCCAGTTAGCCAGATAACAGGAAGCAGTAGTACTAATCCTCAACCAGATTCTCAAAATCTTCTCCAAATGTGCAGACATTATGAAGGCCTTACTAGAAATTTCAAGAAAATTATGGATAAAGGCAAAAAGATCAATGAAGAGCTAGACTAGCTCCGAGACGAGGAAAAACAATTGAGAGCAACTATTCGAACCCTACCCAGCCAGCTCAAAAAACTAACTCCAGAAAAAGCACTTACTCCCTTTCCAAACATAGAAATCAAACAACTCACTAGTGAGAAATTTGAACAATTGAGTGCTAGAATGTATTTCTTTAGGCATTCTATCATTTAATCTGTTTGTGAGAAAAGTCAAAAAATAGAAGACCTTAAACCCTATATATATACCTTAGCCGAAGATTGTAGAAATAGTGAGCTAGTCACTATACAGCGGTTTTTTCAAGACCTCTCCATAGCAGGAGTTTAGTGCCCTAGTATGGCATATCAATGGACTTATCTCTACGAGGATGAAGAACAACCCTATTTATAAGAAAAAAGATGTATAGATAGGCTATAATATTTTGAAATATGTCAGTGTAATATAGATTTTAGCATTTGTCATTGCTAGATAAATCTAGTAACTTTTGAGCCACTAGAGATAAAGATTAGAGGAAAAACTCATCATCTAACAGCCTCAAAATTGTTAGATTATGGCTTTGTTTCTAGAATAATTTTTTCAGATCCAGATCAGACTGATAATTTTGGAAATAAATTTTCTCATTCAGTACTTTGTATAATGAAAGAGCATCATCCATTTGTAGAAGTATTAATTGATAGCAAGCTACCAGAATGCAAAGGAATAAGGTGCATTCCAGCTAAGCATAAAAATGTACCTTAGAGGAACTTTGACATTTCCAAGATACCCATGACTTCTTAATCGGAGACCTTGGCCATGCAGAAAATTTTCACTCAAAGATCGGCTCAATAAATGAAGGAAATTTGCTAGTAATCCTTTATTAGCACATAATGGAAGCTATTGTAATCTTGTCTGCGAAGATAGAAATTAGAAGATATATTGCAATTTAACCATTCTAGGTTTTCCCTTCAATAAAGAAACATTTGTAGATGAAAGCCGGTACCCCAACTATCAGCATAGTGTCTCTCATGATTCACCAATAATGAAAGAAGAAGGTAACCAATGGGAGAATGAACCAAATAATGGAGACGATTTTTATGATTAACTCTCAGCAGCAGATCTTGAAGATCTTTCAGACAGAATATATGAGTGGAAAAAAAAAAAAAGAAGAAAAAAAGTGCACTCCATAATTAGACTCTTTAAAGATCATGGAAGTATTATAGTCACAAAGTCCATATTTCTTTTACTATTTTAGACTTTTAGTTTCATAGGATTTAGACCTTTTGACTCTTTGAATTTTTGTATCTTTTTTGTATCTACAGAAGATTAGCCTTGAAGATTCACTTCATCATCCAAGTATCCATATGTCTATATCAATTATTTGCATCAAGATACTCAGAAGAAAAAGACAAAATCTCTAGAAGATAATGCCTCTCTTCAACGATCAACAAAATTCACGCCAAAAACGACAACAACTACTGTAATTATTTGTAATTATTTGCGTCTGTCAGTAGTAAAGCTTCTCTTTCACTCACTACTTTAATAGAGCAGGCATTATCTTCTAGAGATTTTGTCTTTTTCTTCTGAGTATCTTGATGCAAATAATTGATATAGACATATGGATACTTGGATGATGAAGTGAATCTTCAAGGCTAATGCCTCTCTTCAACGATCAACAAAATTCACGCCAAAAACGACAACAACTACTGTAATTATTTGTAATTATTTGCGTCTGTCAGTAGTAAAGCTTCTCTTTCACTCACTACTTTAATAGAGCAGATGACCCCTACTTTACTCCATTAAAGAAAAGCTGTAAGAATCCTTACACGTGTTTTGTAACAAATTATGGTGTCAAAATTTTATCAAGATGGGAGGATTGAATTATGTGCGATGGGGCCCAAAGTAGTCCCGGCATCATTATCCAAACCCTTTATTTGTTTTTATCTGTGTTTAGAGTAGTAGGAAGTTTGTCAAAAATATGCATATAATTGCGCACAAAGTCCTTGTATTTATTATATATAGAAATTTTTGAAAAAGCTTATGACTAAGCTTGACTAGGTCTTTAGACTTTTGTGAAAAGTTTGGCCGTAAGTTTGAGATAGGCATTAAGTTTAGGTCTGGGGTTTTTGTTTTTGTTTTTGTTTTTGTTTCTTTTCTTCTATTGTATTGTATAAATTGGCATTCATACCAACTGAAGAAGCAATGAAAATTCTATCCACTCTGCCCTACAAAAATTTCTAAAACTTCTAAAATTTCTAAGTGTTCAAGTCTTTCAGAATCTCAAAGTCTGTAATATAATCTTTGTAAATATACTACATATTAATATATAGTGTGAGTAGTCTTTCTTTTTCCTTAGATATTTCAAAATGGTAACTCTTCTGTTATAAAATTTATTTTCTTTTTGGAAAAACTAAGTTTATAGAATGCTTGCTTGCTCATTAATATTATATGCTTTGAACCTTCATAATATCTATTGTTTTCTATTTCATTACTGAGTGACCTTAGTTGAAGAACCTGTGTAAGCCATGGTTTGGCATTGAGGGTAAATTGTAGGCAGAAAGGGAAAGATAAGGAATAGAAAATAAAAATACACTATTTTAAATGAGGCTTAGCTTCAAGGTGGGAGTACATATAATGAAAGCAAACGTTACTTAAAAATAGTTTTATCAAATAAGAAAAAGAATTTAGAATACAAGGAGAGCAACCTGAGTAGAAATATTAAGGAAATATTTTTCATATAAGAACTTTAAAATCAAAATTTTATGCTCTTAGAATAAGAACTTAGAATTAAAATCAGATCTAGTAATGAGCTTATACAAGAATTAGAAGATAAAAAATTAAGATATCAATTTTTATTATCATTAGCCTCTGGTAGATCTCTAGTACATTACAGTTTGAAAATCACACAAATAAATAGACAGATAACTATAAAACTAGAAACCTTACAGCTAGCCATAAAACAGCTTGAGGATTTATTAGCATAATTGTAGAATTAATCAAATAATTCTCAGCCTAACTTCAAAATAGTGGTAAACCACTAACTTACCCCCAAAAAATGGTATTAGAGCAGTGTTCGATTTTAGGACAATTTAAGTTAGTCTATGCATTTTGCTTACGGAAATAGAGTAGTTTTATTTTGGGACAATTTAGTTACAAATTTCATATTATAGTAGCTTTTAATAATTTTAAAATAGGATTTAATTTTGTATATGAAAAGAGTAGAATATTTATATTTAGAACTCAGCAATCATAACCATCGTCTTAATGTAGATAAAAATAAATTTCGTTGTAATTTTGAAACTTTTACACATCAGCTCCACAACGAACATAATTCTCAGCTAAATAGTATTATAGATCATCAGATTAATTTCGTAGAAAACATTAAAAAAGACGTAGATAAAATTAATAATCTTTTTACTTCATCTATAGACCATCTTCGTAATACTCGCAGTATCATTAAGGATCAAGATAAAAAATTAAATTATATCCAAGATCAGTGTGGCTCAATTCTACAAAAACGAATAGATTTAAATTTAGAAAAATTTCCCCCCAAGCTAGACATAGAAACTCTAATTTTAGCTATAAATATTAGTAGTTCGAAGCAAATAGAGTTAGAATTTAAGCAACTAATTGAAAAAATTCATAATCAGATAATTCAAATAGCTAGACAATTAAAACAGATCAACCAAATTCAAGATAATTTAGAACAGAAATTAGAAATTTTAGAACAACTAATAAGATCTTAATTTATGAGTAGTGATAAAAATAAAAATAAAAAGCTAATAGAGACTACCAGATTGTTTTAAAACAAGCAGAAGACTTTCATAATAACTCAGAGGGAATTAGTAGCTATCGAGAAATAAATCAGTCAGATAAAATATCAGTAAGAAAAAATAATATATAAATTTTATTTCTTATCCGATTGTGTGAAAAATTTGAAGAATTATCATAACAACTGTGTGTGTCAATTTCCAACCACACTGCCAAATTAGTACTTAGCTGGAGAGCACTGGCAGAATAGATTAAGCTCGAACGACCTGCAACAGAAATAAGAGATTCCGGCGGTGGTTCGTCCACCCGGGGGCACTCCGACGATCAAGTCAGTAATCAAATATCTCTCAAAGATAGCAAAAGAGCTTAACTCACTATTCAGAGCATAAAAGCCATACCTTAGACCCATGGGGGTGCCTTTCTTTTATAGCCAACATAATCCTAGTCCTAATAGAAGCCTAGCTCCAATGGACTTAGGATTACTGCTAATCTTGGACTCCCAGTAGGATTAGGATAAACTCTCAATGAGTCTTATCTTTACCGAAACTGAAGTCTTCTCCCATTCTAGGACTCTTATCCCTTATCCGCTTATCTCGGATTCCGATATTTCCGCAGAGAACATCGGCCTAGCCGAGATCATCTCGGCGTCAAGTCAAAGACACGTAGCACCTCGGCTGACACTTCGGTGCCACCTCGGCCACGTGTTACTACTCAGAAAATATGCCCTCACAACTGCCCCCTAGGTTCTATTACCTCGGCATCCTGAGGTGATGGAATCTATATCGTTTCTTCTATTTAGCACGTCGGCTAAGCTCGCTTCATCATCTATTGCCGAAGTTAGAACTCGTCGGCTCAATATGACCAAGACCTATAGTCTGCTTTCATCACTGCCTTAGAACCAACGACCAAGTTCGTTCAAGTTTCTCAGCCAAAATCGTCCTCTTAGCCGAGGTATTTGCTTCATTGAATCAAGAACTCCAAGAGTTCTAGCATGCGTATGAGTTGGTACACACAGTATTTCAACCGTTTTTATCACGTGTCTTTCCTCTACTAGACCGTACCTGATACGCGTCATCAAGTCGCATCACTTTTGCATGCGCCGTCTGACAAGCACGTCGTCCAAGGCACCATAATTGCCATTTTGCTGTCATTTCATGCTTTTGATCAAAATCAACTATCTCTCCGTCTTTTCACTTCTGTATCTTCGTTCTTGTTCAAACTTTCTCTTTCAAATCCTCCATTGCTGCTTTTGCGAAGCTTTCTGCAACCAGTTTCACTCTTTCCCTTTGGTGAGGCTTTCGTTGCACTTCTTTGCTTACTACCACCGTCTGACACCGGCGTACTTCACATCGGCCTTTTTATAATCTAAACAATCATTCTTCAATGTTAGGCCGAAGTACTTTCTTTCCTTTTTTGAATGTATTCTTTAATTTCTTCTTTCAACGTGGTTGTATGTGTCTTCTTTTTACTCTTGTATGATTCTAAAAATAATTTGCATGTCTTCAAAATACACCTTAACTGTGCAATCTCCTCGGGGTGTAACACCTTGGTTGTACCCACTAATCGGTTTATCTCAGCCTCGGCTTAACACTTGAAAATATTTTTTATAATATTTTCACAAGTGTTATTTACAACTCGATATTTCACTTTTAGTAAGACTTCTGTTTTCAAATTTCTTCCAAGTCTTGGCAACATGGTAATCTCGGCAAGTATGTAAATATTTCTTTCAACATAACCTTGGCTTAACTTGTAAATTTTTCTCAAAATTTCAACAAGTGTTTAAACCAATCTTCTTTTAACATAACCTTGGTTAACTTCAACTTGTAAACTTAAATTTCAACAAGCGTTAAACGTGACCTCGGTTTAACTTTAACTTGTAAATTTCAATTTCAACAAGTGTTAAACGTGACCTTGGTTTAACTTCAACTTGTAAATTTCAATTTCAACAAGTGTTAAACACGTCCTCGGTTAAACTTCAACTTATAAATTTCAATTTCAACAAGTGTTAAACATGACCTCGGTTTAACTTCAACTTGTAAATTTAAATTTCAACAAGTGTTAAACACGTCCTAGCTTGTGAAATTCCAACTCTCAAGCATCATTCTTTAGCCCTTTGCCCCCCTAATGTGAACTTAAGTTCCACTTAGGTTCTCATTAGGCATGTGGGTTTGACCTCGTCACCGATGTAAGATTTGAACAAAGATTGGCCGAGGTTATTAACCTTAGTCTATTTACTAAAGCACTTAGCTCCCATCTATGTTTGATTTTGCCGATATAACAAGTCCAGGTTAACCCAACTTAGTTCAACTTTATTATATACAAGTAAAGTTTCTACTCTGCTATATAATAAGTCTAAGTCATTCGTCATGTTTCAATCAGAAACATCGTCATAGGACTGGTCGGTCCATCGCACAGATTTCAAAAATCAAACTAGCACTTCAGCCATTATGTCCTATTGCCGGCAACCTTTCTCAGGCTGAGCTCCATAACTTTGAACTCTCTTGGGCTGACCTTCTTATTGTAAGCCCTAGCAAGTTGTTGCTGGTATGCCCCCAGCCGAATTGCTGTTCTATTGCACGTTGCAGGTGGATTTCAAAGCATTTTCATAATTTTTTTACATAGGCTTCAGCTTCCTTTTGCATGGAGGGCCAAAAGAATCCCTACGATATTGTTCTATGGGCAAGGGATCTGCCCCCTACATGGCTTCCACATACTCTTTTGTGGACCTTATATAAAAATTCTTTAACTTAGGCCAAGCTCTTCTTTTCTCGAACTTAATCATCTAGGCCGAGATCTTGTCTTCTGGGATCTGGGATTCGAGATTTGGAATCCGGGATCTACTCACTTGGGCTGAGCTCTTGTCTTCTCGTATCCAGTGTTATCTGGGTTTCATTTCGGTGAACCATTTCTCTTCTCTTGTTTGAACGCCTTTGTCCCCGACGTGTCCTCCTCGGCTCTGGCATACTTTTCTATCCTGGCCATCAGCTCCTCCATGTTTTTCGGCAATGTCTTTGACAATGATTTTCGAAGCAAGTAGTCATCCTTCAAGCCATTTTTAAACGACACGACCACCACCTCTTGGTTGCATCCTGGTATTCGGTTGAATACCTCATAATACCTTTTGGCATAGGCCCTAAGGCTTTCATCCTCGCCGATCTTCAGGACCATTAGGGCGTCCACCCTCAATGACTGTAGCTTGTTTGTCGCGAACCTGGCCACAAACATCTCGGCCAGGCTGTCCCAGGTTTTCACAGTTCCTTTCGGCAACTTGTGAAACCAGTTCAATGCAATTTCTCCGAAGGATGAAAGAAACACCTTGCAGAGCAACGGCTTGTTCCCGGTGTACAACGCCATCGAGTTCAGGTACAAGCCGACATGAAGGTTGGGGTTCGACTTACCGTCATAGATCTGAAATATCGGCATGCTAAACCTCTTCGGGGCTTCAAATTTGTCCAATTTTACTGAGAACGGCGTTCTCGGCTTGACCGGGGAGGTTACCTTGGCATCTTGTTGCTTCCTTTGGAGGTGATCCACCAAATCTTCTTTGATCCGTCCAGGAGCTCGGCTATCTCCTAACTTCAACCTTTTCGGTGCACTACTTCCAGTTTTATTATGGGTCCTTTTGGCCTTCCCTCCATTGGTTCCGTCGAAGCACAACTCCTGCCCTTGAACATGCCAATGTTCTTTGGGGTCGGCTTCCATGGTGCGATGCGTCCTCCTCAATTCTTCCCTTCTTGACTCTCCTCGCCCAACCTCCCTTGAAGGCCGGTGACAGTGTTTTTTGGTCCTGGTGTGCTGGGGGACTGTAGGGACTGTTTTCTGCCCCTCCTTTCGGGTATCCTCCTTTGCCGCTGGAATCAGCGTATCTTGTAATGGGAACGGTGGTTGCATGACGTTCTTCTGCATCATGAAATTGACCACTATTTATAGGTCCCCCAATTTGTTCACCATGGCCTTTACCTCATCGTCTCTCCGTAGGCATCTTTCTTTCCATACCTGGAGGTCATCCTCGTTGTAATACCCGCTCCAATCCGTTTTCTTTGGTATGTCGCTCTCCTGGCCGACGTCTTTTCCTTCATGATTCTTATCACGAGTCCCTTCGTTGTAGTTGACTTCTTCGACGTCAGAGTCAATATGTTTCCTATTCTCAGTAAGAGTGTTGTCCCTAACCTTCTCTTTCTGTCCGTCATTGGCCATCTATTCTCCTTTCTTTCCCATAGATGACGCCAAATTGTGTGTGTCAATTTCCGACCACACTGCTAAATTAGTATTTAGCTGGAGAGCACTGGCAGAATAGATTAAGCCCGAATGACCTACAACAGAAAGAAGAGATTCCGGCGGTGGTTCGTTCACCCGGGGGCACTCCGACGATCAAGTCAGTAATCAAATATCTCTCAAAGATAGCAAAAGAGCTTAACTCACTATTCAGAGCATAAAAGCCATACCTTAGACCCATGGGGGTGCCTTTCTTTTATAGCCAACATAATCCTAGTCCCAATAGAAGCCTAGCTCCAATGGACTTAGGATTACTGCTAATCTTGAACTCCTAGTAGGATTAGGATAAACTCTTTAAGAGTCTTATCTTTACCGAAACTGAAGTCTTCTCCCATTCTAGGACTCTTGTCCTTTATCCGCTTATCTCGGATTCCAGTATTTCCGCAGATAATCTCGACCTAGCCGAGATCATCTTGGCGTCAAGTCAAAGACACGTGGCACCTCGGCTGACACTTCGGTGCCATCTCAACCACGTGTTACTACTCAAAAAATATGCCCCCACAACAACTACACAATTTAGAAAATCGTTTAGCTTTGTTAGAAAGATTAATACTTCAAAAAGGAAAAGGAGTAGAAGGACAAGCAAGTAAAGCTCAATTTTGAATAAACGAAGAAGATATAACTAAATATTTTGAAAAGCTTAAATTACCCAAGAAATCTGCTTGTAGAACTTATAGAAAATAAAAATGTTTAAACAATTAGCAAAAGGAAGTAACAATAAAAAGCATAATAAGGATAAAGATGTTAAAGTAGAAGAATTTATAGATGTAGAACAGCAAATAAAAAAATTTAAAAAGGAAAAATTAGAATTAATTCCAGCTAAATATGTATATAAGTTAGGAAAAATTCATAAACAAACAAAATTTATTCAAACACTATGGTGAGAAAATGATTAGTGTAACTCAAGAAGATGAAAAAATAGAGCTAAATTTAATAAATAGAGAAAGTTATAAATATGCAATAAATGAACACCTCAAAATGACTCACTTAGGATTAGTTGTGATAGGAGTTATGGCTTTAACTAGAGAAAATTTAGGAGCTAAAACTTTTATATGTCTTTATGATGATAGGTTTAATGATGTAGGACAAAGTATCTTACGCAGCTATGAATTAGATATGAATTCGAAAGGAGGAATAGTTTATTTCACACCAGATTTCCTTTTACCAACTTTGACCTTTCATAAAAAAGATAAAAATAGGAATAAAGAGTAAAGGATATAAAATGAAAAAGGGAGAAAATAATTTATTAGTTTGCACAGGGTTTTTAGACTTAGCAGTCTCAGAAAACAATACCCATTATAGACTTACAAATGATCAAATAGTTAAGATATTAGACGCAAAAAAGAATAAAGGCATTACCAGCTAAAAAGTATAATTCTGAAGATAATGCAGCACTAGATTGGAATTTAGGAGATTTTCTAGGACAAAAGAGGTTAGCCTCTCAAGATAATTTATTATACCAAAAAGCAGATGGAAGTTATACAGTAAGATTTACTCAATACACATATGTAGCACCAGAAAAATCTAAAGATGATGAATTTAGTAATGTAGATAGAGAAAAAAGTCAAGATAATCATAGTGACATAAATCAGCTTTATGTAATGACAGAAGAAATAATAATTATCACAAAATAAGATATGTAATATTGATGAGATAGATTTGGAAATTTTCACCCTAAGTGATATGAATAAAATATTAGATACCAGATACTATGAATATATAGCTAAGGAAGATACTCATGATGAAGCAGTATCATTTTTAGACCAAGAATTTCATATCGAATATGTAGATGATATATTAGAAGATAAAATACATCCTAGCAAAATATTTAAAATACCAAAACAATCTAACTTAGAAGACACTTTTTATAAGAACACTCAAACAATAGAGAGCATAGGAACTAGCAACCTACAACATACGGTAGAAGATCCAGTAGAACCAATGCATTATGAAGTAGGAGGAAGAAGACCATTAACCAATACAGGACGTAGTAAAGCAGATCCTAACAAAAAAAGTATAAATTTCATGAAAAGCGGAGACAACTAGATATGAGTATACAATTATAACCAACAACTAACCAAGGAACCCCTTTTAGACTTAGCAAGATTCGACCCTCGGATATGGCAAGAAATGATAGAAAAATGGGAAAAAGACGCAGTGAAGACATGGATGAATAATCCCTTTGAATCAACTGATATGTGGGAATATATGGAAACATTTTTAGGAGACTCAGCTTTTAATATATATTTAACTTTTAAAGGAAAATACGAGAAAACAATTAGACAGCTTAAAGCACTAGGAGATAACCCATGGAATTTTACTAGTTTTATAAAAGAAATGCTTATAGGATACGACCCTTCTAGAAGAAATGATTATACTCAAAGCATAGCATTAACTGAGTTAGATCAGATAACACTAGGAAGTTGGAAACTGTTGGTGGGAGTGGGGTGCAAACTACTGTTGGTAATTCATAATGAGAGATTTAAAAATGAACCAAACTGAAATTAAATTGACTCACAACAATTCTGAAACAAATACAAAGCATGGACACACTCTTCTCTCTTTTATTTTCTTTCTCCCACACTCTCTAAATTCCCAAAACATATAACTATATATAGATAAAGCTAACAATGTGGATACAGCAAATGCAACTACGACTGAGGCGTGAATCGCAGTTATTGTTGACAAACTTGTTCTGCAGCCTTCATTTTCTGACAAACTTAATTGTAGACTTCACATGCCTACTCTTAGGCCGGTGGAAAAAACAATCTATAGGTGAAGCAAGATTACTTCACAACATCCCCCCTTAATCTTGATTCTCCATGCTGCTTCATTCCAAGCATTAACTTCATTCTGTTGAACAGATCATTTTTCAATGGCTTCGTGAAAATATCTGCAAGCTGATCTTGGGATTTGCAAGGCAACAATTCCACCTCTTTATTTTTTACATGCTCTCGGATGAAATGATAGTGGGTATCAATATGCTTACTTCTTTCATAATAAACTGGGTTCTTTGCCAATGCAATTGCTGAGCGATTATCAACATAGATCTCAGTGGGTTTTTCTTGTGAAAATCCCAAATGCTTCAGCATGTTCTATAACCATATTGCATGACACACAGCTGAGTTAGTTGCAACATACTCAGCTTCGCAAGTCGATAATGTCACAATGGCTTGCTTCTTGGATGACCATGTGAAGGCTGTATCTCCCATAAAGAAAGTAAACCCCGTAGTACTTTTCCGTTCATCCAAGTCACGTCCCCAGTCACTATCTGAGTAGCCAACAAGACTGAAATTATCAGTTGGTTTATTGAATAAACCATCATCGACTGTACCTTTGATGTAGCGAAGAATCCTCTTTGCTGCATAAAGGTGTGACTGATCCGGTGTTTCCATATATCTGCTAATCAGTTCTACTCCATAGAGTATGTCTGGCCTGGTGCAAGTAAGATAGTGAAGACTTCCAACTAGGCTCTTGAAATAAGTTGGATCCACATCACCTGTCTTCGTACCTTTTCTGAGCTCCACTCCACTGTCTACAGGAGTGTTCACTGGATTTCAATTTTCCATTCCATATCTCTTGAGAATTTCCTTGGCATAACCACTTTGGGAAATAAAAATTCCATCTTTTCTTTGTGCCACTTCAATGCCGAGAAAATGAGCCATCAATCCAATATCTATCATTTCAAATTCTTGGACCATGCTTCTTTTAAAGTCTTTGAACATGGCTGGATTGTTTCTGGTGAAGATTAGATCATTAACATAAAGACAAGCAAGCAACATGCTTCCATCAGCTTCCTTCTTCAAATATAGTGCGTGCTCATATGGACATTTTTCAAAACCATTGTCATGAAAACACTGATCAATTCTAGTATTCCATGCACGCGGAGCTTGCTTCAATCCATAAAGTGCTTTCTTCAATTTGTACACTTTGTCTTCATGCCTATTTTGAACATACCCCGAAGGTTGTTCCATATAGATTTCTTCTTCGAGGAAACCATTAAGAAATGCAGATTTCACATCAAGTTGACAAATTTGCCACTTGTGTTGGGCAGCCAAAGAAATCATTAGCTTGATTGTCTCCAATCGGGCAACTGGAGCAAACACTTCTCCATAGTCAATTCCAGCTCTCTGCTTGTAACCTTTTGCTACTAACCTTGCCTTGTAGCGTTGCACTTCGCCTTGTGCATTCCTCTTTGTCTTGTATACCCATTTCACTCCAATGGGTTTGTGCCCCTCTGGTAGACTGGTAAGCTTCCATGTGTCATTTTTCTCAATGGCATGAATTTCTTCATCCATTGCTTTCTTCCATTTATTTTCTTCGATGGCTTCTGAGAAGGTAAGTGGATCACTATCTGTGAGTAAGCAGAACAAATTCAGATCTACTTTTTCTGTAGCTTCATATATCTCTTGCAAATTTCTCATTGTTCTTGGTTGTTTGAAAAAACTATCATCTGATGATGCTGATGATGATGCAGCACTTCTATGAGAAACTAGCGATCTAGGTGCAGGAATTCTATGTGGAGGAGTTTGTGACTCATCTTGAACTTCTCTTATGATTTCAACAGGAGCTTTTGATGTTTCATCTTCAAGAATAAGTTCTTCATCTTTGACAACTTCATCTTGATTCCAGTTCCAAGCTTCTTCTTCTTCAAATATCACATCTCAACTCATGATCACCTTTCTGGTAATGGGATTATACAACTTGTATCCCATTGTTCTATCTCCATATCCGACAAGGATACATTTTTCTCCCTTATCATCGAGCTTGGTTCTTCTTGCTTTTGGAATCTTGGTGTACGCAACACACCCAAATATTCTGAGATGGTTGACACTTGGCTTATGTGAACTCCAAGCATCTTCTGGAGTCATAGAATGAAGACTCCTGGTTGGGCATCTATTTAGTAGATACACAGCACATGATAGGGCTTCAGCCCAAAATTCCTTAGGCAGTCCCTTTCTTTTCAACATGTTTCTTGTCATATCTAAGATTGTGCAATTCTTCCTTTCAGCAACACCATTCAGCTGTGGCGTATAGGATGGTGTTGTTTGATGCTTGATTCCCTGCTCTTTGCAATACTTCTCAAAAGCATCTGATGTATATTCTCCACCTTGATCTGATCGCAATGTCTTGATGTAGTAGCCGCTTTGCTTTTCTACAAAAGCTTTGAATTCTTTGAAGATGCTGAACACCTCCGACTTTTTTTTAAGAAAGTACACCCATGTCTTCCGGCTATAATCATCAATGAAGGTGAGAAAATATTTATTCTGTCCATTTGACATTGGCTTCAATAGACCACACACATCAGTGTGCACTAGCTCCAGCGGCTTTGTTGCTCTCCACTTCACTTCTTTGACAAAGCTAGTTCTGTAATGCTTGCCAAGAATGCAGCTTTCACAAACTTCATTAGTATGAGTGATATGAGGGAGCCCTTTCACCACATTCTTGCTTGACAACAACTTCAAGCTTTCAAAGTTGAGATGTCCAAACCTCAAATGCCATAGCCAGTCTTTGTCTTTGATGATGGCATTTAAACACTTCGCAGCATCATGTTGGATGTTCAATGCAAACATCCGATTCTTGGACATTCTTACCCGAGCGATCAAATTACCAGGATTGTCTTTGATGGTAAGATGACAATCTTTCATGCTAATGTCGTATCTTTTCTCTAGGAGTTGTCCCATACTCAAAATGTTGTTCTTCAAGGCAGGAACATAATAAACATTGGAGATGTAATTATGATCTCTATTTTTGAGCTTGATCAGAATATTACCTCTTCCTTTCACTAGAGTCTTTGAAGAATCACCAAATGAGACTTGTGCTTGTACAGTCTCGTCAAGCTCAATGAACAGCTCTTTTTTATCACACATGTGATTACTGGCTCCCGAATCTAGATACCAAACATTGTTTTGGTTTTCAGTGTCTCTATGGTGAACAAACAGGACTGTAGGTCCAACTTTGTTTGTTTCCTGCTCGGCAAAATTTGCTTGCTCATAGGCTTCTGTTGTTGCTCTACTTCGGCATTCATTGCTGTAATGCCCGAACTTGTGGCACTGGTAACACTGAACATTACTTTTGTCAAAACCTGGTCGGTTGTTGTAACCACCTCCTCTACTGCTTGCTCTTCCTCTTGGAGCAAAGTGTAGTTGACTTCTTCCTCCTCTGGCTGGACCTCTTCCGCCTCTTCCACGAAAACCAGAATTTCGGTTATTGTAACCACGACCTCTTCCTCGGCTTCTTTGTGATGTCCCCCCTTGCTCGTTTCTGTCATCTCTAAAAGACAGCTTTGATTGAAGAGCTTGCTCTAGAGAACTTGAGGAAGTCTTCTTGTTGATCCTTTGTTCATGAATCTCAAGTGTGCCCATCAACTCATCGGTGGTCATGGCACTGAGATCCTTGGACTCTTCTATTGCTACAACCACGTGCTCGAACTTGGAACTAAGTGATCGAAGAATCTTCTCTATCACTTGAAGAGATTCCATCTTCTCTCCATATCTTCTCATCTGATTAACAATGGTCAATGTTCTGTTAAAGTACTCAGAAATTGACTCATTCTCATTCATGTGCAACATCTCGAATTCGCCACATAACACCTGGAGTCGAACTCTGATCGTCTTTTCAATTCCACGGTGTGAATTGCGAAGAATACTCCATGCCTCTTTAGAGGTTGTTGCTGCTGAAATCTTCTCAAAACTTGATTCATCAATACCTTGATAGAGTAGATACAATGCCTTTTTATCTCTCCTCCTTGAATTTTTTAACACCGTCTTCTGAGTATCATTTAAATTTCCTTCATCTTCGAGAGTAGCTGGCTCGTCATATCCTCGATCCACTAACTTCCACAAATCTTGTAAGGCTAGTAGGACTTGCATTTGAATACTCCAATTTTCATAGTTCTCCTTGATGAGTTTTGGAAACTGGGGCTGAAAGAAATTGTTTGTGTTGGCCATTGGTTGTCTTTATAAATCTACAAATTTTTAGAATGGAATTTGCAAATTCTGACCGTACAGATGTGTCTGGAATACTCCAAATAGTTGAAAAGCACTATTCGATCACCCGAAACAGACTCTGAATGGGTCAGTTCAAGCCAAAACAAGTTGAACGGCTCAGATCTGTGGCTACAACTTAGCCGCGGCACACCGGATTATTTTTTCCGTGCGCTGATGTTAGTGGCTGAGTCAATGGCTCAGTCAACGCAGCTTGGCTTGGTCAGCGGCGGCTCGGTCAACAGCTTGACGGCTCGACTTGGCAACTCAGGTCAACGGCTTGGCGGCTTGGGTCAACGGCTTGGTCAACCCTGGCGTGGCACAATGATCTCAAGTCTGGTACGAGCGCGTGTGGCGCGTGGGATGACTTGTCTTCTTCGTCTAGAAGCGCGTGGAGGCGCGTGTTGCGCATATGGCGCGTGAGAACGGCGTTAAGAAGCGCGTGGGGCGCGTTCGGGGCCGTCCGATCTTTGTTTTTGATGCGGTTTTCATGATTTTGCTCGTCTCGTCGAGACCTTCAATCTGATGTGATCAAAAATGGATTTTGACCACTTTGATTTTTGGACAATTTTCGAAAACACACTCTGTTCTTGAAAGTTTTGCAGAATTTATGTAAATTCAAGCTACCTTCGGGCTCTGATACCACTGTTGGTAGGAGTGGGGTGCAAACCACTGTTGGTGATTCACAATGAGAGATTTAAAAACGAACCAAACTGAAATTAAATTGACTCATAACAATTCTAAAACAAATACAAAGCATGAACACACTCTTCTCTCTTTTATTTTTTTTCTCCCACACTCTCTAAATTCTCAAAACATATAACTATATATAGATAAAACTAACAATGTGAATACAGCAAATGCAACTACGACTGAGCCGTGAATCGCAGCTATTGTTGACAAACTTGTTCTGCAGCCTTCATTTTTTGACAAACTTAATTGTAGACTTCATATGCCTACTCTTAGGCCGGTGGAAAAAATAACCTATAGGTGAAGCAAGATTACTTCACAATAGAAATATGTTGTACCTTTTAGCAAAGAATATTTAGCCATAACAGCTAGAACTGGAAAAAGTTTTGATGAAGAAATAGGAAATAAACATTTTAGGAAATTACCAGGAGAGTTAGGAAGAGAGATAGAAAATAAATGGTCAATTTATTATGCAAACTTACCAGCAAGAATAGCATCAGGAGAAGTAAACATATGAGGAGCTTTAGGAATAGGACCTAGAATAGTTTTTACATTCCACAGGCTTAGAGAAAAATGTATAGAAGTCAAAATACAGAAAGATTTGAAAAAATAAAACTATGGTTTCTATAGTAGCATAATATACACTCCTCACCAATATGAAAGTAAATATAATAGGAAAAAATACAAAAATTATGGGAAATATAAAAAAAGAAAAGTATTGGAAGAAAAAATATAGAAAACCGTGGAGAAAACAAAAATTCATTAGAAAGAGTAGAACTTTTAATAGGATAAATTATAAGCGACTACCTAAAGAAGAGAAAGATAAAAGAAAACAAAGATATGTTAGGAAATCTAGTAGTAAAAAATGCAACTGTTTTATATGTGGAGAACCTAATCATTTTGCAAAAAACTGCCCAAAAAGACAGATGCTTAATACTAAGGGTGTGTTTGGTAACGTTTACGTTTTTAGTTTATATTTACAAAAATTTTATAAACTAATTTTTGTTTATTTTTAGAAAAAATAAACTACAAACGCGTTTGGTAATTGACAAAATGTTTAAAAAATTTTAAAAATATAAAAAAGAGTGAGAAATGACAAGTGATGGCAAGTGGCGGCGGAAGACGGTGGTGGAAAGTGATAACAGTGGGTGGTGGGTGGCTGGTGGTGATGGTGGTGGTGGTGGTGGGTGGGTGGGTGGGTAGGTGGGTGACGGTGGCCGGTGGTGGGTGGTAGCGAGCGGGTGGTGGTGGTGGTGGTGGTGGCGGCGGGTGGTGAGTGGAGGATAGCGGGTGGTGGTGGTGGTGGTGGTGGTGGATAGGTGGGTGACGGTGGCAGGTGGTAGGTAGTAGCGAGTGGGTGGTGGTGGCGGGTGGTGGATGGTGGTGGCAGGTGGGTGGCAGATGGCGGGTGGTGGCGGGTGAGTGGGTGACGATGACGGGTGGTGGGTGGTAAAGAGTGGGTGGTAGTGGTGGTGGTGGCGAGTGATGGGTGGTGGTTGGTGGTGGCAGGTGGGTGGCAAGTAGGTGACGGGTGGTGGTGGTGGCAGGTGGGTGGCGGGTAGGTGACGGGTGGTGGTGGTGGCGGCAGGTGGGTGGCGGGAAGGTGACGGTGGCGGGTAGTAGGTGGTAGCGAGTGGGTAGTGGTGGGTGGTGGATGATGGTGGCAGGCGGGTGATGATGGTGGTAGTGGTGGTGATGGGTGGTGGGTGGTTGTGGCGGGTGGGTGACAGGTGGCTAGTGGTGGTGGTGGATGGCTGGTGGTAGCAAGTGGTGGATGGTGGTGGCAAGTGGGTAGTGAGTGGTGGTAGCAAGTAGGTGGCGGGTGGTGGATGGTAGTGGCGGGTGGTGGGTGGTGGTGGGTGGATGGCAGGCGGGTGGTGGGTGGTTGTAGTGGTGGCAGCGAGTGGGTGGCAGGTGGGTGGTGGGTAGTGGTGGCGGGTGGCGGGTGGTAGGTGGGTGGTGAGTGGTGGTGGCAGGTGGTGGTGGTGGTGGTGGTGGTGGTGGGTGGGGTGTGGTGGCGAAAAACGGTGGTGGAAAATGGTGGTGGCTAGTGTTGGGTGGTAAAAAAAAAACTTAAAAACTCAAAATGGAAACACATTTTTTGTGTTTTCATTTTTTGGCCAAATTTATAAATTGAGACCACTAATTTATAAATCAAAAATTTTACCAAACAAGTTTTTATTTGAGTTTTTAAAATTTTTGTAAATATAAATAGAAAACTGAAAACGTAAGTGTTACCAAACGGCACCTAATAAATAGATAGAAAGACTACATATTACAGAAGATTTAGAAGAAGATATAGTTAGCATAAACAGTGATGATTCAGAAGTCTATAGTATAGTCAGTGATTATGGATACCAAACAGAAGCCATAAGTTCAAATAGTGATTCAAAAAGTGATACAGACATAGACAATCTTTTAGGACAGCTTAACCAAGAAATCGGAATATTTCCTTCCCATGATAATTTCTTTATGATGGAATGCAATGCAGATACTGAATGTCAGCATAATTTTTGGATAGGACTAGGATTTGATACCACTAGATGCAGTTATTGTAATTGGTTTCCTGCTAAAAGTAAGAGAGCACAATGTTTGTTATGCAGTATAGCCTATTGTATAGTTTGTCTAAAAAAATTAAATATGACACACAAGATAACATTAGAAAGTAGCGATGAGATGCTAGAAGATCATAGTATAAAAAACAAAGAATTACATGTAACAATTAGAGAATTAGAAATAAAAGTAAGAGAACTTAAACTACAAATACGTAAGATAGAAACTAAGGCTAATTTTGGCATAGAATGTTTAGAAGCGAAAAATAAACAGCTTAAACAACATATAGAACAATTTCATACTAAATACCACTTAAAAGATAAACTCGTTGAAGAACATATGAACTCTTTGGAGTTAGTTAACCTAATTGATTCTCAACCCTTTAATCAATATTTCCAAGCATAATCCGACAACACATATTTACCATTTAATTACCCTATCATACCCAAGCCAAATTTAGTTGAGATCTCTTGTGTAATCAAATTTGCAGAAAAAAACTCTTAGTATAGATGCCATGATAGATACAGGAGCTAGTAAATCATATATTGAATAACACATAGTTCCACCAGAATGGAGTATAGCTTTAACAACCCCATATTTAGTCAGTATAGCCGATGGCACTAAACAGACATATACACATTGCATCAATGGAGCACAAATTAGTTTTCATCACATAGGCTCTCAAACTCAACATATAGAGTGATTCCCTTTACCCCAAGTTTGGATTGGCAACACTCGACAAAACCATCCCTTTATATTATGCCTTAATTTCATACTTAGTTTACAAGGTGGCATGTTTATAAGCCATAGCAGCATTAGTTTCTTCAAACGAACAGTACATACACCCATAGCATATGCCCTTAGCACCATTGGCCATTCATCAGAGTTGCGTGCGAAGCGTGGTGGTATCATAAGAGTAGATTCAGTTCCGGCTAGTTTATTATTGTGTTATTTTATTTTTAAATTATTAATTATAATTTATTCATGTACTCTAATTAAAGATTATGTTACAAATTAATATCTATTGAATTTAATTTAATTTTGAAAAGGATTATTTTGAAATTTGAACAATTTAATTATATTAATTAAACACCCATCAAATTAGTTGTAAGGTGTGATTTGTTCAAAATAATTTTTTGTTTTCTTTAAAAAAAAAATGTTATTTAAATTTTAAAATAATTTTTTTGTCCATTAATGAAGCCTCAATGGTTATTGATTTGTTAGTTATCTTTAATTGAATCACATAAAAAAAATTAAGAATAAAGTTAGGGACTCTAAATATTTTATCAAATATTTTACATAGGTGTAGGACCCACATGAGACCCATATGGTATGAGTTTCATACCATGTGAGACATTTGGTAAAATATTTGGAGTCCCTAGCATTTTCAAAAATTAAAAACTAAATAGTTGAAATTGATAATTTTGAGATAAAATATAAAAATAATGTGATTTAGGAAATAAAAATGAAACTAACCCAAGTTGTGCAATAAAAAAAAAAAGTTTTGCTAAATGTTTGAATTTATTCATTGAACTTAATTCATTATTATAATAGTATTTAAAAACAAGTCTTTGAAAATAATTCGAATTTGTGTAAATAAAATTGAATTGAATTTATAATTAACTTTAAAAACAACTTGAGTTTAGTAAATAAAATCAAAATAACTTACAATAACTTGCCTTTAATAAATAAGCTTAAGTCTGAAATTTTTATTTTTATACAATGGTGGATTTGATTAACGTCAAACTTAGAACTTTGTGTTAAATTATGCTTATTGAGAGGGAAATTTATATATAAATTGGGCCGAGCTGGGTAATGGACCATTCTGTGGGCCACAATAAGAAGGGCTGAGTAAAAGGGCCTTGTAATTAGTCCGGTCCAGAGGAGCCTTGCAGATAGCCCGATCCGAAAGAGCTTGGTGATTAGCTCAGTCACCACTATCGGAGTGAAAATAGTTATTTCGGTCAAAGTATTCGGAGCCGAGGTATGATGGCTTTACGTGGTGGACCTCGCTCTGGTTAGCACGGTGGTAGCTTGCTGAGGACTGAGGTTAGATCGATCTCAATGGTCACAACGGGGGTACAAACAGCTAAAGGAAGGAACGAGCTAAGGCGTAGCTCGGTCTAAGTTGTCATTTCAGCGTGACGACACTAGCTCGGTCGTTTGGTTGCATTACCGAGCTAGGACCATCTCACTTGGTTTATGCAGTGATGGGGGTGTGAAAGGATAAGCTTTATCCTTGAAGAGTGTGATTCCTAAAAGGACTCTACATGGAGACGTAAGAGTCCTACGAGGATTATGCCACACGGAACCTATAAAAGCTCACAGCATCACCTATGGAGAGGTAACACAACTTTGATTCTCGAATGCACAAAGCTCTTGTCTATTTGTCTATTTTGCTGACTTAGGCATTGGAGAGGCATTCGGCACGCATCCGTTGGCTAGCTCACGTTTGTGTTTTCAGGGAGTAAAGCGACGACATTTAGAGGAGTGCAGACTTGATCAACAGGATTATACGAGGACAATATTTCTTGCTCGTACAATTGGCGCCGTCTATGGGAATACCAGAATGAACAAAACCTCTTGATCAAGTTTTTCTCGCTAGTTGAAAGCAATGGCGCACAATGAAGATTTTCCGCATTCCGCCATCGACGGTCAAACCCCAGAGGGGGGGGGGGAGGCGCGAAGGTTTGCCTTCTATCCCTCCCATGGCGGATTTGGAGCCCAACAACAGAACCCCCGGAGGGATGCAAGGGAAAGGCGTACTAACAGCCCCCGTCGCTCTCAAAGTCCAGAAAGATAGAGGCAGAGGATCGATCCTCAAGTTCTGGAGGATCGCGTAAAAGAACAAGATGAGTTAATAAGGAAGATGGCGATGGACATGGAGGCTATAAAACACCAGATGAAAGGAAAAGGGGTGGCGACAGGAGAGGGGCACAAAAGAACCACGCCCCCTCGCCACTCGGAAGATCGTGGTAGGCATACCACACTATCACAAGCAGAGAGCAGAAGCCTGAGAACAGGCAACACTCAATCAAGGAATACCAGGACTCGTTACTCCAGGTTTGAGAGAACAAGGACTGAGAGGTCATGTACCGAGGGAAGCACCTATCAACCCTCACGCACACACCAGACTGCATCCAGGAAAACGGAGTTGCCTAGATCGTCCAACCTATGAATTTTGCTAGAAGAAAGGGCACGATGGAAAGAGGATACCAGGGTGCGCGACCCACGCAGAGTCTCAGCCCTTTAGCAGTTGGCTCCTCGGACGCATGGAAGCGTCGAGGTAGGAATGTCAATAGCGCGCCCTGCTTACGAACCGATAGACAAAGCCTTAGCAAGACTACAGACCTCGCTGTTCGTTCCGGCAATTGAGAACGTACCCCTATCTTCCGGCTTCCGTCAGCCCAAATTTACTACGTATGAGGGGAAGACAGACCCCTACTTGCACTTAAGCCAGTTTCGCCAGTTTCGCCAAGTCATGGTAGTATACCGGCGAAACGAGGCTTTGATGTGCATCCTATTCCCATCAAGCCTTGGCGACCTAGGTTTAACCTGGTTCGAAAGGCTACCAGAAGGCAGCATAGCCTCCTGGGCACAATTGGCAGAGGCGTTCGTGACAAGGTTCAGAACAAACGCCAAGACCCCAGTGGAGATCGATCAGCTACTCTCCATTGACATGGGCGACAAGGAAACATTGAGATCCTACAACAGTCGTTACTGGGAGACGTTCAACCAGATACGGGACTGCCTCACCAATCTCGCCATCGCACAATACAAAAGAGGACTTCCAGTCAGAAACAGGTTGAGGGATTCAATTACTATGACGCCACCTCTCACGATGGAAGCCTTGATGGAGAGAGTGCACCAACATATTTGGGTGGAGGAGGATGATGCCCGTGCTAAGGCAAAATCTGGTGTAACAGCAGCGCCAGATAAGAAGACTACGGCAAAAGTCAACACGGTAGAACATCCAAGCAAGAATGGGCAAGGTAGACGAGACAACGGAGAGGACCAAGATAAAAGATGGTTGAGAGTTCGCACTGCCATTACCACGGTATTCAAGAAACCAATCTACCGAATTCTCAGTGAGATACGTGATGAACCTTTCGTCAGATGGCCAGCTAAGCTGGGAGAAGAGCAAAATGACTACGACGAAAGATCCCGGTGTACCTTTCATAAGGAAAAGGGGTAGCGCACTGAAAATTGCACGCCGTTGAGACAGCATCTGCAGGAGTTAGTAGCAGCTGGTCACCTGGACCGGTATATAGAAGGAGGGACGCAGCCAGCCCCCTAGAACCACAACAACCCAGACGGAATGCCAATTGACGCCCCACCTCAAGGCATGATTAACGTGATACATGGGGTATTCGAACCTGAGCGGGTATGTGAGCTCAGGGGAACGATCAAGAAGGCTGAGCACTTAAGGGAGATATTAAGTGCGCAACCTATCTTCAAAAAGGGGAGAACAGAAGCCACGAACGTCATATCCTTCTCAGACAGAGACTTGGCAAGGATATATTGCCCTCACAATGATGCACTGGTCATCACACTCCGCGTCATGGATTAAGACATTAAACGGATTTTGATCGACCAAGGAAGCTCGTGCGAGATAATGTATTACGAAACCTTCAAACAACTGAAACTGAAGGACAAAGACTTGGCACCTGCCGTATCTCCCATGATCGGATTCAACTCAATGCCAGAGTGGCCAGTTGGCAAGATAATCCTCCCAGTCAGAGCAAGGAGCATGACGAAACAAGTGGAATTTTGGGTATTGAAAGTGCCCTCCACTTACAACATAATCTTGGGAAGGACATGGCTACACGCCATGAGAGTAGTAGCATCAACCTGCCATCAAGTAATGCGATTCCCCAATGAAGCCGGGGTAATTGAAGAGGTCTTTGGAGACCAAATTATGTCCAAGTAATGCTTCGTCACAGTAAATGGCAGCCGCGCTGCCAAGGGGTTTGTTCAGATGGTAGAAGAACCTGAGAGCAATGAATTGTTTGCAAATGTAGGCAAAGCCACTGAACAGAAGGCAGTGGAAGACTTGGTACAGGTAAGAATAGATGAAAAGAACCCGATAAGTTTTTTTTGCTTGGCTCATCTATGTCCAGCACTGAGAGAATAGAGGTCATGGAATTCTTGACCTCTAACATCAAAGTGTTTCCCTGGACACCGTATGACATGCCCGGCATTGACCCAAGCTTCATTTGTCACCAATTGAACGTCCACCCAACTGCCAGACCAATTATTCAGCGCACTCGCAGATCAGCACTCCACCACGCCGAGATAGTGGCAGAGGAAGTGGGAAACCTTCTAGAGGCAGGAGCTATCAGAGAGGTGCACTATCCCAAGTGAATATCCAACACAATAGTGGTGCCAAAGAAGAATGGAAAATGATATGTCTGCGTGGACTACAAAACAATCAACAAGGCATGCCCAAAGGACAGTTTTCCTCTATCACGGATAGACCAACTGGTAGATTTGACAGCAGGACACAACCGCCTTAGCTTTCTTGATGCGTACAGAGGTTACCATTAGATCGCTATGTATGAGCCAGACCAGGAGGTCACGTCTTTTACGACGCCAAGAGGATTGTATTGTTACAAGGTCATGCCCTTTGGCTTTAAGAATGCAGGGGCAACATTCCAACGGATGGTCACCAAGATGTTCGAACCATTGTTAGGCAGAACAATAGAAGCCTACATCGACGACATGGTAGTCAAGAGCAAAGATAAGAATAACCATCTTAGGGACCTAGGCGAGATGTTTCAGATCCTGAAGAAGCACAAGCTACGCCTTAATGCATCCAAGTATGCGTTCGGCGTAGGATCTGAAAAATTCCTAGGCTTCCTGGTGACCAACCGAGGTATTAAAGCAGACCCCTCTTAGATCAAAGAAATCCAAGATCTAGAGAGACCTAACTCGGTAAAAGAAGTGTAGCACCTCACCGGCATGGCAGCCGCGCTTAACCGGTTTATAAGTCAGTCGTCAGACAGATGTCGACCATTTTTTCAAGCATTAAAGTCCAAGTTTGAGTGGGATGAAGAATGCGACCGCGCCCTAGAAAGCTTAAAAGAATACATGTCTTCTCCACCATTGCTAGTGACCCCAATACCTGGAGAAAAACTATTTCTATACCTGGCAGTTTCACAGCACGCAATTAGCGCAGTGTTGGTCCTAGCGGAAGGAATCCAACATCTGCTCATCTTTTATGTCAGCAAGACATTGCTGGGCGCAGAGACCAGATACTTACCATTGGAAAAATTGGCCGTAGCCTTGATGATGGCCTCAAAGAAATTGTCACATTACTTTTACGCCCACACCATAATCGTTCTTACAGCCTTTCCATTAAAATCTTTGTTTGAGAGAGCGAACTTTTCTAGGCGAATCTTGAAGTGTGCAGTAGAGTTAGGACAGTTTGACATCAAGTTTTAACCCATAACTGCGATAAAAGCCCAAGCTTTGGTAGACTTTGTCGCAGAATTCACTCCAGGAAGTCATCACATCTACCCAGTGGACTTGACTGATACAACCAAGGGGATGGAAATTGTCGTCGGAATAGCGCAACCCCTGGTACAGGATACCCAATCAGATTCTAAGGCAGACCGGAGTGAGCAAAGGGAGAAAGAAGCAAACCATGCTACGCCAAGCAAAGACTCATCAACAGATAAAGACTTGATACAATCAGATAATGAGGGGCAAACAGCAAGCATGGACCTTGAAGAAAACACCAGCAACTCTCATGACCCCAAGACATCATCCGATCCCTCCACTTGCTGGAAACTGTTCGTTGGGGAGATGTGGAAGCTCTTCGTGGATGGAGCGTCCAACAGGCATGGAGCAGGCCTGGGCATAGTCCTCATCTCGCCAGATGGCCTAATAGCGGAGCAAGCAGTCAACCTCGGCTTCCCAGCATCAAACAACGAAGCGGAGTATGAAGCGCTTCTAGTAGGCTTAAAATCAGCATTCTACATGAAGGCCACTGAGCTAATGGTTTACAGTGGCTCACAGCTGGTGGTAAACCAAATTTCAGGCGACTACGAGGCAAAAGATGACAGGATGGCTAAGTACCAAGAGTTAGTCAAAAAGGAGATCAAGAAATTTGAAGTAGTGCGAATAGAGCAGATCGGTAGGGAAGAAAATAGCAGAGCGGACGAACTAGCAGGCTTTGCTTCGATGGCAGATACATCCATCCCTCATCCGTTACTGGTTGACTACCTACCAAGACCAAGCATTGAAGAACCCGAAGTAAAAGAGGTATGTTGTGCCGAACTAGGCCCTTCATGGATGGATCCCATTATAATGTTCTTAAAAGACGGCGTCTTATCGGAAGAAAAAAAAGAGGCCAACAAAATAAGAGTAAAGTCACAGCGATTTTGGCTCTCCCCATCAATGGCCTTGTACAAGAAATCCTTTATAGGACCTTACCTAAAGTGTGTCCATCCCAGCAAAGTTGAAGCATTCTTGTTCAAGATACACGAAGGCGTTTGCGGAAGCCATCAAGGAGGAAGATCATTAGCTTACAGAGCCATTTCGCAAGGATATTGGTGGCCATACATGCAAGCAGATTTAGAGAAATACGTCAAGAAGTGCAAGAAATGCCAGAAGTTCGCACACCAAATACATCAACCAGCAAGAGAACTACTACTGTTAACTAGCCCATGGCCCTTTGCAATGTGGGGCTTGGACATAGTAGGACCACTTCCAACAGCACTCGGCAATAGAAAGTTCTTCTTTGCAGTAACAGACTACTTCACAAAGCGGGTGGAAGCAGAAGCACTTGCATTAATAAACGAGAAAGATGTGAAGAAGTTCGTCTGGCAGAATATCATCACTCGGTTCGGCATACTCAAGGTACTAATATCAAACAACGGCACTCAGTTCGACGGTAAAATTTTTAGAGGCTTTTGTGAGGAGTACAAGATAGAATTCTACAATTGTACACCGGCATACCCCCAAGCAAATGGCCAGGCAAAAGCATCCAACAAAGTCGTTTTGGATGGATTAAAGAAAAGGCTAGAGAAAGCAAAAGGAAAGTGGGCGAATGAGCTTCCTTATGTTTTATGGGCTTATCGTACCACACCTCGGCGATCAACTGGAGAAACACCTTTTTCCTTGGCCTATGGCATAGAAGCAATAATCCCACTGGAAGTTGGCCTCCTCACCATTAGAAGCAAAAATTTTGATCCAGACTTAAATGGAGAAGCCATTGCATTGGAGCTCGACCTTGCAGAAGAAAGAAGAGAAAGAGCACTGGTTCACATCGCCTCATACCAATAGGAATTATCCCGAAAATACAACAAGACAGTACATCCAAGGCAATTCAAGATTGGAGATTGGGTACTACGCAAAATGATGGGAAACACCTTGGTACCTGGAGATGGCAAGTTAGGGCCTAATTGGGAAGGACCTTACAAGGTGGTTGGATTAGTAGAAAAAAAGGGCATACCACTTGAAAGATAAAGACGGCAAAGCCATTCCCAGGCCATGGAACACTGCCAATCTCAAACTATTTTATTTTTAGCTTTTCTTTCAAGTATTTGTAATTTTTTCTTTCTCAATAAAACAAGTAGTTTCTTTTCAGTATAGTTGTTTCTTTCTGTAAAAGATTGTTTTAGTGAGTTAGGCGCACTGAAAGCATAGTTGGCTGGAATAACCAACTTTGCACTCTCTTCAGCTAAGATTAGGATCAGTGCTGAAGGAGTTGGCTGGAAAAACCACATCCCTCCTAAGCCCAGGATAAGGATCCAGGCTGCAGGACGTTTGGTCGGAATAACCAAATACTTCACTCTAGGTTGGCAGAAATAACCAACTTAGAGGTTGGCTGGAATAACCAACACCCCTCCTAAGCCCAGGATAAGGATCCGGGTTGCAGGACGTTTGGTCGGACTAACTAAACACTTTACTCTAGGTTGGCAGGAATAGCCAACTTAGAGGTTGGCTGGAATAACCAACACCCCTCCTAAGCCCAGGATAAGGATCCAGGCTGCAGGACGTTTGGTCGAAATAACCAAACACTTTACTCTAGGTTTGCAGGAATAACCAACTTAGCGGTTGGCTGGAAAAACCAAACACTTAGTACTCTTCAACCGAGATAAAAGATCAAAGCTGAAGAGTGGTTGGCTGAAAAAACCAACATTTAGTACTCTTCAACCGAGATAAAAGATCAAAGCTGAAGAGTGGTTGGCTGGAAAAACCAACACTTAGTACTCTTCAACCGAGATAAAGATCAAGGCTGAAGAGTGGTTGGCTGGAATATCACTTATTGCAATCTTCAGCTGTGGTAAAGACCTAGACTGAAGAGGTTGGCAGGTAAGACCAGAGATTTCAAGGTTAAAACCGAGATGGTTATCTCGGTCGAAAATAATTATACTTCATTCATATTACAATTGGAAAGAAAAGGTAAGCATAGTTCAAACCGAAACAAAAGTTGGAACAAAGAAGATCTCATTGGAAATTCAAATCAAGTACAAAAGGTGGGGCCTCAGCCTGGTTAAAATTTCTTTTCAAAAGCAAAAAGAAGAAAATACAAGATTATGCAAAGAGGTCATCAAGATCCGCATCCAATTCAACTCGGAGCCCGATTTCAGCTGGTAGTTTGGTCGTTAAGTCTTCTACCGGTGGCTCCACCTGAGCTGGCTGAACAACGGGGATCATTGACGACCGAGGCATTGTTAGGCTCAGTTTCTTCTACATCATCCTCAGCTTGAAGGAATTTTTGTTGAATGGCGGTCACATACTCTGCCATACAGCTCGGTATGAAATACGGTGGAGGGTTTAGGAAAACCTCGGTCTCTGGACCGTGATCGAGATGTTCCATAGTCGCCTTCCACTCACACTTGAAAAACAGATCCTTAGCGGCTTCACACTGCAAGATATACGTGGCTTTGCTTTCCTTGTAACCGCGGTCTTCCGTGTCCTCAACCTTCTTCTCCAGCTCGGTTATCTCGGCATTCTTTTTTCCCTTAAGCTTGGCCAGCTCGCACAGATACTTGTCTTTTACCACGGCCACGGCCTTTATTTTATCTGCCTCAGTCGAGCTAACAAGACCGGTCAAACGTGCCATTTTGGTTTGTAGCTCGGCTATTTGCTTCTTTGACTCTTCTAGCTCGGCGGTTTTGGCATTGGCTTTTGCCATGGCTTGCCTTGTGGTTTTGCGCAGTTCCAACACTCGCTTATGAGCGATGTGGTTTTTTTGTATGGCCTGCACAAGGATGGTAAGAAACTTTTTAAGTAAAACCTGGCCGAAAGTTGTCAAAAATTTGAAAGCTAAGCAAAGGAGCTACTTACCAGCACCATTGATTTTGTGGATGAACGAATGGCCTTCAGCTCGGTTAGGTGGTCATGGTGCTTCATGTCGGGTGAAAGGCAAACGCTTTTGGCAAGGTTGAATGTCATCAAGTGGTCTTTTTTTGCGATCACTAAGTCAGAATCCTTGATAGCACAGTTCTGAAACGTGATCTTTGGTACCCACTTTGAGGAGCTAGCTCGGTCTGAGCACTCAGGTAAGGAGCTTGGTGGAGTGGTTTGAGGCACCACGGTTTCGTCATCGTTGACAAGGCATGGCTCAGTTGTGGAAGTCCGAGCACGCTTGCTTGCCTGAGAAGATGAAGGCTGATGGGTTGGCAGGGCCACCACGGTCTCTTGGGTTTGGTTGACTGATGGAACCTCGGCCTGGTTTGTTTCGGTGAGGAGGGCTCTTACGGCTCTTTTCTTGGCCATTTCTTGCTCAGCGGTTAGAGGGATCAAATTGATTTGAGGCAAGTTTGGGTTCGATTTAGGAGAGGCTTCCAACAAAAACTCAGTTACCTTGGTCTTTCGTCTGCTGCTTTAACGGTAGGTCGACTCAAAATTCAGTAGTTCGGTCCAACTTCTGTTTGGGTATTGCAGCACGGCACGTAGTACATTCAAGTCGGGGTAGCTGTATTGGGACTTGAGAAAGTCCAAATCTGCATGAAGGAAGACAACAGTTAGTACGGTTCAAGATAAGAAAACCAAAGTAAAGAAAAGCATGGAATTGAGCCGAGGTAATCCTACCGGCTACACCCTTGTTCCAATTTATTCTGTCGCCCGGGATTTGGGCTTGTTGGTCCTCAAAGTTCCCAGATACCAAAAGAAATCATTATCATTCACATCTTTATCCAGGGTATTTTTTATTATCTTTTCACGACGGCGTCTTATTCTTAAATAGTAAACCCAGCCCTCCTCAGCCGATCTTATGGAGTATTGGTGGAAGAGCTCGGCTAGACTGAGATTAAGGCTAGCCCGGTGGTTTAGCTCGGCAATGCCGTTTATTATGCGGTATGAATTGGTGGAAAGTTGGGTAGGGCAAATGTTTGTTTGTTTGAGGAATTCACAAAGAAGGGGTTGAACAGGGAATCTAAGCCCAGTTTCTACAATGGAAAGAAGGGTGAAGGGAACAAAGCCCGATTTACCCCAAGGGGCGGTTGTAGACGTCCCCGAACGCATCCCGGGGAAAGGGAGTGCGAGTCCCCCCCGTTCTGGTTCGATATTGGGTCACTACAGTTCGAAGGACTCAAATGTCACGGTTCTCAATCTTGAACCGAAGAGTCCAAATCCGGTAAATCGTTTTGAAAACAGATTTTTTGAAAGAAGTGCCAAACATGGACTGCTTCGCCAGATACAGAGTCGCCACCTAAATATTTTAAAATGGGAAATTTAGGAAACCCTGACTCGGTGCCAAAGGCCACGTGTCCGTCATCACCAAAGTTGCCTCGGCTCGGGAACTTGGGTACGATTGGGGAAGGTCACTTCGTGAGCACCCCCGCTCGCCCGGTCAAAGACCGGCCTCTACTAACCATGATATCTGATTTTAAAAACATTGTGAGTTCTTATTCCGGTTATTAGCCTAGGTTGCTATGTGATGCGCACAGCATACAAGTATAGACTGAATCGCCTGAATTGGAACTAAACATTTCATGTTTGTTTGTTTGAAAATGGTTTGACGGTGCTACCCTCAGGTAGGCTAAGACGTGAATTTGCCACCTTCAGGTGGGCTTAGAAGAACAATGGTTTTGCCACTTTCTAGTGGGCTTAAAACAGGCATTTGATGAATTGTTCCAATTCAGATAACTCAACCTCCACCCACAGGCATTCAAGGCAGTTATATCACATAAGCAGTTAGCCTCATGGTAAGCATGCTATTCATGGCAATCACTCACACGCATGCAAGGATGCTAAAGCATAAAACTCACCGAGTACTCCACGCCAAAATAGAAGCTCGTTAGAAATCATGCATGATCCTAAGTATACTGTAATGCCTAATGCAACACATACAAAGATGCAAATTATAGCAGGCTTGGCTGTCCTAAACATGGCATATGGAATGCTACAACTATCACGTATTCAATTTGGAATTGAAATACAAATGCAGTTTGTATGATGCGCCGAGCACGGTGCATGCAAAACAGATGAATGATGCAAACATGATGTCATACTGTATGCTAATTGAAATATGCCCTATATCTAACCATCGTAAGCGGGTAAATAAAAGGGAAGAAAGACGTGGGGTTGGAAGACATACATCACACTCACCCACACTTATTACAATTATGCCCTCGCGCAGAGGGTCTGAATAAATAATAATACAGTCCCAAATAAAAGAATAGTACAGTCCGAAATAAATACAGTCCGAACAACAAATATACAAATTCCTAATTAATTAACGAATTAAATAAGAAAGCTGTAAAATTGGCGTGCAAGCCAGGGGCTGCCTTGACTCTGCTCCGGATAATGAAATGATGCATGTTGAGCTGCTTTGCGCGGAAATCCACTGGGATGCCCCAACCAGCCTCTGTTTGCAATGTTTCTCGAAATGCATGCCAAGTTCCGAAAAGTTGCTGATTCTTCATTTCGCTGCAACAGAGAGCAGGAAAGGGGCATAGCAATGTATTTAACAAATATATGCATGCCTCGATCCTCGTGCCACCAATCACGCATCTCGATGCATGATGGCCGAGGAGTCGGATTGCACAACTCAATATGGGGTGAATGCAGATGAATGCTACAACAAAACCTAACTCCGTCATGGGTAATCCGGAGTGTCGGTGACTTGGGAATTGAGACCCGTTCCGTCACTCGGAGTACGAAATGTGCCTCGTTTCCCGTGCCCGGGCTAACTCCTATCCCGAATACGATGCAATATGCATGATATGCATGAAATATAACTAATATGCAATCCTAACATACACAATGTTATGAAGATGAGATGCCTACCGAGGCGATGATCCTAAGGCATGTAATGGCATATGCAATGCAATTGGACTTACACCAACATGAGAGAGCCTCAGCCACACTCACATAAAAGGCCGTCGGATAAAAGTGAAGTGCCTCGAAATGCGTGTGCACGGGCACGCAAACCGAGGCAGTGACATAAAGGCATGAAACGGCCTAAAATATGACATACAATGAGACTAAAATGAGATGTCTCGAAATGCGTACCCACGGGCACGCAAACCGAGAAGATGGCATGCGGAATGCAACAGGACTAAAATGAGACGCGCGATGCAATATGGGCTTACACCAACATGAGCGAGCCTTAGCCACACTCACACAGGAGGCCGGGAGATGAAAATGAAGTGCCTCGAAATGCGTGCACACGGGCACGCAAACCGAGGCAATGGCATATGGAATGCAATGGAACTAAAATGGCACACAGAATGCAAAATGAACTTACACTAACATGAGTGAGCCTCAGCCACACTCACGTAAGAAGCTGTCGGATAAAAATGGAGTGCCTCGAAATGCGTGCGCACGGGCACGCAAACCGAGGCAATGACATAAAGGTATGAAATGGCATACACAATGCAAATTGGGCTTACACTAACATGAGAGGGCCTCAGCCACACTCACATGAGAGGCCGATGGATGAAAATGAAGCGTCTCGAAGTGCGCGCACATGGGCACGCAAACCGAGGCAATGGCCCTAAGGCACGAAATGACATGGAAAATGATATGCAAACACGCAAATGGAATTTCAGCACTCACAAATGATGCAAAACAGTCCCGAAAGGTGGGGAAATGACACCAAATGCACGGAATGGTCCCGAAACGCGATATTAAGCACCTGAAATGGCCTACAGCCATACTAAACATGCGTAATTGGCACATGACATGCAAAACAGTAGCAAGGCAGCCCCAAAATAGCATTTTTTTACAGTACAAGACATGGCGAAATAGTAAGCATAGATAGGACAACAATGGCATACAAGAATGGCTCCACAAGGGAGGCTATGAAGCAAGTGATACATGCAATGCCCAAACTGAAAAATACCCTTCTACAACACTGAAGAGGGACTAAAAATATGAACATTTACAGTAGAAGACATCCCCCAACTCAGTATGAAAACATGCTAAAAATGCCATGCAAGAACTAGGATACATAAGGCTATAACATGAGGTACCCCAAACATTTATCAAACCATCAAAGACCCTTAATGAAATATGTCAAGGAGGCCAAAATATGGATATTTTCAGTACTGCTCATGGCCGAAAACAGAAGCTAGATAGACCTAACAAAGCATGCAAAAATGGGGGCCAAAGAGAGATATAAAGACAAGCACAACATGGAGACCCCCAACAAGGTTGATCCCTTCTACAATGTTGTAGAGGGACACAAAATAAGCTTACTCACAGTTCATGACATGCCCCAAAACAGATTACACGTAGACCAAACAAATCATGCAAATTTACGGTAAATTTGAGGGATTATGAAGCAAGTGCATGATAGAGAGGCCAAACAGGGTTGAGCCCTTCTTCAATGTTGAAGAGGGGCTCAAAATAGTCCCTCTCACAGTTTACATTATGCTCGAAAACAGATCACTCCTAGGCTAGAAAAAGCATGCAAAAACAAGGGTAAAACATGGATTCAAAGCAAGTGACATATGGAGCATGAAAACAAGGTTGAGCCCTCCTTCAATGTTGAAGAGGGGCTCAAAAAAAGCACAATATCAGTTCATGAAATGCTCCAAATCAGATCACACATAGGCCAAATATTCAATGCAAAATAATGGCATATAAGAGGATATTGAAACAAGTAGTATATAGAAGTGCCAAACAAGGTTGAGCCCTTGAACAAATATGAAGAATAGCTCAAAACAAGGTCCCTTTCAGTTCTGGTCGGAGCCCAAAACAGTGAGAAAATAGGGTAGAAAAATGATGCAAAAAAAGTGCTAGAAAAGGGGAAATAGTGACTTATCCTTGAAGACTACACTTTGGTTGCTTCTTGGCTTGAGTTTGTTGCTTCTTAGCCTCTGAAAAACCTTCCCTTGCTGCTGGAATGGAAGTGGTGAAGGTAGTGCTTGGCGTTGATGAACAAATGAGGCCAAAACTTAAGGATTTTGGAGGTTTTTGGAGAGGGAGATGTAAGCCAATGCATATGAGCTCTTAAGGGGAGTTTTTCTAACCCTAATGAAGGAGCTGGCCAGCCACTTATAAAGGCTAAGAAGGGGGTGTAAAAGAGAAGGGAAATGCACCCAAGTTTTCCCTCCCAAAATATCCCCCGGATGCAAAGATATTTTGGAGAAACAGCTATACAGCTGTAATGAACTCAAACTGAGGATGCAGGCCGGCCATGTGTTTTTACTGGAGGTGGCCGGCCGGCCACCCCCCATGGCCGGCCGGCCAAGGGCAAAAATGGAAAGTGAGAATTTCTGGCCGGCCACCAAAGGTTGGTGTCCTCCCAAGTGTGTACAACAAGGCCCTGTGGTTGTAATTTAGCAACTCTGAAACAGGAGAGACAACATGCTACTTTTAGGAGAGGTTCAAAAATGAAAAGAGGAATTACTGTCCGGCCTCTATTTTTTTAGGTTCCTCCCATGTGTGTATAACACAAATATGTGGTTTTGGCTCGAAGAAAATGGCCCTAGGGTGTTCAACATTAGCCCGGAAGTGAGAAAAACGGGCGCCAGGGGGCGCCGGAAGAGCATAACTGGTTGCTGAGACAATTGCTGTCCTCCCACCCTCCAGTGACCTTCCTTATGATAAAACAGAGGTACCTGCCAAAAATGAACAAAAACCGATGCAAAACGAATGCTTGAGGGCCAAAACACGCAGTTCGGGGTCTCGAAAACCGGCCGTTAAGCATCGAAAGTGGTGTTTGGCTGCGAAGTGGGTATCTAAGACCCCAGTGTCCCTTGAAAGGGAGTAAATGAGATGCATGTTAGAAACCGGAGGAATCGGAGATGGCTGAGTGGTCCCGAACCGAGGCACACGGCCTGACAGCTCCAAAAACCGGGAACCGGGCTCCGAAATGGGCAAAATGGCCTACGGCCACAAAGTGTAGCCCACGGCCATTGAGAGATGGTCTACGGGACCTCTCCCTCCCCTCAGGGAAGAAAACAGAGAAAACCGAGTCTGGTTCGCAAACCGAGACAAGGCACAGTAGAGAGTTCGGGAGTCCGGAAGCAGGGCGCGCGGCCGCGACTCTGAGACTTCTGAACGAGCACAGTATGCAACATCACCGAGCGCTCAATCGGTGACGTCTGAGTCTTAAGATCGGTCAAAAATGGGGTGTCTACAGCGGTGTTTAGGTCGGCTAAGGAAAGGTGGACATCGTCAAGGATATGGTAGTCCTTTCGGAACTCGGCCATAGCCCCTGGAGAGTTTACCAAAAACCTATATTTATCCATTTGTTCTTAAATTATGAATAAACTAAACTGTGTATTAGCTCGATCGTGAAGTGACGCTGAGTAGCTCGGTTGAGCGTTCAAGGTAGTGCCTGGCAACCTAAGTCTGCAAAGTGAAAAAAAGAAAGGTGTTAAGCACAGATCGTTAGACCGTGCTAAAAGAAACAAAGGCAAGATAAATGAAGTCCTAGCTCGACTACGTGGGGTGCTATCCATTTCTTAGCTCGGTTTGAGCAAGGGCCTTTAGCCCGGTTGAACTTTTGGGACAGCATTCTTAGTTCGGTTTAAACTAAGAGAGCTGGTTTAGCCCTAAGCTCAGTCAGTAATGAAGGCGTTCTAGTGCGGCATTGCGCAAACCTAGTACGGTTCGCTAGCTCGGCTAAGATGAGCAAAGGGTACTAAGACTTATTGAAACTACAAGTATAATGTGAAGTTTTAGTTCGGTTGTTCAGTTTGGCTAAGCCTGTGCTTAATTCAAATAGTATCCTAGTTCGGTTGGTATGTGATTTTGGATCAAATACAATATTTTTCAGATTATTCGTAAAATCAAATGGTTCTATTGCGTGGTTTTTCCCAGAAATATGGAAGCAAAAATGGAAAGTGCTTTGAAAAACATATAAATAAAAAGTGCTTTGTGTTGCGAAAAAGGTGCGAAATCAACAGAAAGGAAGAAGATTTGAACCACTTACCAGTTCAAAATGGAAGAACTGAAGGTGAAAAGGATCCTAGCAAAAACATGAGCTCCACAGTTGCAAGAGAACAAAGGAGAAAAAGCTCAGAGAGAGAGAAAATGATGAATAGTAGACGTGATAGATTCAAAATGAGTAGTTTTTGTGTAAAGAAGGAGAAATTGGGCGGGACTGTTCAAAATACGCGCAGTACGAAGACGGCGTGACAGCTGCATTGGGCCAATGGCAGCGTGCCACGTGTTCTTGGAATGAGAAGCGATTCAGTTGCAGCGACTGAAGAGACGTTTTGACCAGACAGATTGGTAGCACAGTGTGAATTTAGCTCGGTTGGAAGGCTAAAAGGCTAAAGTTTTTTTTTTTAGCTCGGCTGGTAACAGGTAATCACTATCATGCTGTGCAGATGGAATTAAGGGGCAATTGAGAGGGAAATTTATATGTAAATTGGGCCGAGCTGGGTAATGGGCCATTCTGTGGACCACAGTAAGAAGGGCGGAGTAAAAGGGCCTTGTAATTAGTCCGGTCCAGAGGAGCCTTGCAGATAGTCCGGTCCGAAAGAGCTTGGTGGTTAGCTCGGTCACCACTATTGGAGTGAAAATTGTTATTTCGGTCAAAGTATTCGGAGCCGAGGTATGACGACTTCACGTGGTGGACCTCACTCTGGTTAGCACGGTGGTAGCTTACTGAGGACTGAGGTTAGTTCGGTCTCAATGGTCACAACCGGGGTACAAACAGCTAAAGGAAGGAACGAGCTAAGGCGTAGCTCGGTCTAAGTTGTCATTTCAGCGTGACGACACTAGCTCGGTTGTTTGGTTGCATTACTGAGCTAGGACCATCTCACTTGGTTTATGCAGTGAGGGGGGTGTGAAAGGATAAGCTTTATCCTTGAAGAGTGTGATTCCTAAAAGGACTCTACATGGAAGAGTAAAAGTCCTACTAGGATTATGCTACACGGAACCTATAAAAGCTTACAACTTCACCTATGGAGAGGTAACACAACTTTGATTCTCGAATACACAGAGCTTTTGTCTATTTGTCTATATTGCTGACTTAGGCATCGGAGAGGCATCCGGCACGCATCCGCCGGCTATCTCACGTTTGTGTTTTCAGGAAGTAAAGCGACGACGTTTAGAGGAGCACAGACTTGATCAACAGGATTATACAAGGACAATATTTCTTGCTCGTACACTTATGGAAAAGATTTGGACAGTGAATATTATTTCACTAGGTATTACCTTTGTATTAAATTTGAGATTGTGTATTACCTTTGTGTTAAATTAGATATTGCAATATAAGCATTCAATTCTAGATTTGACACAATGACAATCTCAATATGTCATTGTGTTAGCTAGTATATACACCCAAACAAATGAGTAAACCAGAAAAACAAAAACAAAATTTAAACATCCTAGTTTTATTGTCTTAACAAACACTTTAGAAAACATATATGGGATTCAACATTTTGATCAACACAACATAAAGAGAGACTAACATGAAAGGTAATAGCTTAACAATCCAGACTTGAGCAACAGTACTGAAAATGCTTTATTCTTCTATATTTTATGATTACATATACTTGCTTACTAAAACAAACATTTGACATACTATAATTTATGATATATGTATCATGTGTTTATGATACATGTGCTTATCTACTAAAACAAACATTTTGACATAATGTAATCTAAGGGCATTTATGTCTACCCCCATGGGTGGTCATTTTGGCATAGCAAGGGCACGTTTCTTTGTTATCAACAGTCCCGGGTGGCACACAGTTGCACCTCGCGCAACAAGTGCTGCATGCTCTCATGCATATCTTATGTCTTGAGGCCTTACTGCAACGGTATTCACATTTTGATTGGCAATCTACAAATTTACAAGCACAGATATACTATTTTTTGTTAGTCATGAAACTCTCTTATAATCAACATATTATCTTTCAAGGGATTGTTGGGTAACCAAATAATATTCACGTTAAAGAAGATCGTAAACCAACTGTTATGTCAGAATCAAGATTAGAGGTAAAAAATTTACCCTATATATGTTGTTTCAATTGTTTCTAAGTTAAAACAAACCATCTTTGTATATATATTCACAAAGTATTGAATGAGGTGCATCAGTAGTAGTGAAACAAACAGGTCCAGAATGCTCAAATGGTTAGGAATTTCATAGGTTGTGATATTGATCAAGAAAATCATGAGTTTTGCTTCATCAATTGGAAGTTAATTTGTAAATAAGTTGTTTCAAAGAATATGCCTATTTCAGATTAAGGTTTGAAAACTAAATTAGATTAAGATTTTAAAATTATGAGAATAATGATGAATGTTTTGATTGAAAATGAAACGACTATTACAAATCTCATCATTATATATAAAATTTATAACAATTTTGTTTATGTATTATGTAGGGTTGCAATAACAAGAGAAGATGGTAAAACACTCTTACCTATCTTTTCACCTTCACCTTTAGCTTCAGCTTGAGCTCCAACAATCAATTGTGGTCTACTATATATCTCCAACTGAAAATTTCAAAATAAATTTTAATCAAAGACAGCTTCTTGAGAGTCATTTGAGGCAAATTGCAACACAACCCGGCTTGTAGTTCCCATGGTGACGAATTCTAAGAAAATTTTAAAAAATTATACTTTACTCCCTTCAATTATTGTGTCGTGTTATTTTATCTCTCGAACTAAAAATTACAACACTCGACACCCCCTCATTTAATAAATTTTTTTTCAAACTGAACCTTTATCACAAAGATATCCTGTCAACCCTATAAAAAATTATGCTTCTATCACTTGAATTATTACTCAACATCACTTTATCACTCTCAACTAAAAAAAAAAATATGTTACACTATACTACATTAAACTATCAATTTTGTACCAATGTCAACCTCTGTTATATAGATAGATAAAAAATTAAACTTGTCACTTGCACATGATATTTCAAATATTGTGAAATGTCCTAAATGAAAGTATTTTTTTATCCTTCTTTTGTTCTACTAAAGGTAGTAGCAATGGTAGCCATAATGTAAGCAAACTTTATTGGGGAGGAGAAAAACGGCATGGCACTGGAGCACATACCTCATGAACAAGGAGAAAACAGAGGATTGCTAACAACAGTGTAGCCTTTGAGTTTGTCATTTTCAGTTTTTCACAAAATTTCTCTCACAAAATGGGAAAATTTTTGGTGAAAGAGGAAGAGAGGCATGTGTAAAGCTGTAGCATCTGCCCTTTTAAAAGAAGAAGAAAAAATGCACTCTTCAATGGTGATGTTTACGTAACAAACTCTGTCACTGCTGTGTCTGTTCTGTCGCGCATCTCTCGCATAGCAATGAAAGTGATGAACAACAGTAAGTTCCCGAAAGAGTGGAGGAAAACCATGCCTCATGTGCTTGTGAGGATTCCATGCCATAACAATGATAACAAACACAACACACAAACTGAAATTAGGGGTCAAAATATAATATACTGAAATTTCGACCATATTTTTTGTGTAACTTTTGAAGATGTTAAAATGTTGTGTTAGTCCGACAAAAAGAGGTAAGACTGAAACTCAATTTTGTGTGTCAAGTGTTTGTTAATTGAGACAGTGAATGGGTGTTACAAATCAAAGCAACTGCTAGAGAATTACAAGTACAATTTTAGTTAAAACACATGTATTAAACAAGCATAATCACTTCTCAATCAAAATATTCAAAACCATTTATTGCCCAAATTAAATGATTATACAAAGAAGTTTCCTATACAACGGATATTTTGGGCTTGTATTTAATTCAATGACAACAATGCCAAAATCATCTTCAAATCTGGGGGAGAGAAAAAAATTACAGTTGTTATACTTCTACAAAAACAAATAATTAGAAAATTAATCCAGCTAAAATCGAACCCAACAACGAGTGCATTGCGCCATACAATCTCCCTTGCAATCGACATTATAACCCAACACTTTCGGATTGCGAAGAAGAAGATTTCGTAGCGATTTTCCTTTTATACTCCACTCCTTTTCCAAAACCTGCACATTGGTCTTCAATTCATCTTCAAGGCTACAACCCAGAACTTCAGGGAACTTCTTGAGCAGTTTTGAAAGATCATCGTCTGACAGGCTTAAACTCCTCAGATAATCCAATACTTCATTTACAAGTTCTAGTGTTGGCACTTCTTTTTTCCTTTCTTCGCCCCAGTACGGTGAGTGGATTTGGCCAAATGCTTTTCCGAGTACTTTGTCTTCGTCCTCAACACTAAATTTAAATGTGGAAAGAGCTTGTCTGCATGCTTCCCATGTCTTCCTATCTTCATTGCTTAAGACTAAACTCCCAGTTTTCGCGGTCGAATTTATCTCCCATTTTCTAGAGGGCAAAATGGAGGTCCAAGCTCCTCTTAACATATGAGGTGGAACACCATTTGATATGTTCACATTCACTATTGGTGCAGTGGCTGCGAGATCAGGCTGGAACAAGAAATAGCAAATAGTAAGATGAAGAATTCTATTTACACTAGCAAATCAGAATATAGAGGGAAAATCCCTTCCTGCAGAGATGAAGCCCGGGATGGAAGAAGTGGAAACACCAAATGGTCTCTTATGACATTTTAAATTTTGGCTTTGGTAGTTGTCACCAAGATAACTTGGATGTCGAAATTTATAGATGTCACCAAGATAACCTGATGCTTCCCTGACTCAACGCAAATTACTCTTCCTAGAAGTTAAAAAAGTGTGTTCATATATTCAGTACATTTGAAATATCACTCTCTCTTTTCTTTTTTTTTCAAATGACAACGGTATGCTAGTCTAAAAACCTAATCATCCTTTACCAAAAAGTAATATCTTCCTAAAGTTTACGAGGCAGGGCCTAGGTTACATATGCCAAGCCATTTGGCACACATCATAGGACAGGACACTGAGGTCTTGTGGTTCAGACACCAGAGATGGAGGTTTCGCCACAGCTTTTTGTACCTAATGCAGGTCAAGCTGCCTTAGGCCAATCCAATTGTGAGAGAAAGGACTCACGATTAAGCTCTGTTTATAAGGAATAGGTCTAACGGCCTAATTGAATACTGGAAAACCGTTACTGGAAAACCGTAACAGGCTCCCTAAAGATATGACAACATTCTTGGATCATCAACTGAGGCCACGAGCTTGCCTTCTATGTACAGAGGGTTGTAACTTGTACCCCTTACAACACATCATACTTCACTTTGAGATTGCAGTCCTAGTAGAGCACTGAGCTTTGGTTCTTTGCTGCCTCTCTCACTTCATGGCTAGACTGTTCCATTTCTCTCTCAGGTGAACCTCTAATTGTCCGTTAAACCCATCCACACATTGAAAAACTTTCAAATTGACAACATTTTAAATGAGTCTATTCGTATCAAACAGCATAAACATATTTCCAAAAACTCATTAAAAAATTACTTTTAATACCATCAGAGTGTGTGCAGTGCAACATAGCTCTACCTTTTAAGGATGCCAATTAAAAAGCACGTTTATTCTTTAATTAACTATTGAAACTAAAACGGAATCCCTTAATTTGAATCCATATTTCATAATCATAAGTTCACTTACAGTTTAGGTCAAAGATGACACTTACAGAAAAAAAGCAGAAGCATGTCCCAGAGTCAAAGGTCAGCGAAGGAGAAGCAAATAATTTTCCCAGCATCCCTGAACTGTATTCAACAATAACAACAAAAAAGATTTGAAAAGGGACACTTCAAAATCTCAAAGCAGTCAGAATAGTATTGGTAATAGATCTAGGGATTTTGTCTGAATTATTTCAGTTCTGACAAATTATTTCAGACAATCAATTTCAAGGCTACCTTATGTTTAACTTGATTTTCAATGAAAGGTAACTAAAACTATACAAAGTATAATATTATATTACAATAAAAGCCAAATTGAAATAAACCAGTTGAGCTCTGTTTGGAAAAACTAATTTGCAGCTTATTTAGCTTATAATTTGAAATTAGATACTCAAACAGTTGTATTTTGAAAAGTTATGGTGTTTGGAAAAACTTATTAGGTTTTAACATTATATGCCATTTCAGCTCAAAATAAGCTCAAAATTTTTAAGCTGGGTTTGAAATGGTTTTTTAAGTCACAAATAAGTTTTGTCAAATGTGCTAGAATATTTAGGTGACTTCAAACAAAAGATTGCCACTCAAGGCATAAGAAAGAGACCTCTCATGCTAAATGGTTTAATTTCCTCGGAGGTTCATTACCAGGACATTACATCTCTCTTATGCTAAGCATAATCTCTTGTTTGATACTTCCCTTTGTCGCCGGTGTATTTACTTCTAAGAGACTAATTTTCCATTTAGACCTAGGAAATCCGTGACTCGTGCCAAAGGCCACTTGCCTATCATAACCAAAGCATCTCGCCTTGGAAACTTAGGTATGAGAGGGGAAGGTCATGAATTCAGCACCCCACTCAGCACCCCACTCACCCGATCAAAAATTGGCCTCTACTAATCATGATGAGAATTTTATGAACATTATATGCTCTTGTTTTGTTTATTAATAATGCTAACTGTGTCCAACAAAATTTCCTTGGCTTGTTTGGCCATCCAGTGAGTTTGGGTATGGTTTATGTGTTTAAGTGTCGGATTCATCTAAATCTCATGTCAATGACACCAAGACACGATTATATTTCATATATCTTTATATACTTCTTTTATGTTATAAGGGTAAAATGATGTCTATAAAATAAAATGTAGTAGCATTTTATATATAAAATGAAAATCTTGTGCATAGTTATATGGTTAACTCGACCACTTAAACATGCAGCACAACTAGGCATGTCGGACACATATCTGATAGCCTAACACAAGTGTCACAGGTACTTAACAAACTTGAAAGTGTCCGTGTAATAGCTCACATCTATGAAATTCAGCTTGACTCTACTAGTCACTGGAAGTTTTATGCCGACAATCAATATATTAACAGGGTTTTTTTGATGCACCTTTGTATGGAAAACTTGTGCTTAAGTCTCTCACAAATTCACCAAGGGTGTGGTTGGTTCATGGATTTGGATAAAGATTTGGAGAGGGAAAAGGAAAAGAAAAAGGAAAAGGAAAAGATGTGAGAAATGAAGGTGAAAGGTAGTTATATTTCTTTCACATTTCACATACCTTTTTTCTTTCCATTTCCAAATTCCTACCCAAATCCATGAACCAAACACAGCGTAAGAGACAGACAAGTAAGAAGCAAGAAATCTGACACAACCAAGACATGTCTAACTGAAGTTAGAGATCACTCATGTGAGAATGCCTATAAATATCTTCTTGTTAGTTTCACAAGATTAAGTAGATGGTTCAACTTTCAGGACAACTATAAATTATAATTGAACCATACAATCATAATTAAAGGAGAGGTTTTTTATTTTATTTTTCCTCTGAACTTAAATATATGAAAATTTTCAATTGGCTAACTTATTGGTGTTCTTTATAAATCTTGAGTTTAATCTAATTGTTCAAAGACTTTGCTTGTGTTAATCTAGGTTTTCGGATCAACCACAATTGAAAAGTAGCATCATAATTATATCATAAAGATGTATTTAAAAAGTCAACAAAAATGGAATAAAGTAGAGCATGAAGAAGAGGTCTTTTGAATTTTTTTTTTTTTTTTTTTTCTTTTCTTCTGAACTTAATGTATGAAAAATTACCATTGACTAGCTTATTATTGTGCCTTACAAAACTAGAGTTTAATCTAATTGTTCCAAGAATTTGCTTGTATTATACCAAAACACAAACCATTTACCTAAAATCAAGTGTTGTCAACAAAACCAAAAAAATGCATCAAAATTCATAAAGCACAGCCAACACAACACAAGTCCAGATACAAGAGCTCAACACTCAGTAGTTAACACACATTAAAGCCATGATTTTTACTTTCTCTTTCAAAATATTCTCAAAGATAGAATCACATGTGGCCAATTTTATTGAAAACCCAAAATTACTATGCCTCAAAATGAAGATAATCAGAGAGAGTGAGAGAGAGAGAGACCTGGGGAGGAGAGGAGACGATGATCTTGGAGAAATTGAAGTGTAATTGGGATCGCACAGATATTTCTACTTCTGATTCCGATCAGTAACGACTGGACTGTGTTTACCACCGAGTCGTACCCGCTCTACCCGGTTCGGTTCAGTGTTGTTGGGCTCAGCTTCTACGGTGGCAATGGCAAGGATCACTTGATCTGTTAAAAATCGAATGGGCCGAAATAATTTGTTATAGAATAGGGGATTTTAATAGAAAAAAGCTTGGAAACACTAATTGGTGCTCCCATTAATTAGGTGGCAGTGGGTTCCGCCAGTAATGATGTGATGTTTTGGTCTTGGAGTTGTATTTTTTTTTTTTTATACTTTTTTAATGCATTAGTGCTATTAGTGGTGGTGTTTTTAGTGGGATGAATCATTGTTGATTTTAATAATCTGAGCGGATGAATGTGAATGTATTTTTTTTTTTTTTTAATTTAGCTAAATTCGAATAAATGATTGATAGGTGATCACTTAAGCCAATCTAATCCGTCAATTCTCCTTAATAAAAAGAAAAGAAATTGAAATTATGCTTTATACACATTTTATTTAGTAAATATATTCATTATTTATAGAATATAAAAGTTTAGACTTTATTTTTATTATAACAAAATAAATAATCCGTTTATATTCGAACAGATAACAGATGAAAGGTCACTTGAATCCAACCTAATTTGTGAGCACCACTATTAATTTCATTTGATTTTAGGTTTTTTTTTTCTTGGTATTGCTCTGTTTGGTTTTAAATTTGTAGAAATGATTTTTGAATTATAATTTGAAAGAGACATACTCAAAAGTGCTAAAAATTAACATATTTGATAAGAAGTTTTTTGGTATTAACTGTGAAAATTGACATGTTTGAGATGGACTTTTTTTAATTTTTTGTTTTGTTTTGTTTTGTTTTTAGTAACATTTTTTTTTTATAAAATAATTCAAAAAGTTTTAAACTTCTAGGCTCTACTAAAATAGACCAATCAGAAAAATAAAATAATTAAATAAAAAGTTTAAGACAAAAAAATGTAAAAAATAGTTGGCTTTTTAAAAAAAAAAAAATTCCCTTTAGAGAACTTTTTTGGATTTTTTTTACTTTTAGATTATTCTACGGATCAGAAAAGTAAAAATTTTGACACAAATTTGAAAAGAAATCACTAAATTTTTTTTTAGATTGTGCGTTAAAAAATGTGATTTTTTTTAGTTGTATGCCAAACAACTTGTCATCCAACTAAAAAAAAATCACATTTTTCAAATTTTTTTTCATTTTTAGTGACATTTTTTCAAAATTATGTCAAAAATGGTTACTTTTCATGTTTTGGGTAGACGAATCTAAAAATTAATTACTATTTCAAAGAATTTCAAAAAAGTTCATTCTAGACAGTAAAAAAAATCATCCATTTTTTACTTTTTTTTTTTTTACTTTTCTGGTCCATCTAAGTAAGTAAAATAGAACCCAAAAATATAAATTTTTTTGAACCTTTTTAATTTTTTTTTTACTAAAGATTAAAAAAAAAAAAAATCCATTAAAAAAGCCAACTACCAAACACCCACAAGAGAGTAATTTGGGTTGTGATTTAGGATTGAATCGTGTTAATCATGTTGTTTAATTTTGATAATATTTAAAATATTAATTGAAAATTTATAAATAATATACATATTTTATATTATTTGACACAAAATATTATCTGTTTAAAATATATATTGTATGATACATTTATTATAAATATTATTTACATAAAAATATTTTGAAAATTTTACTATTCATGTTTTGAATAATTCGGTTGATCACTATTTATCTTTTGACAAATTTGATGTGATTATCTCTTTTGAGTAAAATTGTATTATATCTTTTTGATATATATTGCACTGAATCCAAAACTCTTTTGCATCTTTTTTTATATAGGGCATACCTAAATAACATGAGCAATTATTTTACACTAGCAAAGCTAGAGATTGCATCTTTTATATATATATATATACACACATGATATTATATTCAGAAGTGTTGACTGAATTATATATTCAAAGCCTTAGTGATTTAGCAAAGGTTTGACAAAGTAAAAAGGACAAAAAACAAATGCAAAGTTTGACAAAGAAAATATAAAGTTTGACAAAGAAAAGGTGTGCTAAGCTGCTTTTCCATAGGCTATTCTGTCGAGGAGCGTCTCCTCTTCCAACGAATATATTTTTGTGTACAAATAGAAGTTTTGTGTAGAGAAAAATTAAGAAGTTGAAGAGAAAAAAATTTGTGTGCTCCAAAATTTTGAGTGTATTCTGTTCTTTCACTTTCAGATCTAAGTAGTCATTGTTTTTACACTTTCATATCTTGTGAGAGAATTATTGTAAAAGAGGATTGAAGTATCTCTTATCATTATTTATAATTTTGTAAAGGAATTTTGTAAGAGTGAAGAATTTATTGTTGAGTGAGACTCAATAGATAAACATAAGATCTGTGCAAAATCCACAGGCTTGGTGAAGCCTTGGTAGTGTATTGATTCGTTTTGATAGTAAATAAATTCTCAAGGATGTTCCTTGGAGAGTGGACATAGGTCCGGCGTGCCGAACCACTATAAATCTCAGTGTTTGATTTTCTCTTCTTATCTCTTTTACTTTTATATTGAAAATTACTGTTCTGTTTTTTTATTTGTTAAAATTCCAAATATTGTGTTTATTATTTTTTAATATTGTCAAATTTTTAATAACCCAATTCATCCCCCCTCTTGGGTTGCCTACCTGGGATAACAAATCTAATACTACTTAGTGTGTTTGATTTTAATTTTTTTGTTTTTCGTATTTTTTTGTTTTTAGTGCATATTTTTAAAATTTTAAGTAATTTTTTTTATTTTTTTAGATGCACTTTACTTAAATGTATTTAAAAAGTAAAATATTTGTAAGAAAATATTTTTAAAATCAATAAATACACAAGAATACGAAAAAAGTACTAAATGCTCGTATTTTTTAAAATATATTTTTGGTATTTTGGTGATTTTTCTAAAGATTTTTTTCATAAATATTATACTTTTTAAGTGTATTTATGTTAGGTGTATTTAAAAATTAAAAAAATTGCTTAGAATATTAAAAAAATTCAGTGAAAAAAAATATAAGGATTTTTTTTTTTTTAATTTTCAAAAAAATGAATCTTGAAAATCCAAACCAAACAAAGGCTGAGATATTGGTCACCTGTTATCGACATTGGTCAAGTCATTCTTTTTGGGTTGAGTAAGGAATCTGTGAAATCCGTAATCCGATCCAATCTAGTCCAATCCAGTAGATTTGGATTGGTTTTTTGAATCCGTGATTCAGTTCCAGATTGAAGAATTAAAAATCCATAGTCCACGGATTGGTTTCGGATTGGAACCGATCCGAACCGTATTTTAATTCCATAGTCCACAGATTGGTTCCAAATTGGAACCGATCCGAACCGTATACAAATAGTCTATATTTTTATTATACATCATTCCCTATAGTATCTTCTCTTATTTCATATAAAACTTAAATTCAAACCTAAACCCACATAATATCTTCTTTTATTACTTTTGTTTGTTAGTTTTTAGTTTTTAGTTTTAATTTGTAATGGTCTAAATACTTAAGGTGAAACCAATTTTCTTATGGTTGTTTAAATTCTAGAACAGTATGTCGCTATTATAGAAAGACATGTTGTTATTGTGAAACTAATATAGCACTATGTTTATATTTTTATGAAATTAAAGTGTTATATATATTTTGTTATTTAATTATGTGAATCCGTGGTTCTAAATCGATTCAATCCGTGTTTAAATGAATTGGTTCGGATTGGTTCCATGATTTAAACAGATTGGATTAGTTTCAATTTTTCAGAAACCGTAGATAACGGATTGGTTTTGATTTTACCCCAATTCGTTCCAATTTGTATCATGCTCACCTCTAGTATTTATGGTGATGACACTCAACCCTTAAGCCATTAACCAAATCAAAGGTTGAGATATTGGTCACCTGTTATCGACCATCATATTATTCAAAATCGACTAAGTCAAACCAATCAATTTAGCAGTCAGCTCAAACAAGTGACTAACATACTAATGTATATAGGTGTAAAAATAGCCCGCGGCCCGTAGGTGGCCCAAAGCTCGCCTGCAGCCTGATGCGGAGCCAACACGATTAGGCCTTGGCCCAAGCGTAGTCTGGGAACCTAGGCCTAGGCTTGGGCAGTCATTTTGAAGCCCTGTCCATCAGCCCGCTCAAGACCCACTAAAAGCTCAGCCTACCCAAGGTTCAGTGTCATTTTTAGTGAAAAAGAATAAAAATTTTGGTAGAAAAAATATAAAAAAAATGTTCAGGCTTGCCTAGGCTCAGCCCAAACTCGAGCCCAGGTCCAGGGCCACTGGCCCACCCAAGGCCCAAATAACTGCTGGGCCTGGCCCTAATTTTCTGACCTGTGGCCCGGCCATACCTGAATTTTGGCGAGAGCCCAAGTAGCCTGATATGGGCCAGCCCGAGCCTGGCCCAGAGTTCGAGTGGGCCTAATTAACACCCTTAAATGTACACTATTAGTCTCCCTTGACATTCAAACAACCCTTAAATTAGAGATATACATACAAAATTCACATAATCAATTAAAACATAACTCATATACCCCATCACAAAGAAAGTGAGAAAGTGTGGCCAAAAAAAAAATAAAAGACTCACACATTTTCCACCATAGGACTACACCACCTTCATCATTATTACACACCTTTTCCCACTACAGAACAATACACAATCGCTAGAAAGGTTTTGGTCTATAAAGCACGTGTATGGGAACGAGTATGGGTACATTGATAGTAAAGTATGGATACGATTAGGTAAGCTTGTAAAAAATATTTATTTTTAATTTGAAGGAACACAAAAATTAGTTAAGTGACTTAATTTGTTAAGATCCAACTTATAATTCATATCTAATGCCAAAAATTAAAGATATAAATCAAAATTAAATGTTATTATATTAAATAACTTATAAACCATAGCTTAATTTGAATTCATGCTAAGAATTAACATAAATAATTAAATAAAATCCAATAAACTAGTTTTATCTTTATATTAGAAGAAAATATTATTTCAGCTGAGGTACAGTGTAACAACCACGACCTATGATTAATATTAAACCATAATTAAGAATGCTTAGTAAGTAATTAAGATGCAATTCTAAATTAATTGCATGTGTGTTGCATTATTTGCGTTCCTATCTGTTTATCATAGAAATATATATTTGTGTTTCCATTTTGTTCGGCGAATTAAAGGCCTTATCGGCCACAAGACGTGAAATTGACTTGGTTTCTGTATTATTTGGAATTTTTAGAATTTTATGATAAGTTTAATTGAAATTCGATTCGGAACCAAATAATTAGAATAAAATAATGCAAATTTGTTTGAGTTAAGCCAAGCTTAATTAAGTTTCCTAATTGAGCCTATATAAGGCTTATACACCACTTTGAGACATATTCTTCTCATCACTTTGAGCCTAAAAATGTGAGAGAGCAAGGGACCAAGAGAGTTTGAGATCAAACCTTGAGTTTTGAAAGGAAATTGGTAGGAGATTGGAGAATCGCTCAAGAGAATCATTAAACCTTAAAGAATTAAAGACTCTAAATGAGAAATATTGTCCTTAAGCTTTGTATTCAAGACATATGTGAAAGAGTTTAAGAAATTAAGTTGGCTAAACATGAGAATTGAGCTTAGATTAAGGAATTTGGGAAGACTCATTACATGCATGCATAATTCATGAAGTTTTGAGTTTGATTTCAAAGAATTTCAACATGCATGTGTTCATCTTGCCTTTGTTTTGAGAATTCATGAAGTTTCATACCAAATTACCCAAATAGCTCATGTATTGAAAGCTTTGAAGCCAAGGTAAATTCATACATGTTACGTTCTTGAAATTCTAAGTTTGAGTTTGCATAATTTGCATACTTTTGGACTTTGATTTTGCGAAATGATTTTTGAATTCACCATGTTTTACAAGTTTACATATGTTTTCTTAAGTTTTGGGCCCAAAAGGATGTGAATTGTAGCTTTGAATTTGAGTTTTGGACTTGGGAGTGTAATTTGGAAATTCCAGAATTCTGCCTCGCCCCTCGAGCAACATAACTTGTGCTCAAGCGACCACTCTTTGTTTTGCACTTCCGCTCGAGTGACCAAGAGTTGGCTCGAGCGTAAAATGCATGCTCCTAGAAGTTTATATGTTTTGCAGACCGCTTGAGCGATAAGAGTTGCGCTCGAGCGAAGACCCTAATCTCACGCTCAAGCGACCGTCGAGCGGAGAAATCACACAACTAGTACTTTTGTTAAGGGTTACAGACCGCTCGAGCGCGCTCGAGTGACCACGCTTATTTTGCACATTCGTTCGAGGGAAGGAAGCTGCGCTTGAGCGAGGACCCTATTCTCAGCAAAATTACCTAAGTGTTGAACAACATGTTTTGGCATCCTCATTGCATCCTAGGCATTCCTAGGTCATGATTAAGACACAATAATAGGGATAAGACTTAGAAACACACCAAGAACGAAACGAAATAAGTTAAGTACGATCCAAGTGTGTGTTTCAGTATATGTATCTGTTATGTTTGTGTAGGTCACGCGTCGTGAGTTATTGATCCATTGGCAGCTATCGAAGCTATCTGTGTAGTTATCTGTGAGTAATAACTTAGTAAAGTTATGTTTGATATGAAATACTTTCTCAACATTATGATATGATATGAACTGTTTTTGAATGATATAAAAGGCAATTTTGTGATTCCATGAATGATGATCCATATCTTTGAAATGTATTTGTGGTGTCCTTAGCAGAGGCCTTCACCCAGGGGATATAATACTGTGGCTTATGGTCATAAGGCCCTCACCTGAGGGAAATAATACCATGGCCTAGGCCCTCGCCCGGGAAAAACAATACCATGACCCATGTATGAGATATGTTACCCGGTACCGGAGGTTTCATTATGGAACTTGATATGCTACCAAAATGATATGTTAATGCTAATGGAAGTATCACACATAATTTAAATATGAAGATATACACGACTTTGTTTTTTATACGACTATGCTTATCTCTCTAATTGATATGATACAAAATTGGACATCATTCGTTAAAATCTTTACTTTGTTGTTATTCACTGAGCTTTCGTTCACTATATATTTTATGTATGTAGGCGACCAGGTGCGTGACTAGGCTTAGAATTGATGACCTAGAGTCTCTGTTTTGTCAGCCAACCATTGTGCCTCCCGAGGAGATTCTTGAAAGAGTTCAGTGGTCGAGTTTTGTAAACCAAGACATAAGCTTAAGACTTTTGTTGTTTTGTGACCAGGTTGGATGGATGTATATGTATATATATACATATACAAGGTTTTAAATTATCTGTCCCATGTATATTTGCACAGCTCTATGGACGTTGTATTTTGTATATTTGTTTTTGCAGCCCCTCTATTTATATGATTTTTAGGTCAGAGGCCTTTGGTAATTCCAAGATTACTGGCCGGTTACGACGCTAAACCTATAGGGGTAGGTTTGGGTCATGACATACGATATGACTTAAGTATACACTAGGTATGTCTAGGGTACGACAAAGGTTAAGAAGAAAAATTTTGGCTCGTGTTTTATGTACACGTATGCAAAAGCACCATACAAAGTACAGGTACAGGTACGACATTTTGTCGAAGTACCCATGTTTCACAGGTTTTGGTAGATCTAAGAGATTAAGATGAGGGTTTTGGGTTCGATATAATAGATTTGAGAGTTTTGGATTCAATGGGGTAGATGGTTAGGGTTTGGTGGGATAGATCTGAGAGTTTTGGGTTCAGTTGGGTAAATCTAAGAGATAAAGATAAGGGTTTTGGGTTCGATGGGGTAGATTTAAAAGTTTTGGGTTTGACTTGATAGATCTAAGTGATAAATTTGAGAGTTTGGGTTCGTTGGAGTAGATCTGAGAGTTTTAAGTTTGATGGGGTAGATCTGAGAGATAAAGATGAAAGTTTTAGGTTCGATGGAATAGATCTGAAAGCTTTGAGTTCGATGGGGCAGATTTTAGAGATAAAGATGAGAGTTTTGGGTTTAATCCGATAGATCTGAGAGAAAAAGTGAGATTAGGAGAGAGTGAGGAAGATGATCAACTAAGAGAAAAGAGAAGAGAAAAGAGAAGAGAAAAAAGTAAAAGAGATAAACAAATGAGAGGGTGAAAGAGAGTAAGGAAAACGAGTGACTACGAGAGAAGAAAGGAGAAAAGGATAAAAGACAGAAACTAATGAGAGGGTGAAGGAAACGTCGGAGACGAGAGGGTTAAATGGAGAAGAGATGAAAGGGTGGGATAAAGAGGCTCAGATGAGATGAATTTGAAATGGATGAGATAAGTCTTGACATAATATAATCTAACAAGTTAATTCACGAAAATACTTGAAAACTAATAATGATTTCGTGAAAAAAATCCTACATGAGTAGTTAAATAAGAGGTTGTTTGGGGTGTCCTAAATAAGTGTACTTTTTGACTTTTTAGACTAAAAAGTAAAGGAAAAAAAAATGGTTGTTTGGGATAACTTTTTCTTTTTACGAAAAAATATGTATTAAAATATTATATAAAATAACAAAATTACATTTTTACCCCTACATATATAAATATGTATTGACAGTGATGGTATATGAAGACAGTACATTGGCAGCAAGAGATATAAGAAAAATTACTTATGGTGCTGTTTACACAGGACGGTGCTTTTTGGCCCGTGGGGGCCCACCACGGGTCTCGTTTTGATAATCAGAACCGTTCAATGTGTAGAACTCATCGAGTACTATATGTTTGTAAAAAATCACATTGATCAGATATCGATAGCTATCTGATCAGATTAGTTTTTTTGTCAACTGTTACTTTGTGCATCGTCTATTTTTTATATAAAACTGATTTGATCAATAGTTATCAATATCCGATCAACATAATTTTTTAAAGGAAAATAGTACTCGACGAGTTCTACACATTGAATGGTTTACATTATCAAAAAAGAACCTGTGATGGGCCCGAATAGCATTGTGCTGTGTAATTTTTGTGTGCACCCTCTTTTCAAACTCACCATAACTTCAGACCACTATGTCACATTCAGCCATGATGTTGTCTTGTACATTTTTTGGAGAATTTTTTTTTTATATATATTTTTGAATAGTGATCACTTTTTGACTTTTGTAATAACTTTTTGACTTTTTAATTTTTTTTCAAACACCCCAAATCAGCCCTAAATGAACATTGTCTTTTCTAAATTTTGGTACTTTTAATTTCAATTTGTTCAATTCTTATGCTTAATTTTAGATTTATTTTAGTCTAATTAATAATGCTAGTTGCGTTGTTAGAGCAAATATATGCACTTAAATTGCACCTAATTTTTATTGACAAATTTGCCTCTCAACATGACACCATCTTCCTCTCTCCGACTAGTCTCTACTAGAACTAGCAACCACCACCACTTTTCACAAACATTTTCATCACTTATTGAAATAATAAGGGGTTGTTTGGGGTGTCCTAAATAAGTGCACTTTTTGTCTTTTTGGACTAAAAAGTTTAGGAAAAAAATATGAATGTTTGGGTTAACTTTTTGACTTTTTACGAAAAAATGTGTATTAAAAAATTGTATAAAAAAATGTATAAGAGAAGTTATTGATAGCCCGTACAGTAGTGTGGCAAAGCAGTGGCAGATTAGGAGATAGGAAATTATTGCCTACTTTTCAGGCTTAAATTGGCGATGTTGTTCGGCCCTTGGGGGCTCACCATGGGTCACGTTTTGCTAATCGGAACCGTTGAATGTGTAGAACTCATTGAGTACTATATGCTTATAAAAAATCATGATGATCAAATATCGATAGCTATCTGATCGTGTTAGTTTTTTGTCAACCGTTAACTATAACACCATCTATGTTTTATACAAAACTAATTTGATCATATAGTTAATGATATCCGATTAACATGATTTTTTATAAACATATAATCCTCGACGAGTTCTACACATTGAACGGTTGAAATTATCAAAAAGAGATCTGTGATGGCCCACACTGGCCCAATATTACCCTCCAATTTAATGAATAGATATACCTATTTTTTTTTTTACCCCATTGACAGCCCAATAAAGTGCACCACCACCACGGGTACCACCAGTCACGTTTTTGTATGGTAATATTGTGTAAATTAATATTTTTGTATTTTTAATTGGTGAATAGTGATAACTTTTTGACTTTTTGGGTAATTTTTTTGCTTTTTGGATTTTTCATGGGTTGCCAAACTTGGCCTAAATGTTGTTATGACCGGTATCCTTTTTGCATTACAGATAATCATAATAAATGAGTTTAATAGAAATGAATCTTCACAATTAGTTTCTTGATAAAAGAAACAAATAGTAACAATGACCTACTTTTAAAATTTTAATTTTCTCTAGCAAAGAAGTAAATGCATGCCAAACATTATCAAGTCAAGTTCTTCGGATAAAGGGCTTTCTTGGTTTATTTTTGGGAGATTTACCAATAAATCCCAAAATTTGAACTTATGAACCAGTTGGTCCCATTTTTATTCTATTAAACCGTTTAGTCCCATTTAATTGTGAGGGACATAATTACCCTCATTTAACCCTTATTAATAAGGCTGTTGGGGAAAAATTGGGTGTGGTGCATGTGTGTCTCACGTGCATGATTAGTGAATAGATGTGTGGTGTGTGACATGTGATACATTGGGAGGGTGTCACACAATGGCAAAGCGCTATAAGGAGTTTTTGTTTTGGACTGGATTGGTGTGTTTGCGGTTCATACAGGCAGACACACACACACATTCATCAAAGAAACCCCTGAAGACGTGCCTGGTCCGAATCCCACGACTCTCATGGAGACCCATCGCCTCACTCATCTCTCTCATGGAGACCCATTCTGCAACACCCATTCTGCAACACACCGATTTCAAAATTCCATGAGTGAGACTAGATCTAAGGTTTCGTTCGTAGCTGAGTTATCATCTTCAAATAAAAAAAGAATGATGATTACAAACTGAGAGGGGAAAACATAACCATGATACACAGATTAAAATTCATAGATCTGATTATCTAAAAATCCATTTTTACAGTAAATCCGAGCTAATAAATCGAACAGAGGACGAAGAAACTCAGAGAGAAAACAAACAACAAACCCTCCCCCCATCTACCTCTATCTCTCTCTCGCCTCTTGTATCTATCTTCACGCACACACACTGATACACACACACACACTGATACACACACACACACACTGATACACCTCCTGTATCTATATCCTGCATCTATCTTCACGCACACATTGATACAGCCCCACACACACACTGATAACTGGGTCCACCTGCTGATGGGTAGCTCGGTCCACCGGCTGATGGGTGGCTTGGTCGTGCTCCTGATGAATTAGAATAAGTTGCAGGGAGCAGCGCAGGGTAGGTGAATCCGGAATTTGTCGGCGGACGATTTTCTGGTTGGCGGACGATATTGACACAGGGGCTGGCATGGGCTCTCTCTTCCTCCTATCACACACAGATACACACACACATTGTGAGGGGCAGACACACACAGATACACACACACAGATACACATAAACATTGCGAGGGGCAGACACACACACACACACAATAGTTAATCGATGTGACGCCGTTGCTGACCGATCAGATCTTCTCGGAGCAGATTGAAAAGAAGCAGAGCGATTGGGCGTACTAGAGGCCGATCGTGATTCTGGATCTGTTGTGGAATTTCGCGTTCGTGTTCGTTGCTTTGTCGGTGTTGGTGGTGAGTCGGAAGGAGTCTCCGACGAAGCCTTTGAGGCTTTGGATTGAAGAGAAGAGGAATGGCTGAGAAACCCCAACCAGTTCAAGTTCTGTACTGTCGTGTTTGTACTCTACCCGCTGAGTACTGCAAATTTGGTCCCGATTTCGAGAAATGCAAACCCTGGTTGATCGTCAACGACCCTAACCTCTATCCCAATCTCCTTCAAGGTTAATTCATACCCATCAATTAAGGCTGCAAATGAACAGAGCCGTTCATGAACAAGCTCGAGCTCGGCTCGGTAAGAGCTCGTTCGAACTCGGTTCGTTAATTTTTTTGGCCGTTCGAGCTCGAGCTCGAGCTCGTTAAATTTTTAATAAACAAGCCCAAACAGTCTAAAGCTCGGCTCGTAAGCTCGGCTCGTTAGCTGGCTCGTTTAATATTTATTATTTATATATTAAATAATATAAAATTATGTATAAAAAATAAGAGAAATATGCTATTTATATATTTAAAAAATATAAATGTAAATAATACTTACCTATAGATAGCATATTTATATAATAGTGGTAGTAGATATTATTATTTTAGTAAAATATGAACTTTTTTTTAGTATGTTCATATATATTGTATATATAATTGTATAATCAAAGTTTTAATTGTAACTTTAGTCTCACATGCAAGTATGAATTTATAAATTTTTTAGCTCGTTAAGGTTCGCGAACAGGCTCGAGCTCGAGTCGAGCCTAAGCCAACTCGGCTCGAGCTCGGTTCGTTAAATTTTTATTCAGCTCGAGCTCGAGCTCGAGCTCGTTAAAATCTTAATAAACAAGCCCAAACACACTAAAGCTCGGCTCGGCTCGGCTCGTTTGCAGCCCTACCATCAATCCAATCTTTCTCTTCTTTTATATATTTTTTTGGGTTTTTCTTTCTTTTTTTAAAAAAAAAAATAATATTATGATTGATGTGATTAGAGAGAAATGAGAAAGATGTGGATAAGGTGTCTGAACAGCTTCAATCGGCTGGACTGTGTTTCGGTGGAGTATAAGTGGATAGTACAGAGCCTTGATTGGAGAGACTCACACAGGGCACTCTCGTCTATGTAGTGAAACAAAAATAAAAATAAAAAAATCAAAAAGGACCAAATCAACTTACCAACAGGACTATTTGGTATAATAAAATAAAAGTGGGACTATTTGGTATAACAGTTTGTGAAGTAGGATTTATTGGTAAATAATCCTTTATTTTTTGTTATTAATATGGTGTTTTTTTTTTTTTTTTTTTTTTTGAAACAGATTATTATTATGGTGTTTGGGTGTTTGAAATTGACTTTTTTTAATAATTTTTTTGTTCTTTTTTCTTCTTTAGTAATTTTTAAAAAAAAATTTAGAAAACTTTAAACTTCTATGTTCTACTAAACTAGACCAATCATAAAAATAAAATAATTAAAAAAAAGTTTACTGAAGGCCAAAAAAATATTTAAAAAAAATTGATTTTTTAACCTTTTTTTTTTCTTTAGAGATTTGTTTTTTGATTTTTTGGATTATTTTTTTACTTTTAGATTATTCTACATTAGATGGATCGGAAAAGTAAAAATTTTGACACAAATTTGACAACAAATCACTAAAAAAAAAAATCAAAAGAAAAATGTGTTATTTGTTATTATTATCTTTTAAAGATTGTGTTTTTTTGGTTGGATGACACATTGCGTGGCATACAACTAAAAAAATCACATTTTTTTTTATTTTTTAATTTTTTAAAATTATATCAAAATTTATTATTTTTCATGTCTTGTGTAAACAAATCTAAAAATTAATTACAATTTCAAAAAAATTCATTCTAGACAAAAAAAAAAAAAAAAAACTACTGAGAGTCAATTATTTTTTATAGGGGTGTTCGCGGATCGGATTTGTGAGATTTACGGTTCGATTTTGACCTGCCCGCATCTATGTGGTTTAGGAAAAAGTCAAACCGCAACCGCCCGCATTGTGGTTTGCGATTTGTGCGGATAGGGTTTGCGGATGTGCGGGCGGTTTGCGATTTGAATTGTTTTCTTTAAAAATTAACATAGATACTGTTTAATTTTAACTTCACACACACTGAGACTGCCTACAAATTGAATGGAATTGTCACTTATGTCACCTATCAGTTTAACATCCATGATTTGCACAGTTTATATCTATATAACATGGAAGCCCAGATTTTTACTCCTGATGGGACTTTTGTCCCGTTGTCAATACATGGACCATTAGATTGAATTCAATCCAATGGCTTACAACGTCTAATTTTGAACATATACAATACAGATCCCTTTTGTCAATACAGATCCTCTCTCTCTTTCTCTCTCTCTCTCTCACACACACACACACAAATTTTGAACACACTCCTCTTTCAAATTTTGAACACACACGCTCAGAATCTCTCTCTCTCTCTCCCTCCATCACTCTCTTCATCTTCTCTCTTCCTCCATCCCTCTGAACCGCCACAACAAACCCATCTCAATCCCTTTGAACTGCCCCAAAATTCTTTAACTTCGTCGGTCGCTGAATCCGAGCTCTACAACTAGCGTGGCTCTAGTAAAGAATTTCTTTCAATCATCCAAAAACCAGAGTCAAATCTGTGAACCCTCCTCCAAATCCACAGCGGTAAAGAATTTTATTTGTTGTTTAATCATTTATAAATTTATTGATTTTCTTAGTTGTTTTCTCTCATATTAATCTTTACTCTCAATCATCCAAAAACCAGAGTCAGATCTGTGAACCCTCCTCCAAATCCACAGAGGTAAAGAATTTTATTTGTTGTTTAATCATTTATAAATTTATTGATTTTCTTAGTTGTTTTCTCTCATATTAATCAACAAATCGGACATTTTTGAGGATTAATCTAGACAGTTTTTTATATCAAAATCGGACAGTTTTTTGGGGATTAATCTAGACAATTTTTTGTTTTGGTAGAGAAGGTTTGCTTTGTTTTTTTATTTTTATTTCTGTTCTAGGTTAGATAGTTTTTAAACCCTTAATTTGTTCATCTTATTTTTTGTTCATCTTTTTCATCTTATAAAATGACCTAATAAGTCATGTATTGCAAGTGTTTGATAGAATGACCCAATAAGTTTTCTTTATATAGGCACGCAACTAGAACCCATTTCCTGAACACATGTATTCAGAAAATAAACGAATCATGTTTTTTTGTTTTGTTTTTTTATTCTTTTGTGTGAGTTTGCTAGGCTCGAATCAATTACGATCATTACACATGTGCTTGATAGAATGACTCAATAAGTCATATTAAATTTATATACACCCCAAAAGCTTTTTTAACATATGCATCCAAAGTTTTAATCACAGTAGTTCATAATCTTAAAAAAATATCATAAAATCCTCATAACTAAGGCCACTTGAATTTATAATTAAACATCACAAAATTTCATAACCAAAACCACCATGGGTTATAACAATAAATACTACAAAAAGTCTAATAACCAAGTTATCATAAAATTGACCATCACAAAATCTTATAACTAAATGCCACAAATCATTAGAATTATGGTTGGGAAGGTTTGTTTTGGGTTGCCTATTTTGCCATTTTTTTTTTAATTTCTGTTTTACTATATATTTTTTTTCATCTTTTTCATCTTATAAAATGACCCGATAAGTCATGTATTGCAAGTGTTTGATAGAATGACCCAATAAGTTTTCTTTATATAGGCACACAACTAGAACCCATTTCCTAAACACGTGTTCAGGAAATAAACCAATCATGTTTTTTTTTTTGGTTTTGTTTTTTTATTTTTTGGTGTGAGTTTACTGGACTCAAATTAATTATGATCATTACACATGTGTTTGATAGAATGATCAACAAATCGGACATTTTTGGGGATTAATCTAGACAGTTTTTTGGGGATTAATCTATATAGTTTTTTGTTGTGGTAGGGAAGATTTGTTTTGGGTTGCCTATTTTTCCATTCTTTTTTTTTTATTTTTAAATTTCTTTTTTACCATATTAATCTAGACAACTCTGTTTTTTATTTTATTTTATTTATTTCTATTATGAGTTAGACAGTTTTTAAACCCTTAATTTGTTGTCATTTTTTGTTCATCTTATTTTTTGTTCATCTTTTTCATCTTATAGAATGACCCAATAAGTTTTCTTTATATAGGCACACAACTAGAACCCATTTCCTGAACACGTGTTCAGGAAATAAACCAATCATGTTTTTTTGTTTTGTTTTTTTATTTTTTGGTGTGAGTTTACTGGACTCAAATCAATTATAATCATTACACGCGTTTGATAGAATGACTCAATAAGTCATGTATTGCAAATGTTTGATAGAATGACCCAATAAGTCATATTAAATTTATTTACACCTTAAAAGCTTTTTAACGATATGCATCCAAAGTTTTAATCATAGTAGTTCATAATCTTAAAAAAATATCATAAATCCTCATACCTAAGGCCACTTAAATTTATAATTAAACATCACAAAATTTCATAACCAAAACCACCATGGGTTATAACCATAAACACTACAAAAAGTCTAATAACCAAGTTCATCATAAACACCATGTGTATCAAAGAATTTTTCAACGTTTATTTTAATTAACTCTTAAAAATTATTTGTGATATAGTAAGCTTTCAGCTTGGAAAACAGAGTCTTTTGACAGGGCGTTCAACATTAAACTTATAGTTCTGAATGTAAGTTTAGGACTGGTTTGGCAAGTTTTAAAAAAGTCAAAAAGTCACTATCCTATTTAAGTCATATCATCTTATTTAAGTCACATCACCTCTCTAACACATCACTTCAAACCTAACCTAAATCAAACCCATATTTCATAAAAAGTAAAAAAGTACACTTATTTAGATCATCCCAAACAACCCCTAATATTTCTTTTGTTTCTTTTCTATTTTTGTTGGTAATCAAGTTATTGATAAATCAAGGTGAACTTGCTTTGCATCTCATGAAAAATTATTCATTGCTCATATAGTAAATGTTTTCTTTATTTTGATCTTATTTTGCTCTCATGTTTGTTTTTCCTTTTGATCTTATTTTGCTCTCATGTTTTATATATTCACTATTGTATTTTTATCTTCATTTCATTTTTATTTTAGCCACTTGATTTTTTATTTAAAAAATTCCCCCTTTCCATTTGCATAAAAGAGAATATGAGCAATGAAGCAAAATAGGACTGGTATGTAGTGGAAAAATTGGGAGTGGAAGGAACATTGGAGCAGTGGCCAATAATGTAGCTCCTGATAAAAAACAGTACTGCTAGAACTTTTTATTTTTTATGGTTTGCTTCAACCATCGGGTCACTTTCTTCCATAAGTCGGGTCACTTTCTTCCATAAGTTTGGTCACTTTTTTCCATAAGTTTTGCATTCTTTTATTCGTTTTCTTTATCTTTTTTTGTCCAAAGTGTATTGTGGAAGTCTCAATAGCTTTACTGTGAGTGGTTTTGGTGGATGTTAGAGTAGTGGGTATTTAAATAGAATGAATGTCTCAACATCATTTAGTGAAGTGGGTATTCGATGATCATATAGTTTTTTTTTCCTCCTAAAATACCTTTTTCTCTATTTATTTGTTCTCAAAAAATACCTTTTTCAAACCTTAGAATCATATCCTTCTATTTATTTTTGTTGTGAGTTGGGTGTTGCCTTTCTTGAATTGATCATGACGTGTTTGAAGCTTTTATTTCAATAATGTGATTATGGCAGTGGAGTTTCAGTTTCAAATGTTGAGTTTCGGTTTCTTTTGTGAAACACCCACATCTTATTAGCATTTTTGAAGGAGTTTGATTATTTAAAGTTCCGTTTTTTAATTTTGAAGGGACATTTGTCTATATCATTTTCGATGTTGATGATTTTAGCTTAGATAGCTTTGACAAGACATTTGATTCAGTTTACAATTCAATTTAATAACGAAATTGTACTGTTCAAAGTTGCAAGCTCATCCCATCTGAAATCCATTTCAGTGGCTCTACGGCATCATCTCTTCCCGTTTCTCTCTCGCTCTCTCTTCAATGGACCACCATCAAGGTAATGCCATTTCTCTCTTGCTCTCTCTTTAAACCTCACCTATTTCAGCATCTTTTGTTTCAATAATCTTTACTCTAATTTATGAACATCTTTTGTTTCAATAATCTTTAATTCCAGCAGGTTTGTTACTCAATAATATTGACAACAGGTTGTCCAATTTAATTGCTTTGTTGATGTTTACAGTTTGTGATTGAAACATTGTGTCTGAAGCATTGTGGACTTCCTTAAGACCTTTCATATCGAAACATTGTGGTAAGAATTTAATTTGTGTTCTTACTTAAACATTGTCTCTATATATATTTTTTGTTTGCTTTTCTATCTATTTGTCCACTTTATGTGTAGAAGTATATATTGGTTGACTTTACTACTACTTATATTTCTATTCATTTGCACCCTTTGCTAGGTTGGGGTAATGTGGCATATCTAAAAATTTTAGGATTTATTAATTTGTAAGAAAAATGGTAAGATACATTAATATTTTCTTTTCATGTTGTTTGGAGTTAGATTGTGTTACCAATACTTGAAAATGTCCTCATATTAGACTGATTCATTATTTTTATTTAATGTTTGGAGTCAAACTATTATTTTAAAACTGTGTAGATATGCAAATCTTTTGTTATATGTTAATTTTAATAAATAGATTCTTGGAAGCAAAGTACTAAGTGATTGATGTGTTTTATTGATAGTTTCCGTTGGAAACACAATTCATTTTGATAAATTGTTTAATTTTAGTAAAATTTGGTGGCGAAAAATGATTGGTAGGTTATTAGTTTGGCGTCTGCATATCTATGTGATTTCTTATTAATTCATTAAATGAGATATTTTATTCATGGAAAATGATTGGTAGGTTATTAGTTTGTAGTTCCATTTAAACCTTTTTTAGTTCAATAAAATTTAAGAAAGCTTAAGCCATCGATATGTTTGATTCCTAACAATATGTAGGAGCCATCGATATGTTGATAGTAATAAACAAAATTGACATTTTTTTTTGTGGTGTTTTTTTTGATAAATGTCTATGAATGCGTACTAAATCTGAGCATGTTAATGAACAGATTTAAGCATCCATTTTATGAAGTTTTAATACATATTGGAATGTATTATCAAATATGTAAAACAATTATATGTATCTATTTACATGTGGTATAATCATAATAAGTTGCAAGTCTTCCCATTTAATAACTTTTGTTGTGGGCAACTTATTTATGGCCTTAATTGGTTCTATATTAGTGTATCAATTTTATGTTTTTGGGCCAAAACTTGAAAATTGAACTGCAAGTCCACATGACATTTGGTTATATATGATTAGGGACAATGCAAATATTGAGAATGTAGATATCCCAAATATTGAATCAACTCTTTTATATATAGATACGATTATGGTTACTTGATCTAAAATGGGTTTTGAAGATGGTTTTGAAATGGGTTTTAAGATGGTTTTAATTTGTAAAAGAGTAAGGATTGAAGATGGTTTTCTTTTATTAAAAATGGTTAAAGCTGATTTTAGGATAAGTTTGGAATTTTTCAAAAAGATTTGTTGAAAAAAAAGAGAAAAATAGTAAGGATTGGAGTACTCCAATCAAATTAAGTTTTTAACCAAGATTTCAATTGAATTTGATGAAAAAAGAAGAGTAAGGATTCGAAATATCATTTAGTTGTTGATGGATGGCAGATATTATTCTGAAGGGGAAGAAGAGAGTTGCAGATGTTATGCCAATTGTTACAGGTCATGAGTGTGAAGAACTTGAGGCCGAACTCAAGGTATCCTATTGTTTATTCAGTTCAATTCATGTGTCTGATACGTATGTGTAATACCATATACATTTGATAGTTTGAGAGAGAATTGAATCTGAATTTAATCCAATTCTTTCATTTAGGGAAGGAATGTTTTGGAGATGAATTATCCAGTTGGACCTTTTGGCACCAAGGTTTGAATTATTGGACCTTTGCTGTGTACTGTGATTTCTGCTTTACTTTGATTGTGCTTTCATTTGTATCCATTGAGTTTTGCTTTATTTATATGCACTTTGATCCCAATCTGATATTTATATGCATTGAATTCTGCATTTATAAAATTAATTTAAAATGTTTGATTTCTCACATGGTTTTGATTTATGAAATAGGTTTGATTCTTTAATGGGAAATGGGTGTTGATTTTCTATGGTTTTGAAAAGCTTTTGATTTATAAAAAGATTTTCTATGGAACGAAGACTGAAGTGGGTCTTTATGAGTAAAGAATTCTAATTTTACATAACGAAACAGAGGGTGTGTTTTTTTTTTTTTTTTTTTTTTTTTATAAATGGAAATTGGAAGAAGATACATTTTTTGTGGGTTGAGAAAAGAATGGGTTGGTTTTTTGTATTATTTTTTGACTTTTTAGCTAATGTTTCAAATTTAACCAATATAGATAGGAGTTAAATTAATCTTTTATTTTTATTTTTATTTTTATTTTTATATATGATTATGGATGTATATATATCTATACATATGATTCCAATATGTATATTGCAGACACCCCATTTTTGACCGTCCTCAAGACTTGGACGTCACCGTTTGAACACTGGGTGATTATCCATGTTTGTGTTTGTTTGGAGTTTCCGGAGTTCTAGGCTACGCGCCTTGCCTCAGGATCTCCGAACTCGACTGTCTTGTGTCTGGTTTTGCACCAAACACTTGTGTTTTGCCTTAGAGGGGCAGGGAATGCCTTGTGAGGCCTCCCCACACACCACCGGCGTTAGCTAGAGGCCACCGGCTGGTTTTTCTTGACACCGGCAATGTATATTGCCGGTCAGCACTATTTGTTGCCGGTCGGCACTCTTTTTTGGCAAAATGACATTTTTGCCCAGCCGACTACTGTTCAGTTGCTTTTTGAGATATTTTAAGGCAGCTGTCTTGCATCTTCTTTTCCTCCATACACGTGTATGGAGGAATGAGCTTCTTGGTGGCTTAACTTGTAAGTTTGGTTGCCTATAAGAGAACCCTTCCTTCTCTTGGCTCAAGGGTTGGAGGGTTAGACATTTTGGAGAGAAAAGACCTCAGAGAAGCTCTGGTTTTAGGGTTTGAGTTCTATATCTATCCTATCTCTCTTTTTCTCTCTTGTTTGTACACTAGGTGCTTTAGTCCACATTATTGCACACAAGCACCTAGTGTTTCACCTTCCCTTGGCTACTGAGGTTCCAAGAGGTTGTTCTTAGAGTTTTTGGCTGGATTAGAGCTTAAGGAAGCAACAACATCATCTTTGGTGAAGAGGTCTACAAGGGTAAGACACTAGTCCTCTTTTTACCCCATTCTTGCACTCCATTTTTACCTATCTTTGAACTATTTTTGTGCTTGGTGTTTAATACAAAAAAGTTCTATTTTTTTGTCCTCTTGATTGTTTGTTGAGAGTGTTTTGTGGTTTGGAAGGGTTTGACCACCCTTAGGCCTTGTAAGGCCTCATTTTTGTGCTATTTTGTTGAGCTCCGGGATTTTGGTGTTTGGGTCTCTTCACCACTAAAATCTTGAGGGATTTCAGTGGTGTAGATGATGCCTTGAAGTCCCAAGAAGGAGAGGGCCACCCCCTCTCCTTGTTGTCCTTGAAAAGGACAAGTTTTGGCCTCTTGAGGAAGCCTTTGTTGGTGTGTGTGTTGAGCATGTCTAGGCTGCATTTTATGTTTATTATGCCATGATATAACATTGCTAAGAGTTGGTTTTGGTCCCTTATGCATGCTTAGCATAGTTGCCATGTAATGCCTTGTGATCCCTTAACATGTCTTAGGTTGTGTGCCTTTGTTTCTAGCATGTTTTAGGCTTACATTTGTGAAGCTTGTATGCTTATTTTGCCATGAATGAGGTCTGTCCATAGTTATTTTGGTCGACCCTAGCTTGCATTGTATAGCCTCTTTGCATGTTTGGCTTGTTGGCCTTAAGTGCATAAATGTGTAGCATGCCTTGTTTGCATTATTTTCAATGGTTTGGAACCATTTAGCATGCAATTTCAGTCCCTTAGACATGCTTGTTTGATTGCCTTGCGTGCCTCTTTGAAGCTTTCATGCCTTGACCTTTGTGTATGCCTTGCTCTAGAGCCCCTTAGATGCCATCTAGGAGGTCCCATTTGTATGGTCTAAGGCTGCCTTAGACCTGTTTTAAGCCTTCTTGGCCTTGTGAGGCTTGGTTGGCTTAGCCATGGTTTAGGTCTCCTTTGGCTTGCCTTGGATGCTTGGGCCATTTGTTGCTTGCTTAGTCTATTTTGTTGCTTGGTTTGGCACCATGTTTTACATAATTTTCAGAGCTTTCTATGTATGCTAATTGTCCATGTTTAGCTTCCTTTAAGTGTGCTTAAAGCTTGCTCACTTGATGCTTAAGTTGGTACCTTAACATGTGCATGTGTGCATGCGTGATTAGCCTTCATTTTTGGGCACTTTGGCCACTGATTTTAGGCCTATTTAGAGTTGCCTAAGTCATGTTTAAGACCATCATTTGCTTGCTTGCATGCTTACCTCATGTTTGCTTGTATGCTTTGCATAAGTACATTGCATTGTTCATATTGCATGATAGCTAACATGACTAGGTTGCATTGCATCAACATGCATTCCTTGTCCCTTGATTTGGTGATAGGGATTGGGATTTTGGTTTGTTTGGTTTGCATGCGTTTGAGATTGAAAGTGCACATTTGATCCTTTGGGCCATCATGCATGGGAATGCGTGATTGGTGGCCCGAGAATCGAGGCACATGCCCCTTTGAGTCACAAACATGATAAGGAGTGTGTTTGGTGCATACATTGCTTGAATAACATTGCCATGCAAGATTTTGCCCTCTGCTGCTGTGAGTTGCAGGTTCTGCAGACATTCAGTGCCGATCGGCAACATTTAGTGCCGGCCGGCATTAAATTATCAGCCGATGAGTTCATTTTGTGCCGGTGGCCACATACTTCAGCCGATGGTGTTTCCCCTCAGCCGGTGGTATCCCCCAGTGCCTTGAGAAGTAGTTCTGAGACTTTGGCAGTTTTCAGAAAGGCAGAGCAGGGAAAACAGAGGCAGTCTAGGCATGGCAGTGCAATTCCGAGCAAGACTCGAGCACGTGCTGCATTTGGCTCTCCTCCCGAGGCGGTTTACTGTTTTTCTTAGTTTAGTTAGTTTGTCAACTAATTAGGCTATTTGTAATAATTAATTAGCTTGCGTAGTTAATTATTTGTATTATTCTTTCGGTCCCTCCGAGCGAGGGCATATCTGGAATAAGTGTGGGTGAGTGGTGTGTATGTCTTCCAACCCCCACTTCTTTCTCCCTTTTACTTACCTGCTTTTAATGGTTAGTATTAGGGCACGTTTATTTTAGCATACCTTATGCTATGCACGCGTGCATCCGTGCATTTGTTGACATGCATCGGGCTCGGTACATCATACAAACTGCATTGTATTTTCAATTCCAAATTGAATACGTGCATCGAATAAAGTGCATTTCACATGCCATCTTTAGGGTTAGCCGAGCCTACTCTAAATTGCATCTTCGCCTGTGTTGCATTAGCCATTTAACATGAACTAGGTCATGCATGTTTGCTAACTAGTTTCTTGTTTTGGCACGGAGTACGATGTAAGTATTTATACTTTAGCATATCGCATGCGTGTGGATGTTAACATAACAGTATGCTTACCATGCGGCTAAGTGCTTATATGAGATAAACTGTTTGAATGCCTGTGGGTGGAGGTTGGATTGCTTGAGTTGGGAAAACTCATTGAAATCCGTGTTTTAGCCTACTTGCGAGTAGCAAATTCCAAAGCATTTTCAAAACGAACGGATATGCAATGTTTGTTTCCAAATTAGGCAATCTAGTCTATACTTGTTTGCTGTGCGCATAACATAGTAATTCTAGGCTAATAATTGGAATAAGAGCATGTAATGTTTTCAAAATCGGATATCACGGTTAGTAGAGGCCGGTCTTCGGACCGGGCGAAAGGGGGTGCTCATAGCTGACCTTCCCCGATTGTACCCAAGCTCCCGAGCCAAGACTACTTTGGTGATGACGGACACGTGGCCTTCGGCACCGAGTCAGGGTTTCCTAAATTTCCCATTTTAAAAAAAATATTTAGGTGGCGACTCTGTATCTGGCAAAGCAGTCCATGTTTGGCACTACTTTTCAAAAATCTGTTTTCTCAAACGATTTGCCAGAGTTGGACTCTTTGGTTCAGATTACGAACCGCAACAAACAAACAGTTGAGTCCGAACTGTAGAGAGAGGCCCAAAGGGCGCGTCTACATATATATATCTATATAACAAAACAACTCTGTTTTTTTTTCTTGATGGGACTTCTGTCTCTTTGTCAAAATATGAACCATTGGATTGAACTCAATCCAAAGGCTCACAGTGTCTCACTCTCTATTTGGTCCAAGATCATTTTCAACCCACAGCCCCTGTCTCTCACACACACACACTCTCATCTCTTTGTTTCTGATTTCAAATTTTCAAATCTGACCCACCTTCTTTCTCTTTCTCTCTCTCTCTCTCTCTCTCTCCCCATCAACCCTTGCAGGCAACCAAACCCAAAACCCCTATTAGTCTCTTCATCTTCTCTCTTCCTCCCTTCTCTCTTCCTAATCGTCATCTTCTCTCTTCCAACCGAATGGAGCAACTATATATATGATTCAGAGATAGGAGATTTAGAGATGGGACTGAATGTATGTATATATATGCATTTGAGTGTATTATGTATGATTATGTGATTTTATATATGATTATGGATGTATATATATGTAGATTTTATATATGATTATGTATACATATGATTCCAATATGTATGTATATATATGGATGTATATATATCTATATATATGATTCCAAACCCCCTGTATATATATGATTCCAAACCCCAAATCTCCTATTTATGTATTATTCCATTTATGTATGATTCTAGTGTGTATATATATTGAGAAGCCATGTATCATTCGAACGAAGACTGAAGTGGGTTTTTGAGTAGAGAATTCTAATTTTACATGTAAGGTTCAGCTTTCTAGGCAACCAAATAGAGGGTTTTTTTTTTTTTTTTTTTTTTTTTTTTTTTTTTTTTTAAATGGAAAATTGGAAGAAGAAAATAATTGGCACGGCTTTTTTTTGTTTGTTTTATGTGTGTCTCTTTGTATGCATTCACTATGTTCTGTAAAATGCCTCACATTCTAAAATGGGTCTCCAAAAAGCCTCAAAATTTTTATTTGGGTTTTCGTTGGGTGTCTAAATTTTTATGTGATTTGTTTCTCATTTGGGTTTGATTGTGTTTCTCATTTATATTGTTTGATTTGTTCCTCATTTATATTGCCTCAATTAAAATATGTCTCTTTACCCCTCTATATTTTGTGTGTGTCTTCATGCATATACCATATTCGGTAACATGCCTCAATTAAAATAGTTTAATTTTTAATACTAGCTGCTTATATAATTCTACTTTTTTTGTTGTTAAAATAGTGAGTGAATTTATTATAACAGGCCAAGTAAATGTAGTGTGTGGTGGTAAGGTTTAGCAAAAATAGAGGTATATTCAAATTGGTGATACAAACAGTGGGAGTTGGATGTTATTTTTAATAATAAACAACAGCCAAATTTTGGACAAAGGATAATGGAGCTAGACAGGTCTACACTTTTTTAAGCTTAAGTTTTTCTTATCTCTAAGGATTTTGTATTTATTGTTGTGGGAGTTAAAATATTGCTAGAGATGTGTAACCTAAATATGCACTTCTTTGATTGATGAGTTTGGCAATCTTGAGTGAGCAACAATTTGTGCATACTTCGTTCAATTTGTTTGAAAAGATATGATAAATGGCTCATGTTAAATGTTTTTGACATTGTTGGTATGAAGATTTGGGAAAGTTAGGACTTTGATGAAGAATGTTTCAGTTACATCACAATTTCCTACAGTCATCAATTGAACAAGAAGGGTAACACAGCATCCAAAGGTAAAAGCAATGTTGTCTGAACTGAAAATGGTTCAAGGCATGTTAGTATAAGTTCGCTCCTATGAAGGATTAATTTAGTAATATATTTGGGTGATCCACGTGGAAATGAAATTTTATCTTTGATGTAGGAATAGAGAAGCTTTCAATAATACAAGGATCATTTGTTCTTTAAACCAATGCTAGCAAGCATAGCATTGTAACATACAATATAACAAAGTAGAACTGTGGACAAAACATGTTTGTGTGTGTATACGTGAACTGCTTATCTGTAAGCCAGTAAATGATTGTGATAAAATAAACACTGATTTACAATTTCTAAGGTGCACAAAAGATCTCTTCTTGATTTGGAAACAAATTCTATTTGTCCAAAATAAACCAGTACACAGAAGTGATCAATGGATACTAGATTTTAGTTTGGTCCACTTCATGATGATGCATATAGTTCTAAATGAAATAGTGAAATTCGGTGGGGATCACCTTGGCTCAAAAATTAGGAGTAGTTAACAAGTGATAGACGCAATCATGTATTTCTAGAATTAACTGATAGAATTTTTATGCCCTTTTGAGGAGCCTTTTATTACCACTAGAATTAAGAAAGTGGAAAAAATGACACAAACTATACAAAATTTCAATATATATATATTTTTAGTATCTTTATCAAAAAATGACATAAATTTTACAAATTTCAACATGATACGTATAAATTACAATTATGTTTTGATCCTAACATAATTCACAGACATACACTAATATATAGATATAGCTCACTCTCTTCTCTTTCCTCATTTCAATACACAGTTACACTACAGCATCAGCAAATGGCTCTGTTTCTCTCTCTATGCTCTGTTTTGTTCATCTTCTCTCTCTATAGCATCTATGCTTCGACAGCTCTTCCTCCTCTTCAACCACATCTTGATGGTAAGCACTCTCTCACTCCCTTTTACTTGCTTTGTATACATCTCACATTACATCTTGTGGTTTAGTTTTGATTTGGTTTGTAAATCAACAAATTTTTTTACTTTTTAGAGTAACTCTAACATTGCATTTCACTTAACAAAAGTATATATAAAATAATTTTACTTTTTAATTTTATCTCACAACTTTACCTAATATATGTACTCCAACAACAATTGCTACTCATGAAATTAGTTTGCCTAGCTTTTAGAACTCTCTAAATGTAGTTATCCAAAAGGTGTGAGGCAAAATGTAGATCCATTTTTGGTGAGTATGGGACTAGCAAAAAAAAAAAAAAAAAATAGAGTTTTTCATTTTAGTATTTGTTTTTTTTTTAAAAAAAAAATTTGTGTGGAAAAAATTTACATTTCAAGTCAATCTACTAGATCTAAAAAAAAAAAAACAACAAACAAAACAAAAAATTGAAAAAAATCTTCTAAAAGGTTCATTAAAATTAAAAAAGTCTTTTCTTTTTCTTTTTTTTTTTTTTTTTTTTTTTTTTCTGTCTTAGTTGAATATAAAAATGTAATATTTTCTAAAAGGCTACCCATAATTTTTCCTTTTTTTTTTATTTTGAAAATTTATGCTAGACTCGAGAGTATTTTGTTGCAATTTCTATTTACAAAACATAAATAAATTAAATAAGTTTAAAAAAATTGAACATGAAAATTGAAAGTTGAGAAATAAGTGCAATTACCTTTAGTGCCCATTTCACAAAATAGGCACATTTCTCTTTCTCTTTCATCTTTTATGTTCCACAGTTATCTTAGTAGTTTACATGGATTTTAATGTGTACTATTTGGGCATTGTTTTTATATATTTTTGAAGGGTGACACTTTTGTCAAGTAAATTTTAAATTTTCTACTTTTTTCCACGATATGTACTATGAAAATATGTCATGTTCCTAAATACTCCTATCTAGACTTTATGTCCCTAAATAATTTTTTGAAATATGTCATGTTCCTAAAGTAATCTTTCTTTTTTAATCTTCTTTCTTATTCATTCTAAATACTCTACCACTATTGGTTGGATATGAATCTATAGGAATATGTTAGTTTTGATGCTCATTTTCTTTGGAAAAATTCACAATTGTTTAAAGTTTGTAATATTTTATTTACCAGTGTGAGCACTTCCAAATTGAGGCATAAGTTATAGTTATAAAGGTCAATTCATGATTTAATTGTTAAGCTTCATTGGAGGGTTTATTAATATGATTTGAATTTCTTGGCTAGAGGATCATGTATATTTTTGGATCTCAATTAAAATATTATATTGTCCTTCATCTCTCTTTTATTTTTATTTTTATTTTGTATTTTTTAACCTTTATAATTAACATTGTTTCCAACTAGTTTGTTTTCTTGATGGGAAACACAAGGTAAACTTTAATTGCTTTTTGATTTTTTTTTTTCATACTCATTTTATAAATTTGAATTTAATTATTTGTCGGTTTACAATCTTAAAAAATTCTTATCCATTGTTTAGTCATGATGTGTAGGCATAAAAATAAATAAGGTAAAATTATAACATTTTTTAAAAAATATTTGGTTAGTCATGTAACTTTTCTTTTCTATAAAATACATGTCTCACATTCCTTTTTTGGGTTTCCATTGAATAATACTCTCAATGAGTTAGAAGAGTGTAGGAATAGCCTAGACTCTTGCATTGGGAAAAAAAATACATAGATTAGTAGGTACTTGGATTATTTTTCTCTTACAAGGTTGTCTTCCATTATCAACTAAATTTTGTTTTATATCATAGTTTTAGTATTGAATTTTGCTTTTTCTTTGGTTGTTTTCTTTTTCTTATTGTATCAAACATGATGTTTTCACTACAATAGGTTTTTAGGTAGCTACGGTCTGGAGGTTTGTATGATTTGTTGTCCTTCTCAATTTCACTCTCTATGCTATTGTTTTCTTTCTATTCATTTATCTACTTTAATAGTGCAGACACATGTCTATTCACTTGAACATGGAATGACAGGTTTCAATTGACCATAATAGTTGCATTGCTTTAAACGGTGATGTTGGCATTTGCAAGAGAGTTTGAAGTTATTATATTGCGTTGTGGATATCTCAACATTGAATCATGTACCATATCAATTCTCTTTTATGTAGCATGCTACTTTCTGTCTACCAAGTTACTAACCTAACTTTCACAATTTGCATTAATTTCTCACAGGCCAGTGGAAGCAAGAGCAAGATGGTGATAATCATGATCATGTTGCTTAGAGCTTTAGAGGCTTGAATAGATAAATAAGTGATGATGTACTTGGATGAAGAATATAACTCTGTTTTGTCATCACTTGAATTGTGAAGCTTTGTGAATTTCGAAAATTTAGGAATCATTGTTATTACATTGTTCCGTACTTTGTATCATTGTCCAAGTAGAGAGATTGGACAGCTGTCTCATGTATCATTTTAGATGGTCAAGATCAATTTTAAACATTTTGTCAGATCTCATACAACTAAGATCAAGAAGGCAGCTTTTTTAAAGTATCTTGAATATTTTGGTAAGATTGATTATTTCCTTCTAAGATCAAATGGTGAGAGATTGTTTTTTCACCTTTAAATTCCCTCTCAAATGTGTCATGTTTGTTGATAAATTCTACATTTAAAGATATCTCAATTCTTTGTATCTTGTTTCACTTCAAAGCTCACTCCACAAACCTCTATCCATCTCTCCTCTCTTTAACCATCTGCATTTTATCCCATTCATTCTCTCTTGACATGTGGGTATGATCTATGTTTGATCTTGAGGGTTCATTTCTTTGGGATTGTGTAGCTTTTTTTTTATTATAGGTATGTGTAGCTCATTTATTGTTTCAGGACTCAATTTATAAGATGTGATTATTTGTGACTTTTGGTGAAATAATTGATTTCAATGTTTTCTTTGGTGGGTTTTAAAGGTAGAATGAGAGAAAAACTCAACACTATGACAGATTTTTGACTTAAATAGAAAGAGCGACCTTAATTTTTTTTTTTTGTTCATATTTTTTAATTCATAGTTATTTTTTTTTATTTTTTTTAGAGGTCCGTAGTTATTGATTTTTTGTTTGTTTTCTTATTATTATGCTATCTACTTTAACCAAGAGGTGTCTGGCTGATGAAATTGCCTAATTTTAATTTTGGTGTCATTTTGAAAGGAAAAATGAATAATATTGAATTTTCAAATTACTTTCCAATTAACTTTTTAGTTTTCTTCTAATCTCTTTTTTTATCGGCTTTTATTTGTTGATCAGATTTTTATCTATTTTGTGTTTGAGTGATCTAATGAAAATTACTATTTTTGTTTAGGACCGCTTAATTGAGCATAGTCTATTGATTGCCTTTTTTTAGCAATTACAATATTAATTTTTAGTCATAACTGTTTTTGAACTCATAACCCATTTGATATGTTTATTTGAAATCATATAAACAATTCATGAGATACGGTATGCAAGAATTGATAGAAAGCATGCTTAGATTTTTTTTTCCCCTTTCCTTTTGGAATGTTTTTAGGCACAAGTCATTCGCTAATTGTCTTATATGAAAATGAATTAAAATAGTGAATGACCTGTGCCTGATTAGGGATAAAAAGATCTTAGTATCTTTGTAGAATTTCCACCAAGATTGCTTACGAAAATTGCAGGGTAAGTCATTTTTTTTAATATTTTTAACCCATTAAGTATTTTCTATCCGTGACACTTAATTACTGAAATTAATTTTGGAGAAATTGCAAATCAGTGGTAAGACCCAAAAAAATTGCAAAATCATGGGAAACTTTATCACTTAAATTATTAAAGTTGATAAGCTTTACCATTGATTTGTGTAGACACCCCATTTTTTACCGACCTTAAGACTCAGACGTCACTGATTGAGCGTGTCACGACCCCAACCCGCCCCTAGTAAGATGGTTCCATGATGGCCAGTAATCCGAGATTACCCAAGGCCTCTTTCAAAGATTCACACATAACCAAGTACACATAGGGGCCTACAAACGCGGAAGCAATAACTTAAGGTATAAGTGGTCCATAAGAGCCGTGCATAGATCAAATGATATGGCATACATAATACGGTTCTACATTCGGTTACAGATAAACAAAATACATGATATATCTTGATCAAAAGGCTTCTCAAGCCGACATACACAAAATACAACGAGTACAAGCCAAGAAGCATGATTTTCAAGATTTGCCGACGTAAACACAGCATTGCCGACATAAACATAAGTCAAGCCGACATGACAAGAATCCAAACCAAGCTTGCAAAACATATCTAGGCGTCACCGCCGTCCTGCTTATCACCTACATATATATAGAGAGGGTGAGCTTGGATACTCAGTGAATGGTACAAGTAATAAAGGTTTTGCATGAATAATAGTCGAAGTCTCTCCAGGACAAAACATATCCAAAACTATACAAATATTAGCCGAGACTTTTCCAAGGCAAAACACATCAAAACTTTACAATTCAGGGAATGAACCGTATTCATCTAACAAGTCTTACGAGCCCCAAGGGATGCTTATTGGCATCAGCAAAACACAAATCAATAGCTTTCCGAACAAACACATCCACGTGGTAAACCGTCGGTGGCAAAACAAGGGACTGCACAATCCGTAATCAATTAGTCAAAGGTGCTGCGAAAGTTTAGAGTCCTCCAGCATGAGGGACTTGTGTTACTTAGGCCCGTAGCCCGCTTTAACACGATAGTCCTTCCAAGAAAAGACCGTATCCTTTTAACACGAGAGTACTGCACAAGTTTAGAGTCCTCCAGTACAAGGGACTTTTTATTACTTAGTGCTGTGAAAGTTTAGAGTCCGCCAGCACAAGGGATTTTCCAAAGATGACATCAAAACAAGCTTACACTCGATACGTCAAACTAAGGCTAATCATTCATGCTTATCAAATACTTTCATCAAAACGAAGCAAAGCAAGGTTTATCAAAACTTTATAACATAGCTTTATTAAAAATACCACTCACATAGATCTTCTCGGGTGTAGGCTCAAAGCAAGGATCAAGGACCTACAATCACATGGCAAATACATTCTCAAAACGAGCTTCACATGCATGCAAATGATTTCGGCATTCACACCAAATCTATGCCAATAACAAAGCAAAACTTGCTGGGAGTTAAAACGCTGTTTTTTCATCTCATGAAAACACATTAGGTACCAACCAGGTCTTTGCCGAGGTCCCGTACCTCCTTGTCGAGGTGTGGTCCCGATGGCCACTTTCAAAAGCGGAGTCAAGAAAGCCTAAGTTTCCCTTTGAAGAACATGAAGAATCAAGAACATCAAGAACATGCATTGCTTAAATCACAACTTGTTTATACAAAGAAACGACAAAAAAAATCTGAGATTCCATGCTAAGAGTTCAAAAACATGGACCTGGGTACCCATACAAGGAAATCGTGTGAAAACAAACACAAAACATGGTTTTTGACATAAACTTCCGGATCAAAACAAGACTTTTCTTCAAGAACACATGAACATTATTTCCTCTTCCAAAACCAACTTCAAATCAATGCATGGTATGCAAAACAGATTCGATCATGCAATGCAGCTTGATAATCGATAAGAATAACCAGAGTAGATTAAGATTCAGACCTCAAAACTCGAATCCAACGGTTCAAACTCCAAAGATCAAGATCGAAAATCAACTTCTCTCTCTAGAACTCTACCTTCTTCCTCTAAAGCTTCTCTCTCTAAAGGCAAAGATTTGAGACAAAATGATTTGTTTTTAGGTCTGCCGGTTGTCTTAACATTCAGTTCGGACACGTGGCCTTACCGGGTTGGTTCAACTCAAAAGGGTGACTGATTGATAAGACAAGTCTCTGACAAAGCGTATTGAACAAGCTAGATGGCAAGACACATCGGCAAGTAGTGATATCGGCTAAAGTCAAATCTTCAGCAACAGGGTAACAAAGACATCGGTTGGGGGAAACGACACTTGACTAAGCTGTGCCACACCTTGGCCTGGATGTGCCACACCTCGGTCTAGGCCATACCTGCCCAGGAACGAAGATCACTATATGCAAAACACCTCAGCCTAGATAGCGACATCTCGGCTAACATGTCGGAGTGAAGATGGAGGTCAACCAAATGGTTCCGAAATGGTTCTAAGTACAAAGGTTCAGTGGAGAACTAGGTTCAAGATGACCTCGGCTACACCAAGCAAGGAACAAAATCATGTGAGCAATATTTAAACAAAACAAGACAAGACAAAATTTACAGGCACCACGTAACAAGACAAAATCACACATGAAGTATGCAAGTATGACTAAATCAAAGTGAGGGTTGTTACAGAGTGCTTGGTGATGTTTCATATTGTGCTCGTTCTGAGGTTGCGGAATCATGGCTGCGAGCCTTGCCTCCGAACTTCCGGACTCTTTTGTGTTTTGCCTCGATTTGCGAACCAGGCCCTGTTTTCTTTGTTTTCTCTTCCCGAAGGGAGGGAGAGGTCTCATAGATCATCTCTTAGTGGCCGTGGGCTACGTTTCGTGGTCGTAGGCCATTTTTCCCGTTTGGAGCCCGGTTTTCGGTTTTCTCGGAGCCGTCGGCCGTGTGCCTCGGTTCGGGACCGCTTAACCACCTCTATTTGCTCCGGTTTTTGGCATACACCTTGTTTCCTTCCTTTTGAGGGACACTGTGGCCCGAGAGACCAACTTCATGGTCAAACGCCACCTCTAGTGCTTAATAGTCAATTTTTGGGGCCCCGGGCCGCACGTCTCGGCCCCCGAACCTTCGTTTTACATCCGTCTTGGTCCATTTTTGGCGGAGACCTTATTTTCATTATTAGGAAGGTTGTAGGAGGGTGGGAGACCAGCAATTTTTCTGAAAAATCAGCTTTTCTCTTCATTGCTCTTCGTCGCCTGTTTTTCTTACTAGAAAGCTGGTTTTTCCCATTCCCGGGCCACTTTTTCTAACTTTTCACCACACCATTGTGTTGTACACACCTAGGAGGCCACCAATATGGGTAGGCCGACCAGTAATTCATCCTGACCCTTCTGAACCCCTCTAAAAAGTTAGTTTTTCTCTCTCTTGGATTACTTTTTTTTTATTTTTCTCTACACAGCTGTGTTGCACTCATCTGGGAGGCCACCTTTTTGGGGTGGTCGGCCAGTAATTTTGCTTGACCCCTTTGACCCCTAGTTGGCCGACCAGGAGAGGTGGCCGGCCGGCCACCTGAACCTTTTGAACCTGGCCGGCCAAGTTTCTCTCTCCAGGTGCATTCCAGCTGTGGCAGCTGTTTTGTACCAGATCCACTGTCCGAGGTTCTGCCCTGGTTTTTGGTCCATTTTAGGTGGTTTTGACCCCCTTTGCTTGGTTTCAAGGTGGTTTGGCCCCTTTGGTCAAGCTTTTTGTGGAAGCTTGACCCTTTTAGTTTAGCTTCCCCAAGAAGCTTGACCTCTTTGGTCAAGCTACCTTTAGAAGCCTTGAACCCCTTTCTTTAGCTTCTCTAAGAAGCCTCACCCTTCTCCCTCTATAAAACCAACCCTTAAGCTCCATTTGCAAGGGTTAGAAAAACCAGCTAGAGCATATCCCTACAATCCTCCATACCCCTCTCTTCCAAGCCTCAAAACACCCTTGTCCTTGCACCATTTGCATACCAACTCATAGCCAACCACCTCCATCATCCATTCCAACACCTTGAGGCTGATTTGTAGAGGTTAAAAGCTCACCAACTTGGTCCAAAAGCTGCTGGAGTTCGGCTCTACAAGGGTAAGCTTCTATTTTCCCTATTTTTGCATAATTTTGCTTCATATCTTAGACCCTTTTGCTTGCATTTTTGGGCTCCAAGCTAAAATGGAAAAGATCTTATTTTGAGCTCCTCTTCAACTTTGTTTAAGAAAACTTTTCTGTTTGAAGTCATCTACTCCCCCTTTGTGCCTGTTTGGCAGAGCTTAATTACAGCGTATTTCAGTTTTCAGCTTAATTTAAGCTATTTTGATGTGTTTGGTTTAGCTTATAGCTTATAGCATTTTAGAAGTCAGAAATTAGCTTATTCTTTGAGTGGGGCAGGAGATGCTTTAAGAATAAGCTGGAAATCAGCTTAAGCTGAAAGTTATAAACTATAAGCTGTTTAGGCATAAGCTATAAGCACTTTCCCACAACTCTACCAAACAGGGCCTTTGTGCTTTATCTCTCTTTTAGGGCTTATTTTGCATGATATATTCGCCTTATTTGTGAGCATTTCTGGGATTTGACCTAAACTGTAAAGTACCTTATTTTGATCCTCTCTTCAACTTTGTTGAAGGGCTCTTTGATTTTTGAGGCCATCTACTTCCCCTTACCCTTTATATCTCTTTTAGGGCTATTTTTACATCATATTTTAGCCTTACTTGTGAACACTTTTGAGATTTGATATAAACGGGAAAAAGTCTTGTTTTGACATCCTCTTTAAGTTTGGTTAAGGTCCCATTTCTGTTTGGGGTGATCTTCTCCTATGCATGCTTCATTCCTTCATGATTAAGGCTATGCATTAGAGCACTTGCATTGGCCATGGTTTGGCCTCTTAGCCACTGAAATCCAGTGAATTTTCAGTGGCTTAGATGTATTTTTGAGGGCCAAAACCAGAGGGGGGTGACCCTCCTTTCTCCTTGTCTTGTTTGGTGATCCTTTTGGCCTTCCGAAGGGACCTTATTTTGAATGCATCGAAGTCATGTTTCAGGCCTCATTCTGTGAGTTTTGGGGTCTGCCTTGGCTCTGTCCAAGGCCCTTTTGGCCAGATTTTATGTCTACAATGCATGTGTAGAGCAATCCCATCCAAGGCCTTTCAAAGAGGCCTTCCTTTGCATATTTCCTAGACTGATTTCAGGGCCAATTTGGTGAGTTTTAGGGCTTTCATAGTCCATTTACAGAGGTGATTTTGCTATGCTTCATGTCTATCTTGTATGTACTTAACAACCCCTTGTATGGCCCTTTAAAGGAACTTATCATTTTTGCATGTGTTGGCTACATTTCAGAGATTATTTGGGCATATTTTGATATGTTTTATTCACTGATTTTGGCTGGTTTGATGAGTTCTCATGCGCTTCATATACATGCCATGTAAACCATGTTTGCTAGTCAAAGTTGCATGCTATTTTAGTCCATCGTGCTAGCATCTTTTGGTCATGCTTTGAACTAGAAGTGTTCATGTTTTGGGACTGCCTTGGCTCTGTCTTTGTGCTTCATAGTCAAATAATGCATGCTTTGTAGAGCTATAAGTCAATACATGTGCCTAGTTTTGAGTTTCGGGGCTCATCTCATGCATCGGGTGCCATGTTTCCATGTTTTGGGACCTTTTAGCATCATGTTTCAATGCTGGAATTTATATGTTTGAATGCCATGCTTCATCCTTGCCATGCATTGTTAGAGTTGCATGTTGTGCCTTAGGTTCGGTCCTCGGTTTGCGTGCATGTGTGTACGCGTTTCGATTGTCTCATTTTCATCTTATGGTCGCTGATGTGAGTGTGGCTGAGGTCCACTCATATTGGTGTAAGTCCATCGTGCATTGTGTATACCATTTCAGTCCATAGCATTATGTATGCTAGGTTGTATGTTAGAGCATTATGCATGCCATGTTATATCGAGCATTATGTATGCCAGTTCATAGCATTGCATATGCTAGGTTGTATGTTAGTCGCATTCATGTATGTCATGCATATTGCATCGTGTTTGGGATAGGAGTTAGCCCAAGCACGGGAAACGAGGGACGTTTTGTACTCCGAGTGACGGAACGTGTCTCAATTCCCGGTCACCGACACTTCGGATTAACCATGATGGAGTCTCGGTCTTGTTGTGTTTTCATGTGCATCCATTTTACATCGAGTCGTGCAATTCGACTCCTCGGCCATCATGCATCGAGATGCATGATTGATGGCACGAGGATCGAGGTGAGCATACATATGTGAAAATACTTTGTCATGTCCCTTTCTTGCTCTCTGTTGCAGTAAATCAAGGATCAACATCCCTCAAGAGCTTTGCACAACATTCCGGGTTTAATTGTAAAAAGAGGCTAATTGGGGCATCGCAATGGATTTCCGCGCAAGGCAACTCAAGCACGCATCATTCATCATTCGGAATAGAGCTGAGGCGGTCCATGGGCTTGCATGCTAATTTACCTGCTTTCCTAGTTAATTTGATTCGTTAGTTAGGGTTTTGTATTTATTCAGACTGTACTATTTATTCGGACTGTATATTATTTATTCGGACCCTCCGAGCGAGGGCACAACTGTAATAAGTGTGCGTGCGTGTGATGTATGTCTTCCAACCCCACGTCTTTCTCCCTTTTATTTACCAGCTTATAATGGTTAGATTAGGGCATGTTTTAATTAGCATACAGTATAATAGCATGCTTGCATTCATTCATCTGTTTTGCATGCACCAGGCTCGACGCATCATACTAACTGCATTTGTATTTCAATTCCGAGTTGAATACATGTTAACTGTAGCATTTCATATGCCATATTTAGAATAGCCGAGTCTACTGTAGTTGCATTTTGCATGTGTTGCATTAGGCATTTCTGTATAGTTAGGATCATGCATGGATTTCTAACATAGCTTTTGTTTTGGCTTGAAGTACTTAGTAAGTTTTTATGCTTTAGCATCCTTGCATGCGTGTGAGTGACTGCCATGATAGCATGCTTACCATGAGGCTAAATGCTCATGTGATATATCTGCTTGAATGCCTGTGGGTGAAGGTTAGATTATCTGAATTGGAACAATTCATCGATTGCGAGTTTTAAGTCCACTTGAGAGTGGCAACACCATGTTTTATAAACCCACCTGAGGGTGGCAAATCCACATTTTAGCCTACTTGTGAGTAGCAAACCCCTTTCAAAAACAAACATGAAATGTTTTGTTCCAACTCTGGTGATCCAGTCTATATTTGTATGCTGTGCGCATCACATAGTAATTCTAGGCTAATAATCGGAATAAGAGCACATAATGTTTTCAAAACTCGATATCATGGTTAGTAGAGGCCGATCTTTGATCGGGCGAGCGGGGGTGCTCACGAAGTGACCTTCCCCAATCGTACCCAAGTTCCCGAGCTGAGACAACTTTGGTGATGACGGATACGTGGCCTTAGGCAACGAGTCAGGGTTTCCTAAATTTCCCCAAAACAAATATTTAGGTGGCGACTCTGTATTTGGCAAAGCAGTCCATGTTTGACACTTCTTTAAAAAAAAATCTGTTTTCAAAAACGATTTGCCGGATTTTGACTCTTTGATGATTCATCGGTCTTGCATTGCACTCTGCGAGATTAGATACAGGACCGTGACATTGAGTCCTGAACTATAGTCAGCCCAAATGAACAGAACGGGATTTCCCTCTCGAGACGTTCGGGGACGTCTACAATTTGCAATTTTCCTATTAATTTTTAGATTTTATTATCGATTTTGCTATCAATGGTTTTATTTCAAAAAGTGGAGAGACGAGTTGACTTTTTGCTATTTGTTTTAAATTCTCAAAAGATGTACTGGTGATTTGAAAAAAAACATCTGACTTCTATGTATGGTTGCTATTTTTCGTACCAGTTCTGATTTGGACCTCGAAAATGGGTCCCCCGAATTTCCCGAATTCAATTTTTTTTTTTTTTAGAGCAGAAGAAGGAAGAAGAGGAAGGAAGGAGGATGAGGGGGAGGGGGAGGGGGAGGGGGAGGGGGAGGGGGAGGAGGAGGAGAAGGAGGAAGGACTGGAGGGGGCCTACTCACAGGGGGAGGAGAGGCGGAGGCGGGGCCGAAGGCGGCGGTCGGAGCTCGGCGGGGCTGCGAGCTCGGAGGCGGCGGTCGGAGGCTGCGACGACCTCGGCTGGGCCGACGACCTCGGCTGGCGAACTCTCTTCTCTCTCTCTCTCTCTCTCTCTCTCTCTCTCTCTCTCCCTCTTCCCTCTGGTTCAGTCCGAAAATGGAGGAAGAAGAAGAAAGAAAGAAAAAAAAAATTCAAAATCACTGAAACGACGTCGTTTCAGTGATTCGGGGGGATTCGGGGAGTAGTTTTTCGAGGTCCAAATCTTTATTTTTTTCGTACAAGTGATTTAGTATTTTTCATGGATGTACAAGTGATTTAGTATTTTCATGGATGTACAAGTGATTTAGTATTGTTCAAAAAATGTACAAGTGATTTAGTATTAATCAAAAAATATTGTTGATTGCTCAATGACCCAATGTCTAGCTTTATATTGAATTGCCTAGGTATATTAGTTGTTTCTCAACTTAATTAGTTATATCTAAAAGTTTGCATAACATTTGTAGGTTTTTGGTTGATGTCAGATTGTGTTGGAAATACATTTTTCTCATGTCACATTGTTTGTAGGCAAGTTAAATTATTATTATTTTTCCTATATTTTTCTCACGTAGTTTTAGGTTTATAATTTGCAAAGAACTATTACAATGTGATTTGCAGCAGTAGCACCAGTAGGTGTATATTGTTTGGTATTTAAATTAATTTTTTTAAATTGCAGAGTACTGATTGGTGTGTATTTCAATTTTAAATTTCTTAGATTGCAGAGTAATAGTTGGTGTGCGTTGGTTGGTATTTAATTTTAATTTTAATTTATTTTTTTTTTTGAATTGCAGAATACTGGCTGGTATGCATTGTTTGGTGTAAATTTTTTTGGATTATAGAGTGTTAACAAATGTACGATACCATGATTTGTATATTTTGTTTTGTGTTTACAATTTTTTATTAACTTGCTTAGCAATGGTGCTTTTATTTTTAGGGTTTGGTTATGGTGTGCAACTTACACCTTACACCTTATACCTTACACTTACACCTTACACTTACACCTTTTGTGAAAAATTAAACCTTACACTTACACATTTTTTGAGGTTGCACACCATATGCAACCCACTTACACCTTACACCTTACACTTACACCTTATATTTATACTTACACCTTACACTTACATTTTTTGTGTAAGTGGCACATGGTGTGCACTTGCACACTTAAGAAAACTCCTTATTTTTAATGTTTGCATTGATATGAAGTTTATACTTTAGAGTCATAAAATGAAATGTTTATGATTGTGTTACTTGCTATATTTTAAATAGTTGATTGAAAAATGTTTATTTTCAAAATATACAACTAAAAATATTTTCAAGCTTTTTTAATAAAAAATCTTTTCAAAACTAAAAAATCTTTTCAAAACTAACCCAATAATTTTATATTTAATTGCATTTTGATCTCATCATTATTTGCACCGTGCTTTTAAGCACGGGCATACACTAGTTTTGTAATATGAAAGCATTGTGTTGATCAAACATAAAAATCAATTAAATTTTTTTTTTTTTGGATAAATAAGTTAAAAAAAAAATAATTTGAATCATTTAAATTATTAACCAAAGTACAACTTAGATAAGACTAGAAGTCAATTAGTAAAACAAATACAAAACATATAATAAAAATTGTAAATTCTTCCAAGTAAATGAACGGCCAAGTTTTTTCAAATATATATATAGTGCGGGTGGTTGTGGCGGATTGCAACCCGCCCGCAAATCGCAAAATTTAATTATTTCAAACAACACCCTACCTTATTATATTTGTGAAACCGAGTTGTGCGAGTTTAAGAACCCTTTGTGAAACCGAGTTGTGCGAGTTTAAGAACCCTATGCCCACCCTAATTTTTTACTCTGTTTTTGCTCTTTCTAGATTTTTTTTTTCAAAAATTTAGAATTTCTAAAATTTTTTCAGTCCATCTAATCGAGTAGAATAGAACCCAAAAATATAAAATTTTATGAATCTTTCTAGTTTTTTTCACTGAAGATTAAAAACAAAAAAAAACAAAAAAACAAAAAAACCCCATTAAAAAGTCAATCCCCAAACACCCATAAGAGAGTGATTTGGGTTGTGATTTAGACTTGTGTCGAACACTAATGGTGTTCACAGGTCGATTCAGCTTGGGTTCACCCTTAAGCCAGTAACCAAATCAAAGGTTGGGAAATTGGTCACACACCTTTTTCCACCACAGAACAATACACAATCGCTAGAAGGGTTTTGGTAGATCTAAGAGATTAAGATGAGGGTTGTGGGTTCGATGGAGTAGATTTAAGAGTTTTAAGTTCAATTGGATAGATCTGAGAGACAAAGTTGAAAGTTTTGGGTTCGATGGAATAGATTTGAGAGGTTTTGGTTTGATGGAGCAAATTTCAGAGATAAAGATGAAAGTTTTGGATTTATTTGGGTAGATTTGAGAGAAAGAGTGTGGCTAGGAGAGAGTGAGGAAGACAATCGACTAAGGAGAAAAGAGAAAAGAAAAGAGTAAAGGAGAGAAACAAATGAAATGGCAAAAGAGAGTGAGGAAGACGAGTGACTGAGAAAGAAGAAAAGAGAAAAGGGTAAAAGAGAGAAACAAATGAGAGGGTGAAAGAAAGTGATGGAGACTAGAGGGATGGAGACTAGAGGGTTAAATGGAGGGGAAAGATGAAAGGGTGAGAGAGAGAGAAAGAGACTTATTAGATTAGATGAACTTGAAATGGAAGAGATAAAGTCTTGAGATAATGAAATCTAACAAGCCAATCAAACTGCAACACGTGGAAACTAATAATGATTTCATGAAAAAATTCTATATGAATAATTAAATAAGTGAACATTGTCCTGTTTAGATTTTGATACTTTTAGTTTTAGTTTTAGTTTTTTCAAATCTTCTACTTAATTTTAGGTTTTTTTTAGTCTAATCAATAACGTCAATTGAGTTGTTAGATCAAATATATGCATGTAAATTGCACGTAACTAGCATGCATGCTATTTTTTACCGACAAATTTGCCCCTCAACATGACACCATCTTCCTCTCTCCAATTATTCTTTGTTAGAGCATTTTCAATCCAATCCTCTGGAGGATGAAAATAATTTTTTTTATTCAAAAAATAAATATAGAATATGTTACTATTCATTCGAACTCTAATCACAAACTTTCAAAACCCTTCATCATCTCTTCATCAAAAAGTAATTTTTGTTCATTAACAAATATTTAATTTTAAAATTTTTGTAAAATATATTTAATATTATACTCATTTTAAAGGTATGATTTTACATTTTTTAATAATGTCAATTTTATAAAAATTAAATTTACATATTAAAAGTTATTTGTAATATAGTAAAAAATATAGAATGAATAGTATTTTAGAGGGTATCCTATATTTTTCATCCTCCCTTCATATTTAGAGGATCAACTCATCCTCCACCCAAATAGAGATAGATTTAGAGGATGGTTTGGAAAAACAAATCCTTCATATTTGAAGTTATGGGGGATGCATTGGAGATGCTCTTACATCTAGCAACCATCACCTTTCACAACCGTTTTATCACTTATTGAAATAATAAACATTGTTATGACTGGTATCTTTTTTGTGTTGTAAATAATCATAATAAATGAGTTTAATGGAAATGAATCTTCACAATTAATACCTTGATAAAACAAATAGCAACAATGAAGTCGAGTTCTTTGGATTATTAACACCATGGAGCCTCCCAATTTATCCAAATATTTACCAACTGTCTACCTGGCAGACCACACCAAAGTGGAGGCTTTTAAGAAAAAAAATATTCCAATTAATTTGATTATCAATACATGTGGTAAATTTTTGAGTAAATTGAGAAGACTCCCTAAACTTATGTCTTCATATACATGCTTTCTTAATTTATTTTTTTGTTTTTAATATGGTGTTTTTAGTTAGATGTCTAACCAAACCTCAGCCTCAGTTCCGTATTTTATGCTATTTTTATTCATAAATTTGATAAAAATTTGAAAAAAGAAAGATTAAGTTCGTTAAAATATAAATAAAATATAATTATATTTCACATTTTTTTTTATTTTTTATTTTCAAATTGTTATACAAATTTATGAACTAAATACAAAATTAAGACAAATAAAAATTAAATACATTTAGAAATCTGTCCTGCAAAAAATTAGAAAAAAAAAATTGACTAATTGAATTAGTTTAGTGGATGTGGATCAAACAGCCCCATAGAAGCGTAATAAGACATTGTTTTGGGAACTACTATTTTAAGGGATTTTTAGTTTAAGGTTCGTAATATTATGATCTTATTAGATAATAAAGGATATGTAATATTTTTATAATAATTGAACTCTCTCAATATTTTCAAAGATAAATATTAACACATAAAATTTTTTTTAGCTCTTCAAAGAGAAATTTTAACTCATTATGGATAAATTTAAAATTTCTCTGTGACGAATTGAAATTTTTTTTTAATAATATTATTAAGGGATCTTAATTAATAAGAAAAAATATATTAGACTTTTCATATTATCAAAAGTTGAAGAAGGATAATCGATAACAAAAATTATTTAAGAACCACAGAAAAATTTATAATTATAACCATAATGATATGATATTATAAACGTAAATTCATGTGAATTTAAAAGTGCAAATATCCAACATTCCTCGAAGATAAATAGCCATTTTACTGAAGATATTTGGTTTAATGAGGAACGTTGGGTGGTATTCCTGTTTGTTGAAAACGCAGTGGAATTGGCTTGTCGATGTACCTAAAATGTAAACAGTAATGATTGACTCTCACAAAATACAGGCTATGTTTGGTTTGTGTTTGAGAGATGTGTTTTAGAAATAAAAAGTACGAAAATATGTTTAGTTTGGTTTTTTGGGAAATTTGTTTTGAAAAATTGTTTTGAGAGAGAGTTTTGGAAAAAGTGATTGATTTGATATGTGTGTGAGAGAGATTTGTTTGAAAAATTTATTTGGTTTGTGTGTTTTGGAAAAATTTGTTTGGTAGAGAAAATTTCTGAAATTTGTTTGTAGAGAAAATTTCTGAAATTTTTTTCAGAAACACAAACCAAACCTACCCACAATCTTTAAAATTTTTAAAATGATTTGAATCATTTATATCACTGTGATATAATTTTTAAAAAAAATTCAAATACATCAATGATTAATACATGGGGTCGTGAGGGTTCCTTTTATGGGGGATCCCAAACATTTTTCAAATACAAAATGCTATGCAATTTAAATTTTAGATTTTGTTAAGGAGACGACAATTTTAGAATAGGGAGACTTTGGATTTGTTTTGAAAAGGTGATTAAAAATTAATTTTTTAACTTTTTAAAAAATATATATGAAAAAATAGAGAGATAATATGACTCAAAATAGGTTAAAAGTTAACTTTTAACTTTTAATAAAAATAAAAACAAATTAATATGATAATTAAAATTTATTATTTTAATTAATTTGATTAAATAAAAAGACAGTCTAATTTTAAAATCATTTTTTATTATTTACTTTACAAACAAATATTTTTGGATAAAAATTTAGAGAGAAATTTATCATAGAGAAATTTGAAATTTTTTGTGTAATTAACTGAAATTTCTTTAATAATATTATTGAGGGACTTTAACTAATAAGAAAAATCATATTGAACCTTTCTTACTATCGAAAGTTAGAGAAAAATGTTTCACTAATTTCCTTTTTTCTTTTTTTAAATTATAATTATTATTCTTTTGTTTAAAGATAAATAAATATAAGGATAAATTATACAAATGCTCAATGTATTTTACACGATATGTTAATTTGGTCTTTATTATTTCAATTTGTTCTTTATTATTTCAATTTGTTCGATTTTGTCCCTAAATTTAACGAATTGTGTCATATTAGTCTAATAAATAACTATGGTTATGTTTGGTGGATAGAAAGTCGTCCTGTGCTTAAATGATGTGTCAATTTGATCCTTATAGTTTACACGATGTGTTAATTTGGGCTATATCAAAATCGAGCAAATAAAAATAATAGAGATCAAATTAATATATCGTGTAACGATAGAGACTAAATTGATACATCGTTTGATTTTTCATCCACCAAACTTAATAATTATTATTTATTGAATTAATATGACATAATCGGTTAAATTCAGGACAAATTCAACGAATTGAAATTATAAAGGCTAAATTGACATATCTGGCAAACTATAAGACTATTTGTATAATTTGTTCTAAATGTAATTATATAATTATAATGAATGATCAATAAATACTGTACAAGTATCCGAATTTTCCGGAAAAACAAACAGAAAACGATAAAAAAGAAAAGGAAAAAGAAGAAGAAGAAATGGTCTCCCAAGAAAGCCATCTGAAACACTCCTTTCATGATGAAGAAGATGATGATGAGGCCTTTGCATATGCTTCGCAATTGTCTACCTGTCACATCTTTCCCACCGCCATGAACGCGGCGGTGGAGCTCAAGCTGTTCGACATAGTCGCCGGAGCAGGCACTGTTATCTCGGCGGCGGAGATAACTTCTCGGCTAGCACCGGCGGCGGAGGCGAACCCAGATGCGGCGGCAATGCTGGACCGCTTGCTGAGTCTGCTGGTGAGCCACTCTCTTCTCACTTGCTCTGCTCATACGCTTGAAGATGGGTCGAGTGAGAGACTCTATGGACTCGCACCTGCTGGTAAATATTTTGTTGAAAACGATGAAGAAAGGGGTTCCTTGGCTCCATTGTTCCCTCTGGTCTTCCACCGAGCTACCTTTGGAGTCATGTAAGTCATCCCCTAACTAACTCGATCTAACTGGATAAGTGTTGTTCGGTGGTAGATTGGTCATGTATTTATTTATTTATTTTTAAATAAAGAAATACGTATGATTTGATAGGTTTTAAAAATCGGATTGAAAAAGAGATCAGATAAACAAATTATTAGTTCAACTGTTGGGTTGAATATAAATTAAATCGTAACATTTTATTTATTTTATAAATATTTTTATATAAAATACATTCATTTAAAATATTTATATAATTTAATATATATAATTCAAAATTTTACGTTTATATATATATATATATATTTTATATTAATATTATTTGTAAAAATATTAATTATAAATGTGTTTAACAATGAGCCATGTATATACTAACAAGGAGTCGTAGTGGCATAATAGAAATTCTTGCTCTTAAGAGCTTGAGGTGCTAAGTTCAACTCCTATTGTATCAATTTTTTTATTATTGGATCATATATAGCAAACCCGTTCTAGTTCAATTAGGTTACCGATTTAATTGCGGGTTTGGCCGATTTAAAATAGGCCGCTTTTCAAACTAGTCCAGATTTAAGGGTTGATCCGCACCGGAACTTAGATCGGTTGACGGTTCAACTAGTCAAATCAGCCGATTCAGTCTGGTTTTCAAAACACTGGTTGAGTCTATAACGATGATTTTGAGTTTTTTATTTTGTGTTTTATATTTTATATTCTAGATGCATGTGAAAAATAAAATATTTGTAGATAAATAAAAAAAATCAATAGATTAAAAAATTAGAAAATATATGTATTTGGTGATTTTTAAAAAATATATATATTTTTTATAAATATGTTACTTTTTAAGTATATCTATATTATGTGAATCTAAAAGGAGAAATTTTTTTTTGATTGAAATATTTAAAAACATTTACTACTAAAAACAATAATGCCAGAAAAATTAACAAACTCAAAATTATATTTAAAACTCAAAACCAATTATACCTATTTTTTTTATTCAAAATGCAAATTTGTAACAGTGATTTTTTTAAAAATATAAAAAAAATTTTATGATAAAATCAAAACTTCTTACATCTCTTTATTTATTCTATGTAAAATAAAAAAATATGGATCATTAAACTACATAAAATGTACAGTATTTATCAAATGATTGAACATTATATGACTTAGACCCATATTGATTAAAAGCTGATTTTTTTAATTTTTTTATATGTAAAAAAATATAAGAGATAATATGATTCAAAATATATTAAAAAACAAAAAAAACTAACTTTTTAGCTAACTTCTTAAATTGTCCCTATGTTTAATATTTCGGAAAGCCTATCTCAAGAAAACCTTTTTCAAATTTCACGCATATTCTAATTGTGTGGTGGAGATACTTCATATGACTTGGACCCATATATTTAATATTTCGGAAAGTCTATGTGAAGAAAACTTTTTGAAATTTCACACATTATAATTGTGTGATGCAGATTAAATTAGTATTATATGGATTTATATATAAAATAAATTTCAATTATTGATCGATGATTCTGGACAAAAATTCTAAATTTGGAGTATTACGGTTAATATTTAAAGGCATATGATGCTCTCTTTTTGTTCAAAAATATTTTTTACTATTGAATCATGTTTTACTAAGATTTCTATACGTCAAAATTTTACATAATTTAGTAGTTGCGGGTGTTTTGGGTGTTTTAAGATCATGAATACATTGGATTTAGGGATAGAGAGTCTTTGGCCATATTGTAACAACTAGAGACAAGCCACATAATTAAATGATATTTGCTAGTGAAAGTATTTCACTCCTGGTGAATGCTACTTGGACAATTTGAATTGTTCATTACAAAAATAAAGCAAATGATTTAGATTATCAAAATGAACCGAAATGAGTCTAAAATAAACTAGATTGAACTAACCGTCTAATTAGATATCTAACTTGAGAGGATCTAATCTCAATTTTTTTAATTCATATGCATTTGTAGGCCCCACTTGAAGGATGCAATCCTAGAAGGTGGGAACCAGTTTAAGAAAGAGCATGGGATGACTATATTCCAATACATGGACATTGATCCAACATTGAAGCAGGTTTTCAACAGGTCCATGGCTACCAAAACCTCTGTAGAGATGAAGAAAATTCTTGAAACATACAAAGGGTTTGAAGGGCTAACCTCGTTGGTCGACGTGGGTGGTGGGATTGGGACTACCCTTACTGTGGTCGTATCCAAGTACCCTTCCATAAAGGGCATTAACTTTGATTTGCCTTGGGTAATTCAGAGTGCTCCATCTTATCCTGGTACTAAACTAATCCTACTCTATTATTACAACTCGTTTCAAAATAATTGGTAACTGCTACATGTACCTGCAAAAAATCAAACATAACTGATAGGTTTTCTTTTTTTTTTTTGGACAGAACATATATGATAGGTCGTTATGAAATGATAATACCATGGTACCATGGTTCGGCTATGGTTTAAATTGGTTTTCATTATGAAATGCTCGTTTGACAATGACTTTTTTAGTTATTTTTTTGATTTTTTTGACTTTTTTAACCTGAAACTTTTTTGATTGTTTGGTATTATTGTTTGATTTTTTTAGCTTTTTAGCTTTGTTTTGGCAAATTTTTTTTATCCTTTTGTGATTTTTGACTTTTTTAACTTTTTTTTTATTTTTATTTTTTTGTAATTTTTTAACCCAACTCAAAAACAAAAAAACCCGAACTATTATGGCTTTTGGGTTTGGCCTATTGTGCATAGTTATGGCCCAAAATGATGTTGGTTTATCACTAAAGTGGTTTACAGTTATTTTCCCAGCGTTGTTTGTTACAAACCGATGTGTTGTGATCAATGATTCAAATTTAGGAGATGTTTAGAAATGGATGATTTTTTAATTGTTTATAAAAAAAAAATTGTAAAAAAATAAAGAAAATGATTTGATATATATATATATATTGACTATTTTAATCTCTCTCCAAATGGGGCCTTATTTTTAAAACAATAATGATATATCCCTCTAAAACTAAAACTCTAATTGAACTCTAGTGAAGTAGAAAGTCAAAAAAAATAAAAAATAAAAAAAATAAAAAATAACAAGAGCAAAACATCACATCAAATGGGCTCTGCATACACATTAGAATTACGGAAATGAGCCGTAACTCAAATTGGTTGGCTCGAATTGGCTCGAAAGAGTGAGAGAAGAGATGAGAAAGAGACAGAGGAGAAAGAGGGAGAGAAGAGAGGAAGAAGAGAGGAGAAGAGAAAGAGGAGAAGAGCCAGCACCACCGCCGCCGCCGAGGATCGTCGCTGCTCGTCGCCAGCCGTCGCTGCTCGTCGTCTCGTCGCCTGCTGTCACTGCTCGTCGGCTCTGCCTCGCCTCCGCCCCCCCGCCTCCAGCCCCATTTGTTGGGCCCCCTCCAGTCCCTCCTCCTTCTCCTCCCTCCTTCCTCCTTCCTTCTCTTCTCATTCTCTGCTTCTGATTCGAGCTAATTTCAAGCTCCACCTTTCGAGCTACGTAGCACTACCGTTAGAGTTATTAGAGCTCACAAATTAGAGCTCCAAAACATTTTTGTTTTTTAAATCCAATTGTTAAAAGTGAGAAACCATACAATTTGTTTATTTTTTACTACAAGAAATTAAGGTTTTGGAGACAAAAATTTAAAGACAAAATCACTTTTTAGGGACAAAATATTTTTGTAGCTAAAAGTGTTATTATTTTATTTTTAGCAACAAATTTGGACATTTAGTGATCAATTACTGACCTTTTGTGACCAAAAGTTTTTTCTCAAAAAATAAACATTTTTGGAACCAAATTATTTTGTTCCTGAAAATACATTTATGAGCAACATTTTCAAAATTTTGTCACTAAAAACTCATTTTTTAACTTTTCAAGACTACCTTCTAATAACTATTCTCGGACTACTAAAATTAGTTTCTAAATATATTTTGTAACAAAATTTATATCTTTAAAGATAAAAAAAAATATAATATCTAAAACTCTTATATATTGTATTGGCCATGGCTTCTGTCCAGTCCAGGATCGGACTGGACGGTACTATTGGGCCCGTGGGGGCCCACCACGGGTCCCGTTTTGATAATCTGAACCGTTCAATGTGTAGAACTCGTCGAGTACTACATGCCTGTAAAAAATTACGTTGATCGGATATCGATAGCTATGTGAACAAAACAGTTTTTTATCAACCGTTAATTTTTTCACCGTCCAATTTTTTTTATACAAAACTGATTTGATCACATAGCTATCAATATCCAATCAACGTGATTTTTTATAGACACATAGTACTCGACGAGTTCTACACATTGAACGGTTCAGATTTTCAAAACGGGATCCGTGGTGGGCCCCCACGGGCCCAACAATACCGTCCAGTCCGATCCCGGACTGGACAGAAGCCGGACCCTATTGTATTGATAACTTCTCATCACAATTTTTCTTTTTTTTTTGGATACAGAGATTGTGCTACTGCACACCTTTTTTGGGTGCATATTACGGATTTACTACAATGGAAAACCATTTGGAGGCACAACACTCCATACCATGTTGTGCCATTAGAAAAATATCATTTTGATAACAGAAAAGATGCACACCTAAAAATATACTTATAAATTTATCGAAAAAGTAGATGTACAGTAAAGATTGAATTTGATATATTGTAAGTCTCTATTACCAATAAATCTAATTTTTGAGTAATTTTGTGACTATTTTTTTTTTTTTTTGAATTTGTAACATTATTTTGTTTTCAAGAATTGACCGACTTTGATTTGACCTTTGATTTTGTCATAAATAGATCCAATCATCACTTAGGTGATAATAGTAATAATTTTATAGCATAACTAAAATTACAAGAAGCATAATTTGTACATAAGTATTTACTTCATAAAGTGTAAAAAAAATTAAATGCAAAAGTCCAATGACAAAATCAAACGCAATCCTTTCATATGAGTTGGCCCCATCAAATCTCTATGAACTTTGCATTTGGCATGTCATTTAATTTCTTGCTAATGAATGTAATCAAATGTTTCGCAGGTATAGAACATGCTGGAGGAGATATGCTTACAGCGATTCCAAAAGCAGATGCCATTATGATAAAGGTGCAATTCAATGAATTCCTAACACTTGAAATCTCATGACTAGGGTTTTCAATTACAAAATGATATATAAGTTTACTTTTTAGATTTATTTTTTAAATTTAGTAATGTGTAAAAGAGATAATTGTCTAATGATTAGGAGTGAGCAACGGTTTATCTGACCAGCACAACCCGCCCAAACTGACTCTATCTGCACAAATCTGACCCTACCCGCATGCATAAATAGGGCGGGTGCGGGTCTATTTTTTCATACAAAATCGGGTTTGGGTCAGACTAGACCCTACCCGTGCAAATTTGCAACCCGCCCGCACGATCCCCAGCTTATGTTTAAAAGAGAAAAAACAAAAATCTGGGTATGTCTATCAAATTCATTTTTTTGATCCTCCTTTCCCTCTCTATCTCTTTCTATTTTTCTCTCATCTGGGTATCTCTCTCTCTCTCTCTTCCCTCCTCCTCGTCGCCATCACTCTCCTCTCCTTTACAGCCACCGTCGTCTTTACATCCCCTCCTCTTCTCTTTGTCACAGTATCGTCGTCGCCCCAAACCAGATCTAGAGATGCTAGATCTGGATTATCTACTGCCAAAAAAAAAAAAAAAAACACGAAGGTACCTGTAGACACCTCATTTTTGACCGCCCTCAAGACTTGGGCATTACTGATGGTTTGCTCGGTATTGAGAGATGTGCAGGCCAAAGATTCAATTCCTTCGGCAAGGAGAGAGGCAAACCCTTCAAAACACTTTGTTTAGGGGGTTTGGAGTTGAAGAAAAGAGGAGAGGAGGGGAGAAAATAGGTTGGAGAAGAAGTTCGCCATGAATCCGGGTAGAAGAAAGTCGAGCGGCCCTCGCTGAATCAGGCTTATTCAATTGCATACTTGGAGTTAAGCTATGAGGCCACCATCGTTGGGAAGAAGACTTCCGGGGCTTCACTTTGTACTCAAGAATCTCCCAAAGCCAAGTCCGGGTAGAGGAGATATGATTGGTTGAAGCTAGGCATCATCCCGGTTGGATCGAGTCTGCGCGGCTTCACCAAAAAGGGCATAACTTTTTGCATAGGAGGAATTTTGATGCAAGGTTTGCGCCATTGGAAAGATAACTTCCGGGGCTTCAATTTGCATACCCACCGGCCATTTTTTGACCTTGGAATCATCTATCGGCAATCTATTTTGCCGACCGGCAGAAAATAGTGCCGACCGGCACTTTATTTTGGCCGACGACCAATTTTTCTGGCCGGTTTGCACCCTTTGCACCCTCCAAGGCTGGTGCATCCCAGTTGTGCCAGTTGGAATGCACCAGCACACTCCCCCGTGCATATATGTGGCTATTTTGCACCCTTTTGCACCTTTGAACCCCTAAAGCTTCTAGAAGCTTGAACCCTTTGGCCAAGCTTCTTGGGGAAGCTTGGCCAGCTGTATTAGCTTCCTCTAGAAGCCTAGAACCCTTTGCACCCTTTGCCCCTTTTGGCATAGCTTCTTGGAGAAGCTTGGAGCACTTTTTGTTGCCTATATAAAGAGCCTTCCTTCTCCTTTGTCTAGGGTTGGATGTTTGGAACAAAAACCAGAAATATATAGATATATCTGATATATACATACATATATCCCTCCATCTCTCACTATATATCTCCCATTCAACCATCAAACACCCTTGTTCTTGGGCCATTTCTTCATCAACTCATAGCACAACACCTCCAACATCCATTCCAGCGCATTGGAGGTCATTTGCAGAGCTTAGGAGCACCTAAACTTGGTCCAAGAGGTGCTGGTTTGCTGGTCTTCAAGGGTAAGTCCTCCTCTTCCCTTTTCTAGCCTATTCTTGCATCATATCTAAGCCGTAGTTGCTTACATCTTTGGGCTCCGACCCTAACTTCAAATAGTCTTATTTCGAGGTCCTCTTCATGTTTGATTGAGGACCTCTTGCTGTTTGAAGGCAGCACCTAGCACTTCCTTCATTAGCCCTCTTATTCCATTTTTCTTGCATAGTATTTTTGGCTTGTGTATAATCTGTGTTGAGGCATAATGTAAACTGTAAGTAGGCTCATTTTGAGCCCTTCTTCAATATCTTGCACTTGCTTCATAATCTCTTCTATTTACCGTAATTTTGCATGATTTGTTTGGCCTACATATAAATTGTTTTGGAGCATGTCATGAACTGAAGTTTGGCTTATTTTGAGCCCCTCTTCAGTATTGAAGAAGGGCTCAACACTGTTGGGGGTCTCCATGTAGTACTTACCATTATACCCCTCTTGGCCCCCATTTTTGCATGCTTTGTTAGCCTATCTTGCTTCTGTTTTTGGGCCATCATCAGAACTAGAAGGGGTCTTATTTTGACCCCCTCTCCATGTCCCATGAAGGGTCTTTTGCTGTTTGATGCATGTTTTGTATACCTCATATTATAGCCTTTGTTGGCTTCAATCTTGCATGGCATTTTGAGCATGTTTTCATACTGATTTGGGGGTTGTCATAAACTGTAAATGTGCATATTTTTGGTCCCTCTTCAGTGTTGTAGAAGGGTATTTTTCTGTTTGGGCACTGCATATACTACTTGCTTCATTGCCTCCCTTGTGGAGTCATTTTAGTATGCCATGTTAGCCCTATTTGTGATTGCTGTTTGGCCATGATTTGAACTGTAAAAATGTGATTTTTGGGGCTGCCTTGCTTCTGCTTTTTCATGTCATGTACCAATTATGCATGCTTTGTTAGCTATAAGTCATTTTTGTGCAATTATCTTCGCATTTCGGGATCATTCCTTGCATCGGATGTCATTTTACCGGGTTTCGGGGCTGTTTTCCCCCCCATGGCCACTGATTTTGGCATGTTTGCGAGCTACCCATATTAGTTTAAGTCCATCGTTGCATGTTGCTGCATGCCATGTTTGTTTACATGTTTAGGTTGTGCGCCTAGTATACATTGCTCATTTGTATGTTCATGTTGCATACTTAGCCTCCATGCCTAGGTTGCATTTCATCAAGCATGCATCCCTTGCCTCTTGATCAATTATGACAGAGGTTGGGGCCCTTTGGTGTGTTTTATGCTTGCATTTCATTTGATATCAAAGTTGCTAACTTGGCTTTTGGGCCATCATGCATTGAAACGCGTGATTGATGGCCTGGGGGTCGAGGGCCATGCTCCCTTGAGTCCATTGCATGATAGGGAGTGTGTCCGTGCATACATTTGCTTGGAATTCCATGCCATACACTGTCTGTCCTTGTTGCTGTCAAAACTGTCTTATGCAAGGAGTTTTTGCCGATCGGCAGTATAGAGTGCCGACCGGCCATTGATGGACAGCCGATAGCTTTATCTCCAGCCGATGGACATTGTACACGGCCGGTGGACATTCTATTCAGCCGATGATGATCCTCAGTGTGCAGGGAGCATGTCCTGAGACTTTGGCAGTTTTCAGAAAGGCAGGACAGTGAAAACAGAGGCAGCAATGCTATGGCAACGGGTTTTCGGGTAAGTCGGATTCGAGCATGCATCATTCGCGCATCCCGAGGCGGGGGCTGCGGCCATCTTCTCTTTGCATTTATTTCGAGTAGTTATAAATTCTGTAATAATTTATTTATTATTCGGACTGTAATATTTATTTGGTCCCTCCGAGCGAGGGCATAATTGTAATAAGTGTGTGTGGGTGTGTGTATGTCTTCCAACTCCCACTTCTTTCTTCCCTTTTATTTACCCGCTTACGATGGTAGATTAGGGCACGTTTAAATTAGCATACAGTGATAGCATGCGTGCATCCATGCATTTGTTGACATGCACCGGGCTCGGTACATCATACAAACTGCATTGTATTTCAATTTCCAAATTGAATACTTGTTACTTGTAGCATTTCACATGCCATTTTAGGGTTAGCCGAGCCTACTCTAGATTGCATCTTCGCCTGTGTTGCATTAGCCATTTAACATGAACTAGGTCATGCATGTTTGCTAACTAGTTTCTTGTTTTGGCACGGAGTACGATGTAAGTATTTATGCTTTAACATATCGCATGCGTGTGAATGTTGACATGACAGTATGATTACCATGTGGCTAAATGCTTATATGAGATAAACTGTTTGAATGCCTGTGGATGGAGGTTGGATTGCTTGAGTTGGGAAAACTCGTTGAAATCCGTGTTTTAGCCTACTTGCGAGTAGCAAATTCCAAAGCATTTTCAAAACGAACGGATATGCAATGTTTATTTCCAAATTAAGTGATCTAGTCTATACTTGTTTGCTGTGCGCATAACATAGTAATTCTAGGCTAATAATTGGAATAAGAGCATGTAATGTTTTCAAAATCGGATATCACGGTTAGTAGAGGCCGGTTTTCAGACCGGGCGAAAGGGGGTGCTCATAGCTGACCTTCCCCAATCGTACCCAAGCTTCCGAGCCAAGGCACTTTGGTTATGACGGACACGTGGCCTTCGGCACCGAGTCAGGGTTTCCTAAATTTTCTATTTTAAAATATTTAGGTGGCGACTCTGTATCTGGCAAAGCAGTCCATGTTTGGCACTACTTTTCAAAAAATCTGTTTTCTCAAACGATTTGCCATATTTGGACTCTTTGGTTCAGATTTAGAACCACAACAAACAAAAGGGAGTCCGAACTGTAGCGAGGTCCCCCGCGGGCTTGTTACAGTACCCAAATCTCTCCTCTCCTCCATTTGTTTATGGTTTACATACCTTGTTTTGTTGTGGGTTGGTAACTTTTTGCTTCTTTTATTTAATAAAAGAAAATTCTTTTGGTTGTGGGTTTGCAAAGGGGTTTGTAACATTTTGCTTTGTTTATTTAATAAAAGAAAATGCTTTTATTGTTGAATAATAATAATAATAAAATTGTTTGTAAATCGCAAAAATAAGGGTGTGTTTGAGCTCTGAATAGGTTGAATAATAATAATACAGTCTAATTTTTGTTCAATACAAAACCTCCAAAAAATTTTTTTGATTTGTCAATCATTTGCACTAGGTTGGACTTTAGAGAGATTTTTTTTTTTTTTTGCCAATCATACATTGGCCCTGTTTGGTAGAGCTGTGGGAAAGTGCTTATAGCTTATGCCTAAACAGCTTATAGCTTATAACTTTCAGTTTAAGCTGATTTCCAACTTATTCTTAAAGCATCTCCTGCTCCACTCAAAGAATAAGCTGATTTCTAACTTCCAAAAAGCTATAAGCTAAACTAAACGCATCAAAATAACTTAAATTAAGCTGAAAGCTGAAATAAGCTGTAATTAAGCTCTGCCAAATAGGCACACTGTTTGTTAACCATAATCTGCAGAAAAAAAATCTGTTTAAAAAAAATCTTTCTAAAAAATGTCTCTCAAAAGAAAAATTCTCTCTCATTTGCAATTTTGCACTCTGTTGATGCAAAAAAAATAAAAATAAATAAATAATTCACAAGCCGCCCGCAACCGCCTGTGCAATCGCATGACCTACCTGTTCAATCTGCAACCTGCATTGCGGGCGGATGCGGTTCCATTTTTTCCCAACCCGCAACCTATCGGCGGGTCCAACCCGTCATTCGAACTGCACGAAACCGATCCGTGAACACCCCTACTAATGATTAGAGAAAACATGAGAGAGAGAGTTGTCTTAAATATTCTAATAGATTGTCACATCACCGAATTTGAAAAATGTGTCTAATAGATTGTTACATTGCTGAGTTTAAATTTTGATTGATACATATTTGAATTTTATACTTTTGATAATGATATTTGTCAATAAATCGACTGATATAATTCGATATAAAACCATATTAGTATGGCTTCCCTCCAGTCACAAATTGGAGGGTACTGTTGGGCTCATGGAGACCCACCACAAGTTCCGTTTCGATAATACGAACCGTTAATGTGTAGAACTCATCGAGTACTATACACCTGTAAAAAATCACGTTAATCAGATATCGACAGCTATGTGATCAAATCAGATTTTTGTAAGTCATTTATTTTTCACCATCTATTTTTTTTCATACAAAACTGATTTGATCACATAGCTATTTATATCCGATCAACATGATGTTTTACAGACATATAGTACTCGATGCATTCTACACATTGCACGGTTCAGATTATTGAAACAGGACCCATGATGAGCCTCCATGAGCCCAACAGTACCTTCCAGTCGGTGATTGGACTGGAGGGAAGCCATTCCCAAACCATATTACTGATACTGATATGTATCATGATACTCTTACTTAAAACTGTAATCATGGCTCGGCTTAGGGTTTATAGTTTATATAATAGTGACAGTAACTAATGTGTCAAGATGTATGAACACATACGCAACAGATGAGGGATACATATTAACTTTCAAAAACTACAAAACATAACAGATGAGGGATACACAAGATATATAATTTTATATGTTCATTATATGTCATGTATATTAATATTACCTTCAAATGTAGCACAATGATATAAACATACCACTAATTTATAAACTTCAAAGAAACATGGATTAATTACTATAAATCTATATTATTTTCTAAGTTTTTTTTTTTTATAAAAAATTTATAATGTATTTTATGTGTATCTCTCTCCAAGCATCCAAACTTGTGTTTGAGTTTAAAAAAAAATATACGACCCCCTTGGACGTGCATTAGACACATGTTAAGAAGTGTCTAATAAATGTTAAATACAAAAATGTACATTTTTAAAAGTGTTGGTACTTCTTAATTGACTCGTGTTTTTGTCCACAGAACGTACTCCATAATTGGAGAGATGAACAGTGTGTGAGAATTTTGAAGAATTGCTACAAAGCGTTGCCAGAAAAAGGGAAGGTGCTGATAATAGACATTGTAATGCCAGAGACTCCAGATTCAAGTGTGGGTGATAAGTATGCCACTCAACTTGACAATATCATGTTACTTCAACCTGGAGGGAAAGAGAGGACAAAGAAAGAACTTGAAACTCTGTTCAAATCCTCTGGTTTTTCAAATTATCAGTTCATTCCTTGCCCTGGAGCTTTTTATGTCATGGAACTTTACAAATAGGGTAAATTTTATTCGTCGTCGTAATTTATATCATGGGTCAATTTACCCTTATAAATAAAGACCAAAGGAGCGAATTTCATATGTAATTTGCCCCTAGAAGTAAGTGTGTCATTTGACTAGTTGTTGTTATTTTATTTTAGTTTTTGTATGTGTGTTTGTATCATATTTATATCATGAGATCTATGCATCCCTGACAATGAATATGGCAATCAACAACTTGAATAAAATGCATATCATTGAAATTATTTACAGATTTATTAAATTTCATTTTCAAAGAAAATAAAATGGATTTTTTTTGATAAGCAAAATAAAATAATTTATCCATCAATGAACAGATAATAGAATACAAAACATTTATAAATAAACTAATTTTTAGACAAAATTTGTTAGTGGATCTTACTTTTAAAAGAGTTTGTCTATCTATAAAAATTACTATCTTTTTTAGAAGGTGGAGGGCTTGACCCCCTAATAAATGGGAACTTCACTCAACAAAACCTGCACTAAATGCTCAGGAACCTCAGCCATCCAAACTCGCTTTTCTGGAACTTCCTTGGCCATTTGTGCCAAATGATGAGCCATGACGTTGCCACTTCGTCGTGTGTGCGAAATAGAAACTCGAAAATTGCTTGCCACGATAGATGACACATTGTAAAAAATGACCAAACGAAGCACTAAGATGACCATCCCCTCGTATTGCCTTCACTACAGTAAGAGAATCACCTTCCAATTGAATGTTTGTTAACCCTAACTCGGCTACAAAATCCAGTGCCTTGACAGCCGCAATAGCTTCAATACAATCTACCTCTATCCATGTTGGAATTTGCTCCGATAAAGCTGCTATAGGCATTCCCTTGTGATCACGAATCATAACCCCCACGCCATAGGCCTTCTGCCTCATGAACATGGCCCCATTGAAATTCACTTTAAGGATCGCCCCATCCGGCGGTCTCCACTTCTCATTTCCATGATCCATTGAAATACCACGCAATGTGGATTGTGTCCTCCCGAAATCTCGCACCAAGTCGCACACCATTTGAACGGTTGCAGAAGCTGAGTGAATAACATTATTGAATAGAGCTTGATTCTGAGATGACCACAAACCCCAACAAACAGCGAAAGACAAACCCAGTGTAGCTTTATCAGTCCTACACCCAACGCCATATGCCCAGCACATAAAGTCACCACCAGCACCTTGATCAAGCACAAACGGTATCGGACTTTGATGCCATACCTCTCTCACCCTCATACAACCCCAAAAACAGTGCATTAACGTTTTTGCCTCAACCCCACAGCCAACACACATATCCTCCATCAATAAATGCCGATGAGAACTGATTTAACTGGCAGAATATTAAAGCAACACTTCCATGCAAAAACCTTAATCTTATTGGGAATGCGGAGGCTCTATACTCTCTTCCAAAACCAGGTAACATGTTACACGTCTAACCTAGACCCACGCACCTCCCGCAAACTAAGATTCATTTGCAAATGATAAATTGAGTGAACCAAAAACAACCCACTTCTCGTATAGTGCCAAACCAACATGTCTGGTATACCGTGACAACAAAGAGGGATTTGCTAGATTGCATCCATGTCCATCTCCAAGAAATTCTCACGTAATACAGTGACGTCCCAGCAGTGCCTTTCCACGTCGATAAGGTCACTGACCAAAGCACCTTGTAAATGTGCTGTTGGTGGCGAACAAACCTAAAAAGAATGAGGTTGCGACACCCATTTTTCGCCCCATATCTGTATCGAACGCCCATCCCTCACTCGCCACCTCAACCCAGCTTCCAAAAGTGGCCTCGCATTAAAAATACTCTGCCATGTGAAGGATGGATTCGACCCAACACCAGCTTGAAGAAAACTTGTATGAGGATAATACTTTGCCTTCAAAATTCTGGCCAGCAAAGAATCAGGCAACGAAATCAACCTCCACCCTTGTTTGGCCAACAAAGCTTTGTTAAAGGCCTTCAAACTTTGAAACCCCATCCCATCCAACCATTTTGGTTCACACAACGCTCACCAATTTTTCCAATGAATTTTCCCCTTGTTCTCCCGCTGACCCCACCAATAGTTACGCACCATAGAATCAATTTCCTCACAAAGCATATCAGGCAACTGGAAGTAGGACATAATGTACGTTGGAATAGATTGTGCAACCGATTTAATGAAGATCTCCCTACCAGCTGTAGATAAGTATTTTTCCTTCCACCCATTCAACCGTGTCCAAACTCTATCTTTAACATAGTTGAATATTCCTCATTTAGATCGGCCAACAATGTATGGCAGGCCTAGATATTTTCCAGATTCCACCAAATTGCCAACCCCCATCGTAGTCTGCAACACCGTCACACCAGTGAGCTTATCCTCTCCTTCAGCTCGTTTAATTAAAGAAGAAAGACCTTCCGCGCACAACACAAACACATAAGGTGACAGCGGGTCCCCTTGCCGCAGCCCCCTCTTTGGAACAAATTTCTTCTTCGGACGACCATTCACAAGGACAGAATATGACAGATGAAATACAATGTAAAATTGTATCCACAAATTGTTGGTTGAAACCCATCCTCTCCAATACCCCACGCAAGAACCTCCATTCAACACGATCGTATGCTTTACTCATAACAAGATTTAAAGCGAAGTGGCCCTTTTTTTTCATGCCGTTTATTCTTCAAAAAATGGAATATCTCAAATGAAGCAAGCACATTATCACTAATAAGCCTCCCGGCCACAAAAGCACTTTGATTAATCGATATGATCTCGGGTAAGATTTTTCTCATCCGATTGGCTAACACCTTGCTCACAATCTTGTAGACCACGTTACAAAGGCTAATCGGCCGAAATTGAGACATCTATTTTGAGGTCTGCACTTTTGGAATTAGCACAATAAATGTATCATTCACAGCCGTCACCTTCTTGCAATCATTAAGGACACCTAAAACTGCCCGTGTAACTTGTGCACCCACTATCGGCCAGAATCGTTGGTAGGACAGAGCTGGTTTACCATCCGGGCCCCGTGCTTTCGTAGGATGCATCTGAAATAAGGCTTGTGACACCTCCTCTGCTGTGTATGCTCTAGCTAACTCCACATTTATCCCTGGAGAAACGACCGATTGAATGGTATCCAAAACTTTCCCATTATCTTGCTGTTGCCTCGACAAAAACAACTCCTCAAAATAACTCACTACAATTCTCTCCAAATCATCCAGTGTAAAGCACCATCCACCATCACCATCTTCAAGCCCATCAATCTTCTTTGTCTTATGCCGCTGTGATGCTTTGAAATGGAAAAAAGAAGTATTTCTATCGCCATCTTTCAGCCAATTGGCTCTCGCTCGTTGGCACCACAAAGTCTCCACTCTCTCAACGAGTTCATGAATGAATCTCGCAACATAAGGAATTAAGTAGGAAGTCTATTGGAGGGAATTTCTTGTGAGAATAGTGAGATATTTGGGGATATTTTAATGGCGTGGTGCTGGTATTGAAATGATTAATGGTACTCAAGCAACACTTTAGTCATTTGAGTACACTACCATTAATTACTTGGCATTTGAGTGAACACTTTTCAAGATTTCACTTTCACACCACGCGTCCTAGTCACACGATATACAAGTCGAAGATAGTGTCGGACTTATTTGTTCGGATTTAATCGTAGCACTCAAAATGGAGATTTTTTTGGGGGATAATTGGAGATTTGACCAATGAGTTAGAGCATCTTTAATAACAAGTTATTGAAGTTGTTATTATTAAATTATAGTAGCAGGTCATAGAAATTTACTTTTAATGGTAAATTTTGACAACTGTTATCTTTAGCAAATGTCAAAACTTATGTCAAATATGACAATTTGACACAAGTTTTGGTAGTTGTCAAAGTTGTCAAGTCACCAAAATCAACCGTTTCCTCTCTTCCTCATTTTCTCATCATCCTTCCCAGTAAACAGTTCGAAAACAGAAGCAAAATTCACCAAAAAATCCACCAAAAAATAAATAAATTTTGAAGCATTTTTATTTCAAAATCAATAATAAATCAATTTGAAGCAATAATAATAATAATAATAATAATAATAATAATAATAATAATAATAATAATTTGAATTTCAGGAATTTCAAGCAATATGAATGAATATATTTCAGTAATTTCAAGCATGAATTTCCAAAAAAAAAAAAAAAATAAATTGAATTTCAGCAAGATTTTAGAATCATAAAAAATACTTGCAATTTGAAAAGGAATTTGGCTTCATTTGCTTCATTTTCGTGTTTGGATCATCTTCATTATAGCTTCGGGTTGATCTTTTTCTTCTTTTTTGGATGGTCTTCATTAGGGTTTTGGGTTTGGATCATTTTGCAGAGAGATAAAGACTGGAGAAGAGGTTTAGAATAGAGGAACAGATAGATCGAAGAGAGAGAAAGAGGATCATTTTGGTTACAGTTAGGGTTTCAAAGGATTTAGAACAGAGTGAGAGAGGGAGATCAAAGAGGAAGACGGTGAGAATAAGATGAGAGATATGGGGTTGTGGTGGAGAAAAGGGTTGGAGAAGGAAGAATAGAATTTGGAGTTTGAGGGTTGGAGATTGGCGGTGGGTGTGGTGGTGGTTCTGTTGGTTGTAATAGTGGTGGTTCCTGTGGTTGTTGTAGTGGTTGTGGTAATGAAGAAGGTGACAAACAAGGAGAGAAGAGGGTTAGAGAAAAGAGAAGGAAAATTGGGGTTTGAGGGTTGCAGATCGACGGTGGGTGTGGTGGTGGTTCCTGTGGTTGTGGTGGTGGTTGTGGTGATGAAAAAGATGAGACATAGAGGGAGAGAGTGAGTGAGGAAGAATGGAGACGGTGAAAGAGCGGGAAAGAGATGAAGACTGGTTTTGGAATGAAGAGAGAGAGAGAGAGAGAGCAAACTTGGGAGATGAACTGGGTAGACATAATCAGAGGGTAGTGCCGAACTGTTGGATTTGCTCTTTTGTCAGTGGAATGCACAAATTGAGCAACGACTCTTTTTCTTCCTCCAATTCAGAAAAGTTTGAAACGGTTCTTTTTAACGACTATAAATTAAACGGATAAAAAAGGGTCATATTTTTACTCCCTATAAATATAAACAACTAATCTCAATTTGAATACACAACTTTCAATCTACATAATTTTGTTTTTTTTTTTTTTGTTTTTTTACACAATCATATGGAAGGTTCATCAAAAATAAAGAGAGAAAAATCATTCACCACTTAAGAAGATGTGACAATTTGTAGAGCTTATTGTCACATTACTGAAGACCCAATTGTTAGGAATTCGCAATCCCATGCTCATTGTTGGGATAGAATTTTTGAAAATTATTGCTCATTGCAGAATGATCACTCAAGAACACAAATGTCTATCTCATCTGATGTAATCCTGAAATGTTGCAACAAATTTCGTAGGTGTTTTATGACATTTTGTTTTGAGGGTCGCTTGAGCAAGGAAAGTGTCGCTCGAGCGCAGAATTGTTGCTCTCAGTATCTTGCTGGTTTGCAAGCGTGCTCGCTCAAGCGAGGAAAGTCTCGCTCGAGCGTGAAAAGCTAGCTTCCAGTAGTTTCATTGTAGTACTGTAAAACTTTTTTTTTTTTTTTTTTTCACTCGAGCGAAGGTTCAGTTTTTATCATTTTCAGCTTCTAAAAACGATTTTGGTTCAATTGGTGAAACAAATGCTAAGTCACCACAAACATTTTTAACAGAAGAACGAGTTGTTATACTTTTTGTCCCATCACCTATGATGAGGTCTTTGGGGTGGCCATGGGCATACTTCTATTTTTTGGGTAGATTTGAGTCGTTTTCTGGAGCATATATTTGTTGAAATTTCTCCATTGTCATTTTTTCTTCATGTCCACGTAATGGATTTTCTTTATTTTCTTTTATGTAAATGCTCTCCATGCTTGGTTGATTTTCTACAATATCATTACTTACAAGATTCTTGGAAATAATGTTGTTAGATTCATCAAAAATAACATGCACAGATTCTTTAATAAGTAGAGTTCTTTTATTGAATATTCTATAAGCTTTATTAGAAATTGAATAACCAAGAAATATAGCTTCATCCGATTTAGTATTAAATTTTCCTAAGTTATCTTTATTGTTATTTTAATACAAAGCATTTACAACCAAATACACGCAAGTGACTAATATTAGGTTTTCTACATTTCCAAATTTCATAAGGAGTTTTCTTAAGAATAAATCTAATCATAACTCGGTTTATAACATAGCATGCAGTGTTAACGGCTTCCTCTAAAAAATATTTAGGCAAATTATTTTCACAAAGCATAGTACGGGCTATTTCTTCAAGAATTCTATTTTTTCTTTCAACTACACCATTTTGTTGAGAAGTTCTAGGGACAGAAAAATTATGATCAATTCCAAACTCATCACAAAACATAATAAAATCATCATTTTCAAATTATCTACCATGATCACTTCTAATACTATAACTATTAATATTTTTTTTCATTTTGAATTCTTTTACAAAGTTTTGAGAAATTATAAAAAGTTTCATTTTTGTGTGCTAAAAATAATACTCATGTATATCTAGTATAATCATAAACACAAACAAGTGCATACGATTTTCCTCATAAACTTAATGTTCTAGATGGTCTGAATAAACCAATACGTAAGAGTTGAAGCGGTTTAGTAGTTGAAACAATATTTTTGGATTTAAAAGAAATTTTAATTTGTTTTTCAAATTGACATGCATCAGAAAGTTTGTCTTTTTCAAAAGCAATTTTTGGTAAACCAATGAGTAACTCATTTTTTAAAAGTTTGGAAATTAAATCAAAATGAGCATGTCCTAATTTTCTATGCCAAAGCCAACCATTATCATTTATAGCAGATAAACACTTAATATTAAAATGAGAAGACAAATTATGCAAATAAAACACATATACATTCTCATGTTTATAATCTACAAATAAAGTTTTGTTTTCTAGAGTGTTCTCAATAGTGTAATGAGTTTTCTCAAAAATAACTCTATACCCTTTATCACATAATTGACTATTGCCAAGCAAGTTATGTTTTAAACCTTCAATAAGTAAAACATTTTCAATAATAGGAGAAGAATTTTTACCAATACTTCCTATATCAATGATTTTACCCTTGCTATTGTCGCCGAAAGTCACATATCCACCATTCTTTGGTTGGAGTGTGGCGAACATAGCTTTATTTCCAGTCATGTGCTTCGAATATGTACTGTCGAGATGCCATCTATCGTTACTGGATTTTGTCATGAAACATACTTATAAAAATTTGATTTTTCTATTGGTATCCATTTTTTCTTAGGTCCATAAAAGTTAGAATTTGACACTTTTGAAATGTCTTTAGAGACCCGCATTTTTTTTTTTTTATTTTAGCAAAATGATTTCTTTTAATAAGACATGAAGGTGAAATATGACATTTTGTACCACAAAAATGACATGTGAGATGAGAGTGACTAGAAGATGCATGCACAAAACCATTTTTGGTAGTTTTTACTTTTGAAAAAGGTTTATATCCAATTCCAGCTCTATCAAAAGTACGATTTTGATTTTTAAGAATTTCATTTAAAGTCTCTCTAGCTTGAGTGAATTTTGAAAGAGTATTTTTCAAGTCTTCAATATTTTCTTTCAAAACAATTTGCTCATTTTTTAAAGATTCATTTTCTTCTTGTAATACAACTAATTTTTTCTCAGAAATTGAAAACTCTTTTCGAGTTAAAATCTCATTTTCCTTTTTCATTTTCATGGCTTCATTTTAAAAAATATTTATCTTGGAAGTTAAGGATTCATTTTCTTTTGATAAACTTGAAGTCACTTTCTTTTGACAATTACTTTTCAAACTAAGTTTCATAAATTCAGTATGTAATTCATCAAAAACTGATTGTAATTCATCAAACGTAAAAGATTCGTCATTTACCTCATCTTCGTTCCAAGTGCCATTAAGTATAGGTTAGCAATCTCATTTTTGCAAACTTCGATTTTTGAGTCGCTTTCATTGCTATCTTCTCCCCATGTTGCAATCATGGCTTTCTTCTTGTCTTTCTTGAATTGTTTCTTAAGTTCCGGACATTCTGGTTTGTAGTGTCCAGGTTTATTGCATTCGTAGCAGGTAACTTCAGATTTTTTGTGCTTTTCTCCCCTTTAAAAATCCCTATTGTTGAAATCTTTTTTGAAAATTTTTCGCACACCTTATTTCTTTTTCACAAACCTTTTGAACTTCCTAGTGATGAATGCCATTTCCTTATCATCATCCGAATCATCTTCCTTATCCTCTTGATGTTTCGAGGTGGATTTGAAGGCTATTTCTTTCTTTTTGTTGTTGTTCTCCTCTTCTTTTCCTTTTTGTATTATGAGCTCATGAGTTAAGAGAGATCTCATTAACTCATCTAGACTTAGCTTTGATAAATCCTTGGCTTCAGTAATGGCAATGACTTTTGTCTTCCAACTTTTTTGGCATTGATCTAAGCACTTTTCTTACAATTTCAGCATTAGTATATATCTTGCCAAGAGAAGTTAAACCATTAATAATATCAATAAAGCGAGTAAACATTTGATGAATAGTTTCATCAGGTTTAATTTTAAAGAGTTCATAATTATGGACTAGCAAACTGACTCTAAATTCTTTGACTTGTTCAGTTCCCTCATAAGTCACTATAAGCTTATCCCAAATTTCTTTTGTGGTTTTACATGTGGAAATTCTATTGAATTCATTGGCATCTAGGACGCAATACAACATGTTTATGGCTTTGACATTAATTTGGGCCATTCTAGTATCTGATTCATTCCACTTATCTTCAGGTTTTGGTACCTCAAGGCCATCTACAGTTTTGGTAGGAATTTTTGAACCATTGCAAATAATTTTCTAACATTCATAATCATTAGATTAAACATGTATGGTCATCCTAGTTTTCCAATAGCTAAAATTTGTGCCGCTAAACAGTGGTGGCCTATTAGATGCTTGTCCCTCAAGTAAAGAATAATTAGGGGTTGCAATGATCTACTCTAGGATGGTTAAGTCATACAAACTAGAGTCTAGACTTTGATACCAATTGTTATCCCAGGTAGGCAATTCAAGAGGGGAGGTGAATTGGGTTATTAAAAAATTTGACAATATTAAAATTTATAAACACATTATTCAGAATTTTAACAAATAAAAAACAGAATAGTAATTATTAATATAAAAGTAAGAGAGATAGGGAGAGAAAATCTAACACTGAGATTTATAGTGGTTCGGTACGCCAGACCTACGTCCACTCCCTAAGGAACCTCTTTGAGCATTTCTTTACTATCAAAATGAATTAATACACCACCAAGTCTTTACCAAGCTTGTGGATTTTGCACAGAATTTACTCTTATCTATTGAGCCTCACTCAACAATAAATGCCTTACCCTCACAAAAATCTCTCACTACAATAATGAATAAAAATAAGTGGTACTTAAACCCTCTTTTACAATAATTCTCTCAAAAAGAGTAGATATAAAAGTGTAAGAACAAAGGCTACATTTAGATCTGAAAGTGAAAGAACATAATACAATATACTCAAAATTTTGGAGCACACAGAAATTTTTTCTCTTCAAGTTCTTGATTTTTCTCCACATACAACACTTTTATTTATATAAAAAAATATAACTGTTGGAAGCAGGACGCTCCTTGCTAACGTCATGGATTATATAGGCACGCTCATTGATTTCAAATAGACAGCAAATGATAATGTTTGAAAAAATGATAAAAGTAAAACCATCCTTTTTCTTTTTTTTTTTCTTTTTCCAAACATGAAGCCACCGTTTCCCCCCCCCCCAAAATATGGAGCCATCATTTTTTTTTTCTTTTGAAGGAAAATTGAATATAATACAATTTTCACATCTTTGAATTTCAAACCATCTTTTTTTTTTTCAAACATGGAGCCACTGTTTTTTTTTTTCTTTTGTAGGCAATGTGAACATTATAGATAATATAATACAATATTCACAACTTTGAATTCTGAATTCAAACAGGCAAGATATGGAATGATTTGCTCCATATATATATATATATATTATAGTAATATATATATGATATAATCAATGTAGTGAAAAAATCTAATTGCTCAGGTGATGTATTGTATTCATATTATATGCAATATATATATATATATAAAATATTCTAAACAAATATTTGCATATATAGTAAAATTTCTTTAAGCAATATTTATAATAGATCTGAACATATATACTCTTTTTAAATTTTTGTAGAGATTTTAAACTAAACATAACCTACCACTCCATGTGAATATATCGTTTTTGTCAAAAGAAGACAACTCATTAATAGCAAATTTATCAAAATAATACAATCAATTAATATCAAATTTGTCAAAAGATGAATAGTGATCAGCCTAATTTTTCAAAAAGTGAATAGTAAAAAATATTTTTATTCAAATAATATTTAACAAATGTATCATACAATATATATTTTAAACATATAATATTTTGTGTTAAATAATATGTATATTAAAAAATTCAAAATTTTCAAATAATATTCTAGACATCATCAAAACACTAGTAAAAAAAATAATTTTTGCGACCGTTACAAACCGTCGCAAATAATAAAAACACAATCGTAAAAGACCTTTTGCGACGGCCCATGCGACGGCAAATGGGGGTCGCGCATATGGGGGTGACAAATACTTTTTGTGAAGGCAACTACTTGTGGCGATCGCTATTTTGCTATCGCAAAAAACAAAGAAAAATGCTAACATGTTTTTTGGCAACTACTTGTTACCGTTGCAAAAAAAACAAAAAACAAAAAAATAAAGAAACATAAAAGTGTAACATTAAGCACTCTTGGAATAGCAATGAGAAGAATTTAGACAATATGACATTATAGTTTAATCAAGTATTGCATTTGAGTCTCAAAGTTGGAGCCATATGTGAAACCAGGAAAAAGTTCTTTTATGACAAAAACACAATCCAGATAGAATGCTAGTAAAGCCATAACTTCTCTAATAGAAGCAGCGCTCGTAGTCGTTGCCTAACCCACGACATGCAAGTTCCCAAAAAGCGCCTTTGTTTTTGTAATCTTTTCCATTTCTGATTATTGTATATCGTTACATGTAACACTTGCAGCAAAACAACCTGCAAATGGGAAAGAGAATCAATTTAATTAGTAAACCACTAACATTTCTGATTTAGTTCACTGTAAACAAATCTGTTATCTGGAGCAAGAAACTACTAGTGTGAAATCACTAATTCTAGTTTTATTGAGCATCATCTAATAAAGCTTTAAACTTCATGATAAGAACTCATGATTAAATTTCCAGTCAATCAGAATTTTTTTTTTCTTTCATGTATCTCACTACAAATAAGTGAACAACACAGATATCAATTATCAAGGATGATAACATGTCAAAAAAAAAAAAAAAAAAGAGACCATCTTCAGATTTTCACCTACCATCTTCAGAAGAGACCATCATCGATTTTGCTGTATGCTTTCCAAGCATATTGCAAAATTTCACTTCAATCATCTAACTCCAATATCTCCTTTACTTGAAAATATCTGCATTTAAACACAAAACAGATTGAACTTTGGAAAATGCATTGACACATTTTACAAAGATCTTGAATATATTACCTTCTTGTTAAAGGGGCGAGCTTTAAAATTATGAATAAATTCACATTCCTCTTGCTTTGGAGCATTGGCAAAATTTGGTCAGACAAAGACAAATAGTAATTGAGCAATTTTCCCTAAGAATTGGATTAATGCGTCATCTCTTATTTAATGTGACATGTCTTCCCTAAAAATTAGCTGTTCTCTGAGCTAATTTTCCCCAAGCTACAAGTGATCATTATAGCAAAATAACCATTTGAATAATTGTGATGAAGACAAACGCATCAAACTTTCAACTTAAAAAGGAACAAAACAAACACAAATAGACACTACGACTAAAGCTCATTTAAATACATTAATAATGACATGTCGTCCAATGTTTGAAAGGGAGAAACAATTTGCAAACCAAAACACAAAGCAGGGATCACACACAAAAATCACAAAGTAGAAAAAAGATTATATAGAACAGAGAACAAAAGATGGAATGCCAATAACAGCCGCCCGTATTAACATTACCTTTTAGCTACCCATCCCGTTCATGTGAGTAGTTAAACCTATAGTACAAAAATAATTTATCACATCTACAGAAGGCAAAAGACTATGAAGTACCACCAACAAACTGGATAATTAAATTATCCATCCTCTTTCATAGAAAGGAGCACTGAAATAAATAAAATAAATTAAAGTTTGATGAGATAACCAGAAGAACTACAGGACAAGGTGGCAATTTACATGATAAAATTTGAAGTAGTAATAAAGATAATAGTATTACCTTCTGGATTCTCCATTTGCATTTTCTACAATTGCATTAGTACTAGGTTTGTGCAACACCTGGAACCAATAGAACACAATAACAGAACAGTTACATAAGGAATTATTTCGAACTGGGTTATATCCTTCTTAGGCACAATAGTCGCAATCAAGGACACAGTATATTAATTGTGTCAGAGTATACTTAAGTATCCATTAAATTCAATCACAGTATTATTATTATTATTTTTTTTGGGGCAAATTCAATCACAAACCTTATCAGTATCATTGCAAGAAACCGAGGATGATGAAACTACAGATGTATGTTGCATAGCCCTCTCTAGCGTCTTCAGGTGAAATTCCTGAGAAGGAACATGACGAAGGAATATTTAAGCCACACAAAGTGGCAAGAGATTTTATTTGCACAAGATATGGCCTAAACTTAGACTCAAAACAATGATATTTGTACATGTACAGATGCACAAGCAGTACACGAGTTTGAGCATGCACCTGAAACTCTGGCAATCAAGGAGTGTTTCTTTTTGGGAGTAATGATGACGGAGCCTCAAGAATCTGTCACTTATAAGCATAACATCTTAGTGAAATATAAACAGCATAGTGAACCTTTGATAAATATACAATTTTCATTGACCATAGCAACGAACCTTTCTGTTCAGTCGAAGTGCTTTGAATTTACGAATGGTTAATGTTGCACGTTCAGGTTCGGTAGTAGATTTTGGCTTGAAATTAACATCAAATGTGCATCTATCAGCCTGTTGGATAAAACTATGTCCACTACAACAAGGCATGATTAGAACAGCAACAGTAGTTTGCATAAACCTAACCTCATCCTTTGTGCCCTGTGTGCTGTTTCAAGGTCAGGCTGTCTAGGTGTAGTAAGCCTCAATTTGAGACCAAATCGAATTGTAACAGTAAATTTTACCTAGCATAAGAAATTGATCCAAATCAAAAGTCGGCCTACTTAGTGTGGAGTAAGGACAGAGAAAAGTGTACAAAGCCCTCATAAATATTTCAACTGAGATAAGAAAATACAAGCCAATATTGATCCAGTTAAAAAAATGATGAACAAATTAAATTTTTTTAAAAGATGTGTATTTCCTATGCATACTAATATTCAATACTCTATGCATTTAGCTATATGAATCGAATTCAAATTCAAAAACAAGTGAGAAAGATATCAGTAGCAAGTGATTCATTGTTTAATTCAAGATCTAAATTACTTCTGAGCTTCATCAAACTAAATTGAAAATGAAAACTATTATATGCTTTCAGCATTGTCATCTTTCATCAAATTTCTTCTTTTTACTTCATCTCTGCATAATTGCTGGTAATAAATTGATTTTATGTTAACAGCTTTGAAATTCTTCTGCTATATTTTTTTTGCCTTGTCCAAGAGTATTTTATAATTGTATGTTCCATTCAATAATAGGACACCAGCAGTACTGGAAAGCTCTTACCTCCATATTCATAAGATTGGCTACTAGTTTAGGTTAGCTACTTCTACTTTTGGGACTGTCAAAGTGATAGATATCAAACTAAGTATGGCACAGGTAGCAAGCTATGGCAAAAAAATGTTCATTGAGCATTTGGTGTATTTGGATGTTATAAACAAACAAAAAATGGTGGAGCAAGTTCATGTTCTGAATGGTTTTATAGAAAACAGTGAAATTAAGGCTCATAATGGGTCAATTTGTTAACTACAACCATTCTCACTTGTTTTTATTCATATATGATATTACAATAAAGAAGGATAATGAATTATAATCATAATAATGCTGATCATAATTTGTAACTAGAACAATTAAATAGTATAAGTGGCTTCAAACAGTTAGAAAGCAAGTGAATATTCTTAATCAATACCAAAGCAAATAGCAATCCATAATTTCTTTTTTAAAAGAAAAAAGTTATATATGAACATATTTCTTACTTCTTTTCCTTTTCACTAGACACAAAAATATGGGTCGTACATGCATTTATTAATGTGGATTCCAATACCTTGGTGTCTAGTGGTAAAAAATATGGTGAAAAATTAATTTTTGTATAGCATTATTTTTTTTCTTTCTTAATAGCAATCCATAATTTTGTGTTTTGAAATTTGAAATGTAGAGCAGGAACACAACACGATTAAATTTTTACTGTTAAAAACACAATGATACTTGCACAAAACTACAAGTAGTCACACCATAAGCCTTTTGTATGATTTACGCACATAAGAGGACTTCACTTGCTCACACACTTAACCCACATACACTTCACACACATTTTAAAGACACCTTTAATCACTTGTTCACTCCCACCTTTACTTCACAACTCAAGTAAACCTCTGCTTGCATCACAATGCACACCATTGCACACTAGGAACACCTTATACAGACATACCAGCTTGTATCCACACACTTTCACAGTGGGGAGCCAAGCCTCCCTACTGGTAGGCGTTCAAAAGATTCATGAAGAACAGAGAGAGAGAGAGAGAGAGATGTGGTGCATACCAACAGCCATTGAGCTGAAGATATATTTTTGGAGTCTCAACTTTTGGTGTTTTAACTAGAGGAGCAAATCATCACCTTGCTTACCAAAAATGCCAGGACCGTAGGTAGATTTAATCATCTCTTTAAGGAGAGGAAATTGCAAGGCTACAAACAAAGTTGCAGGTAAACAGGCCAATGCAACAATAGGTATAAGAATCCATGCTGCATTATCTCCAAACACAAGATAGAGTGTAGCACCAAAGGCTATCATTGTCGATAATATGGAAACAAATAAGGAAACGAGACCAATAATTAATCTATTGGGTAGGGCATAGAGAAAATCCTCTTCTGCATAGCGAGAAGTGAGGATGGACAAGAACATCAACACAGAAGCAATGGATGAAAAAAGAGCAAGTGCATCAGATATGCCAAAGATTATAAACGGTTTTTGTTTGAAAAAAATTGGATGGCCATTTTCGTTATTGTTTCCACCGGGCACTGTAATGGCTGCTGCAAACACCACAGTGGCAATGAGCGCAGCTACAATAGTGCATGAATTGGCCGTGTCTCTCATCCACCTCTCTCCTTCTTTCACCAACTCCTTATGTGTATCCGTAAACATTTCTGCAGGTGTCATTTCCAAGATATTCTTACGCTCTTTGTCTTGAGGCCGTGCAAATTTTTCCACTTCCTGTTTGATTACAAGATTTAGAGGTGTTTGACAAACTTATTGCATTCAATTATATAGCTTAATCAGCTTAATTTTAACCAAAAAATTAGCCTTTTTTAAACTATCCAAAGAGGGTTTTTCTAGCTCAACTTTTTTAGTTTATGGATATTTGATAAAAAAGTCCGTCGATATTTTCATAGTTAAGGGTGTATCTCTTTAAAAAGTAACTAGGTTTAAAAAAGTTATGGGCATTTTGGACTTTACCCTTCAAAAAATTATTTTCAATTTTTTTATTATTATTGATACGTGTTAGTTTATCTGTTAAGAAATTTGCAATTAGGAATCTCTATAATAATTTTTTGATGCAATAAATTGTAATGGTGGTTAAGGGTGGTTGAAACCCTTAAACCACTTTCAAACCACCAATTAATTGTGTTTTAGTCTTTAAATCACTTTTAAACAACTATTGCAAGACTATTTAAAACTTTTAAACTACTATTATAAAATTATTTTGTATTAAAAATTATTGCAGAGAATCCTAATCCATTCAAAAGGCGTTAGCACCATTGATCTCTAGTATGAGCGGTGAGTGGTTTGACTGGAGACATTGTCACTCAAGAAAGGTTGATGGTTTAATCCATGCATTCTAATAACAAAAGTCTATGAAATTTATTTTTCCTTTGTGAGGTGGAATTCCTTTGCAGGTATGCTAATTTTGATACAATAATACTATATATTCAGAAAAATTATCTGTACCAAAAAAAATATTCAATTATTTTGTAACTAACAAATATTATTCAATTATCTATACCCAATTTTTTTTTAATAATTGAATATTCAATTATTCAGAAAAATTACTGGTACCCAGAAAAATATTCAATTATTTTGTAATAACAAATATTCGATGATTATCTCAAAGTTGGAAGAGGGATGATTTTAGCTTCTATTTTCTAATTGTATCAGCTTCTATTATCTCAGCTTGAGAAAAAATATCAAACATGCCTTTGTTGTATCAAATGATTGTGTGGCACAATAACCAAAATATGATAAACATATAATTATCCTAACATTATTAAGGAAAAAGATTACCTTAAACCACTGTAATTCCCGCTGCACTTGTAGAGCTGGACCTGCTGCACTGACTTTGAGTTGCTGCATAGGTCCCAAAAATCCAGCCAAATGCAGAGCATTGTTTGAAGACATATCTCGTGATGATAAAAGAGCATGGCTGTAGTCCTCAAGTTGATATATAAGGTTGAACACACTTTCACTTCGGCACATAATTGCATATTGGAATATGGTTTGGTCCTCAATGGTACGAAGATTAATCGCATTAGGGTCTGACTTTAAAATCTCTTCAACGATTTCTCGAATCCCAAAAGATATTGCTTGGTGCAAAGGAATCATAAATATCTGGGGCGCTCTAAGGATATTTGATTTTACAACTTCCGTGCAAAGGCGTTTGACAAGCTCAAGTGCTTGATGGTGTAACAATTTTTTCTCTCGTATGTGCTTGATCTGTGGCACTGTAATTAAAATGATCTTAAGGATCCAATAACAATTAATAAATACTAGACTAACATGAACATAAAATGGTATTCATTGACTCCCTACCAAAATTTTCAGCCACATCCCAAAACATAGCATGCAATCTTCGCTTCACTGCACAGAAATACTACACCAGTCAAAATCAGTGACGAAATGCCTTGGTGACAATCTAATTCCTACAGAATCAAAGAAAAGGTTTTGAGCATACACAGATTCTCAAGCTTTATTCATAAGTAATTCATAGATTGAACCCTTCTAATCTCTAGTTTGGATTTAGTACAGAAAAATCTTATAAGGAGATATTTATGGTTGAAGCTCCAGCTCATTGGAACCTACTTCTCTTGTGCTTGGAGGATTTGAAAACCAATTTTTTTTTTTCAATGGCTTATTTATCCCAAAAATATAGGTAAGAAACTTACTTGCTTCATTTATTTTTAATTTATTATTATTATTATTATTATGGTGATATGTCATAGTGATGATATATATGCTTGCTGTCACATTTTAGTCCTACTGCATGGTTTGGATTTTGATAATCATGCTATTATAGAATTAATTAATCCTAATGAAGGATTTCATATTATTTTTGTTTAAGCAATATGTGCTATTGTATGAGTTTCCATCTTGTCCATAAAAGTTCTCCAATCAATTTGGAACCAGCTTCTCTCCAGTAGGAAGAGAATGGAGAGAAGCACTGGAGCCTCCAGTTCTGTGATTTGTTGGGACCACATCGCCGGTTTTAACGATCCAAACCAATCATTTTTAAATTTTACAAGTATAGATCATCCGTAAAAAACTAGATCAATTCAATAATTATAACTATATGATTTCATCACATTTGTTTTCAAAGAAATTAATGGTTTACTCTTAAAATCATAGTTGCGTTCATTTTTTGAAAGACAAATATGATTAAATATGGGACTCCGATTAATCCTAGATTCTCCATTCAAGCGGGACTAAAAAATGTGCATTTTTGGATGGTAGAACCAGCCCCTTCTCTTATGAGAAAGAATCCAAAATGCTCTCCCAAGCATGAAAGTCAACACACATTTGCATAAGTGGCGCTTCCCCGTTTGTGCAACCATTGTTCAGCAGAAAAGAAGAATGAGATGATGAAAGAGAGCTCAGGCACCCCTTAGTCTGGCCTTAGGCTTGAAACAAAACTTTTTGGATTAAGGACAAAAGCAATGGACCAAACCTATTTTGCTCTTGCAAATTCAGGTTCTCAAAGATATATATATATATATATATATATATTTATGAGTAAAAAAATTAACATTTTTTAATCATAATAAACATTACAAGCAACAGGAGGGATACAAATGCGAAGAAAATCATTGAAGACAATAACACCTGCCCACGGATCAATGTTCTCACAGCTATTATTGGGGCCATTTGTGCACTATTGTGGCTTGTAAGCACGAAATACTATTCACCCAAAAAAAAGTATGAATTACTTTCACATTTGGGAGTATGTTGATGTTGATGGGTGGCCTAAGAATTTCAAGTTCTCTTTTGGGAAGTGCACATATTACTTTTGAGTTTGTAGTAGTGTGGGCGGTGGCTGCCATTCTTGAATGTTTACCAGCTATTATTTCAAACTTTCATTATGTAATACCATATTGCAAGGATGGAGTAAGATTAGAGGTTCAAGCCTTACCATCAACCACACTTGAAATGAAGCAGTCAGTAGGATTCTCAATGTCCCTTTGGCTATGGTGGTCTGCAATGGTTTCCAATTTTATGGGAACAGCTACATGAATAACAAAAGATTAAGTAAATTATACTTGAAAAAAGTGCCTTATGGACTGTATTTTGCAGAAAACCTAGATTGTTAAAGGAAAAAAGAGAGATACGCTCATGACATTAACTTCTTTTTGGCACATAATTGCTAGACTGTCTAAAATGTATACTGTGGCTTGTGTTGTTTATATATGTTTTAATTTTGGGGGTCTGGCTAACACTTGATCATGTTTGTATACTAGGAAAACTATTGATAGAATAAAAAATAAAACAACCAGAGTGGTCAATATCATATCCAAAAAAATTAAACATTGTGAGTCTTGTAAATAGCAATGATGAAAAAGAATTAACCAAACTTCTCTTTGTTCATCATCAATATACATGTATATATCTTTTTCTTTTGGTAATATTATGTGTATATATAGATATAGGTATATCATTCTGAATGGAAAAAAAAGAAGAAAAGAAACCATAAAACATCACATAATTGCTCAATAATCACTTAATTAAGCACCATTAAACAATGAGATAATCTAGAAGTCTCAAAAATGTAAGAAATCATCAAAGCCTATGTGTAGTTGTCTATACTCTGATTTTTAGCAAACAATTTGTTTTGAAATCAGAGTTTAGCAAACAATCTAGAGAAATGTTCAGATCAAGTAGTCAAAGCAAATCGAGATTTAATAATTAAAAAAAATAAAATGAATCTTCAAATAAAAAACATCTTCGAAATCAGAGTTTGCACCGCCTTGATAAAAATAAATTGAATTAGAAAAATTTCATGTTGATCTTCGAAATCCACTTCCTCTGAACTGATGTTGATAGCCGAAGAGAATTTGGGAGTTGAGAGAATGATATAGGGATTACAGAGAGTGAGAGTTAGATTCATACATAGAAATTAGGCTTACCGATTATGAATCAATAGAAATCTTCATCAACAGCAGATCGAAATCTTCAAATCTTTATCAACAATCGATCAAAATCTTCAAATCTTCATCAACAGTTGATTGAAATGTTCAAATGAACAATAAAATTGAGAGTGGTGAGTCAACATAGAGAGTTGAGTGAGAGAGAGTGGAGAGTGAGATTTTGAGAGAGTGAGAAAGAGAGGGAGAGTTTTCATACCTTAGGAGACAGATTTAGAAAATAAGAGTAAAAGGGGATAGGGCAAGTTTTACACAATTTGGTTTTTTTTTTTTTTCAAGTCAAGAACACAATTGGGGTTTAATTAAAATGAGATTTTGGTGTAAAAATTGATTTTTTGTGATGGTCAAATAATCAGTCACAAAAAAATAGTTGTAAAAAGTCATATATCTAGTAGTGAAATTAAACAATATGATTAACAATACACAATCGCTAGAAGGGTTTTGGAAGATCTAAGAGATTAAGATGAGGGTTGTGAGTTCGATGGAGTAGATTTAAGAGTTTCAAGTTTGATTGGACAGATTTGAGAGAAAAAGTTAAAAGTTTTGTCTTTGATGGAATAGATCTGAGAGCTTTGGGTTCGATGGAGCAAATTTCAAAGATAAAGATGAGAGTTTGGGTTTGTTTGGGGGTAGATTTGGGAGAAATAGTATGGCTAGGAGAGAGTGAGGAAGACAATCGACTAAAGAGAAAAGAGAAAAGAAAAGAGTAAAAGAGAGAAACAAATGAAATGGTGAAAGAGAGTGAGGAAGACGAGTGACTGAGAAAGAAGAAACGAGAAAAGGGTAAAAGAGAGAAACAAATGAAATGGTGAAAGAGAGTGAGGAAGACGAGTGACTGAGAAAGAAGAAACGAGAAAAGGGTAAAAGAGAGAAACAAATGAGGGGGTGAAAGAAAATGATGGAGACTAGAGGGTTAAATGGAGGGGAAAAATGAAAGGGTGAGAGAGAGGCTTAGATTAGATGAATTTGAAATGGAAGAGATAGGTCTTGAGATAATGTAATCTAACAAGCTAATTAAACAGCAACACGTGAAAACTAATAATGATTTCATGAAAAACTTCTACATGAGTAATTAAATAAGTGAACATTGTCCTGTTTAGATTTTAGTACTTCTAGTTTTAGTTTGTTCAAATCTTCTGCTTAATTTTAGATTTTTCTAGTCTAATCAATAACATCAGTTGAGTTGTTAGATCAAATATAAATTGCATGTAACTAGCATGCATGCTATTTTTTATTGATAAATTTGCCGCCCAACATGACACCATCTTCCTCTCTACAACTAGTCTTTGCTACAACTAGCAACCATCACCTTTCACAAACGTTTTATCACTTATTGAAATAATAAACCTTGTTATGACTGGTATCTTTTTTGCGTTTTAAATAATCATAATAAATGAGTAGAATGGAAATGAATCTTCACAATTAATACCTTGATAAAACAAATAGCAACAATGAAGTCGAGTTCTTCAGATCAATAACACTATGGAGCCTCCCAATTTACCCAAATATTTACCAATTGTCTACATGGCAGCCCATGTCAAAGTGGAGGCTTTTAAAGAAAAAAAAAAATCCAATTAATTTGGTTATCAATGCATTTGGTAAATTTTTGAGTAAATTGAGAAGACTCCCCAAACTTATGTCTTTAGGGGTAATTATTTAGTAATCTCAGAGTGCAGATACGTGGTATTCCGTAACATTGTGATTGCTGGAGAAGGTGGATAAGTGAGGTATTGTGTTGGGTTGGGGAACATGAGGGGGCATATTAAATGATAATTGATTAAGGAGTATAGGCACGTAATACTTTAGAAACATTGAATAATTTCCAGTCTTCTGATACATACTTTCTTAATTTGTTTTTTGTTTTCAATATGGTGTTTTTAGTTAGATGTCTAACGAAACCTCAGCCTCAGTTTCGTATTTTATGCTATTTTTATACATAAATTTGATAAAAAATTGAAAAGAGAAAAGATTAAGTTAGTTAAAATATAACCATATTTCACAAATTTTTAATTTTTTCTTTTTAATTTTTTATACAAATTTATGAACTAAACACAAAATCAAGATAAATAAAAATTAAATACATTTAGAAATCTCTCCTGCAAAAAATTAGAAGGAATTTTTTTTTTACTTTTTTGACTAATTGAATTAGTTTAGTGGATGTGGATCAAACAGCCCCATAGAAGGGTAATCAGACATTGTCTTGGGAACTAACTATTTTAAGGAATTTTTAGTCTAAGGTTCATAATATTATGATCTTATAAGATGATAAAGACTATGTAATATTTTCATAATAGTTGAATTCTCAATATTTTCAAAGATAAATATTAATACACGGAAATTATTTTAGTTCTTCACAAAGAAATTTTTGCTCATTACAGATAAATTTAAAATTTTTCTGTGACGAACTGAAATTTTTCTAATAATATTTTTAAGAAATCTTAACTAATAAAAAAAAATATATTAGACTTCTCATATTATCAAAAGTTGAAGAGGGATAATAGATAAAACAATTATTTAAGAACCACAAAAAAATTTATAATTACATCTATAATAATATAATATTATAAACGTCAATTCACGTGAATTTAAGAGTGTAAATATTCAACATTACTCGAAGATAAATAGCCATTTTACTGAAGAGTATTTGGTTTAATGAGGAATGTTTGGTGGTATTTGTGTTTGTTGAAAATGCTGTGGAATTGACTTGTCCGATGAACTTAAAAACGAAAATGCTATGAAATTTAAATTTTAGATTCTGCTAGGGAGATGACAATTTTAGAATAGGGACACTCTAGATTGTGTTGAAAAGTTGATTAAAAATTAATTTTTTAATTTTTTTTTAAAAATATATAAAAAAATTAAAGAGATAATACGATAAAAAATATATTAAAAATTTGTTTTGGACTTTTAAGCAGTTCCACTTCAACACTTTTGAATAATTTATTTTGTCAAAGTCTGCTTGTAAAATATTTTTTAAATAAAAATAAAAATAAATTAATATGATAATTAAAATTAATTATTTTAATTAATTTGATTAAATAAAAAGACAGTCTAATTTTAAAATCATTTTTATTATTTACTTTACAAACAAATATTGTTGGATAAAAATTTACAGAGAAATTTATTATAGAGAAATTTTAAATTTTTTTATAATGAATTGAAATTTCTTTAATAATATTATTGAGAGACCTTAACTAATAAGAAAAATCATATTAAACCTCTCTTATTATCAAAAGTTAGAAAAAAAATATTTCACTAATTTTTTTTTTTATATTTTAAATTATAATTATTATTCTTTTGTTTAAAGATAAATAAATATAAGGATAAATTATACAAATGATCCATGTAGTTTACATAATATGTCAATTTGGTCTTTATTGTTTCAATTTCCCTGATTTTGCCTTTTAATTTAACGGATTGTGTTATATTAGTCTAATTAATAATGGTGGTTAGGTTTGGTGGACAGAAAGTCGTCACGTGTTTAAATGATGTGTCAATTTGATCCCTATAGTTTACACGATGTGTTAATTTGGTCTATGTTAAAATCGAGCAAATTAAAACAACATAAATCAAATTAATACATCATGTAACTATAGATATCAAATTAACATATTGTTTGACTTTTCGTCTACCAAACCTAACCGCCGTTATTTATTGGATTAATATGACACAATCCGTTAAATTCAAGAGCAAACTTCAATGAATTGAAATAATAAGGACTAAATTAATATATCGTATAAATTATAAAAACTATTTGCATAATTCACCCTAAATATAATTATATAATTTTAATGAATGATCTATAAATACTGTACAGGTATCCGAATTTTCCGGAAAAACAAACAGAAAACAAAAAAAAAGAAAAAAAGAAAAAGAAGAAAGAATGGTCTCCAAAGAAAGCTGTAACGCCCTCAAAATAATACATAGAATCCCACATTATTGATATGCATAGACATAAGTAAACGAAACTTAATTCCATTCATCAGAGTGTTCTTTACAAATGTATTACATGTTGACAACAAAAGTAAATGCCCAATGGGCTTACAACTTTCCAAACCAACACTTGGTTATAAAAAGGAGTACTAACTCATACACATTAAGCCCTTGGCTTGAGATTATATGTAATACACAAAAGGATAAACAACCAAAAAGAGCCTTCAACTCCCAGAACCTCCCAAGCTATGTTCTTGGAGGTGGCATGTTACCTGAACCTGAAAATGATGTCCCATATAAGGTGAGCCAAAGCCCAGTAGCGATATACTAAACCAAATATAAGCAATGACTAAAACATTAGCATTTGATAGGTGGTCAACACTTATGAACCAAATTCTATTAAAATACAGTCCCATGACAATCATGTCCATGTTACATTCCACTTTCCTTTACTTATCCAAATTATTTCATAAACATGGCTCAGAATCTGACCAAACAATTAAATGAGAATACACTTCATGTTAAGACATTTCCTTTATTCATAATTCAAATGAGTCCATGACTCATAATTAAAACACTTCCAATATCTCAAATTAATACACACATTTGTTGTATTAACACTTCAAGTGATACACATATTTGCTATATCAATGGAGTCCATCCCCTATCTCCTCCCAAACGGGTTTGAGAGTCCATCCTCTATCTCCTCCCAAACCATGGAGTACATCCCCTATCTCCTCCCAAACAATATGCATATACAATGTATTAAACACTTGTCATATACAATAATCAATCAATACACGTATTTGCTAAATTAATTCAACCGTCATATTCAATAACTTAACCAATGTGATTAGTTTCAGTTTTCCTTAATCAACATACGATGTCTACAACAATCAAGACTATCCTCCACCGATAGCTCAAAGAAAATATTTCTAAACAGAACATAAATGCATCAATAGATATAATATTCACATTTTCATAAGGGTGTGATAAATTAATCCAATTACACCATTAAATCCCATAACTTCTCAATTTCATGATTCTCAACTCAATTTCTCATTTCCCCAAAATTAATTATACAAATTAATTATTCAATACAATTAGGGCATTCTCCTCTTTTTACCAACAATAGCCCTAAGGATCATTTTTCACCCAAAATCCATAAACAACCTCCATTTCAAGTCTATAACATAAATATGACTCAAACATGAAAAACCCCTCTTTTAGAAATTACAAAACAAACCCTAACTTTCTCAATATCACCCAACATTACCAACTAGTCAAAATGACCAAAATTAAAGACAAAACTCATAAGATGGAGTAGGGTATCCCTACCTCGAAATTAGAAGCTCAAAGGAGAAGATGACCAGAATCCAAAGTGCTCCAAATCCAAGATTTTTCAGATTAAAACGTAGCCCACACAACCCTCTATCTTTCTTACAAAGAGATTAGGCTAGAAACTCATAAGAAGTAGATCAATACCTAGAGAGAAGGTGTGTGAAGAGAGAGAGAGCTCGGATCTAGGGTTTGTTTAAAGAAAAGAGATGAAAAAGTGAAGTGTTTCCCACTGCTGCGATCTGATATAACACAGGCTCACTCGAGCGAAGAAGTGGTCGCTCGAGCGACCAGACACAAAAAATACTCACTCGAGCGTAGAAAACCTCGCTCGAACCAACAATCCAAACCTTCAGGTCTACAACCCAGAAGCACGCTCGAGCAATAGATGCTCGCTCGAGCGAAGAAATCCAAAACATAGGCCTCGCTCGCTCGAGCGAAGGAAAGCTCGCTCGAGCCAAGAATCAAGACCATCAGGTCAAAAGAGACGCATACGCAAGCTCGAGCGCAAGACTTCTCGCTCGAGTCATCAGACACAAAACTCAACTCTCGCTCGAGCGAAGGAACCCTGGCTCGAGCGAAGGATCTAAAACAAGGAGCTTGCTCGAGTGACAAAAGCCTCGCTCGAGCGAAGAACCAAAAATCTGGGCAGCAACTATTTGCTCTCGAACACACCCAACCTATAACAATCCTGCCTAAAACATCTTATAACTCAAATACAAAGTATTGGAGGACGGAAACAAGATATATACAACAAACAACATCCACAGAACCAAGTCCGGATTACACTAATCAGTGGAGAGAAAACCGGAATCGCTATAACCTCCCCTCCTTAAAGAATTTTGTCTCCGAAATTAGACACAAGTTTTCTTCAATTTCCTACAATATCACATTTCAATATTCAACAACCTGACCCATTACCAGTCATCCCATCTCTTATCAAGAGGCATTTCACAATATATATTACCATATGCATTATCAATATGCATTTCTTTCAAATCCAACAATTTCCAATATACATGATTCACAAATCTATATCATATTCAATGTTCATGATATATTTCCATATTTACAACACATTTAACATATACAATGCTAAATTAAACTTCCATTTCAAGGCAAGTTCCATAATACTTCCATAAACCAAAACATTTACAATGTTTTACAACTTAAGACATATTCAATGTTCTTAAAGTTTAACAATACAACAAAATATACAACATGTACTCAAACATCCACAAATAGGTCCGGATATCTCTCTCGGACCTCCAATTCACGTTCCCAAGTGGCCTCTTTCACTCCGTGATGTTTCCACAAAACCTTTACCAATGGGATGGTCTTGCCTCGCAAGACTTGATCCCGCTTATCCAAGACCCGAACCGGTCTCTCCTCATACGAGGCATCCTCATCTATCTCTAAGTCAGTCCAATCCAATACATGTGATGGATCCGGCTCGTACTTCCGAAGCATATTGACATGAAACACGTCATGAACTCTGGACAACTGCAGCGGCAAAGCTAGATGATAAGCAACCTCGCCAATCCTCTCAAGGATCTCAAAAGGACCAATAAATCGAGGGGACAACTTCCCACTCTTACCAAATCTCATCAAATCCCGCCTAGGTGATATTTTTAAGAAAACGTGATCATCCACTTCAAATGCCAAAGGTCTCCTCCTACGGTCAGCATAACATTTCTGCCGGCTCTGGGCTGTAACAAGCCTCCTACGGATAAGCTCAACCTTCTCCGTCGTTTCCCTTACCAACTCCGGGCCCAACAAAGGTGCATCACCCACCTTGGCCCAACAAACTGGAGACCTACAAGGTCAGCCATACAAGGCCTCAAATGGTGCCATACCAATATTCGACTGAAAACTGTTATTGTAGGCAAACTCCACCAAGGGCAAGTGTGTTACGACCTGAACCCGCCCCTATAGGTTAAAGCCATAACTGGCCAATAATCACGAGATTACCTACGACCTCAAACCAAATAAGACAAAACCCATCAGAGTAAAGGGGCCAAACGGAAGCAAATTTAAAACTTTGTCCATAGAGCTGTGCTTATATGCACATCATAACATTCCATACATACATATGTTAATAACTCACAACAGAAAGTATATGTGCCGTTTGATAACACTTATGTTTTCAGTTTTCTATTTATATTTATAAAAAATAAAAAAACTCAAATAAAAACTTGTTTGGTAAATTTTTGATTTATAAATCAGTAGTCTCAGTTTATAAATTTAGCCAAAAAATGTAAACTCAAAAAATGTGTTTCCATTTTGAGTCTTCAGTTTTTTTTTTTTACCCACCCAACACTAGCCACCACCCGCCACCATTTTCCACCACTGTCTTTTGCCACCACCACCACCACCCATCTGCCACCCACTCGCCACCACTCACCTGCCATCCACTCGCCACCACTACCCACCCTTCGCCACTACCACCACCACCACCACCACCCACCACCTGCCACTACCATCTATCGTCTGCCACCACCACTCATCACCCACTTTCCACCACCATCTACCACCCGCCAGCACCACCTATCCACCACCACCACCAGCCACCCGCCACCACCACCATCACCACCACCCACCACCCACCCGCCACCTACCTACCACCACCATCCACTCGCTACCACCCACCACCCACTACCGTCACCCACTTATCCACCATCCGCCACCTACTCGCCACCACCTACCACTACCCGCCATCCGCCACCCACCTGCTACCACCACCCACCACCCGCCACCACCACCACCACCACCACCACCACCCACTCGCTACCACCCACCACTCGTCACCATCACCCACCCACCCACCATCACCACCCGCCACCTACCCGCCACCATCACCCACCTGCCACCACCTATCACCACCTGCCATCCACTTGCCACCACCACCCATCAACCTCCACCACTACCACCACTACCCACTCGCTACCACCCACCACCCGCCACTGTCACCCACCCACCCACCTGCCACCACCAACCATCATCCCTATCTGCCACCTACCTGCCACCACTACCCACCACACGCCACCACCACCATCACCACCACCCACTCGTTACCACTCACTACCCACCACCGTCACCCACTCACCCACCACCACCACCACCCACCGCCACCCGCTACCCACCACCCACCGTCACTACTTTCCACCACCGTCTTTCGCCGCCACTTGCCATCACTTGCCATTTCTCACTCTTTTTTATATTTTTAAAATTTTTTAAACATTTTGTCAATTACCAAATGCGTTTGTAGTTTATGTTTTTCTAAAAATAAACAAAAAATAAACAAAAACTAGTTTATAAAATTTTTGTAAATATAAACTGAAAACGTAAACGTTATCAAATAGACCAATAGTAACATAAAGTTCTATACAGACAGGATCATTCAAATCTAAGTTAGCCAAAACAAAGCTATATACAGACGTACACCAAAGTCCTCGCCAACATGACAAAATAACATAGAATGGTAGAAGGGCGAAGACGTGTCTCGTGCGTGAGACGCAAGAATTGACTCTTCAAACCTTAGTTGTTCCATACAGACTTCACTGAGGTTGGGTCTGGACCTCTCTTGGCTCACCTACAAACACATGAATGAGCGTGAGCGAAAGCCCAGTGAATAATATCAAATAAAGAAGATACATTGGAACATTATACGACAGACGGCCTTAGGCCCAATTCATTCATGTCAAACTGGCCTTTGGCCCATTCAAACGTTCATTCAGATCAAACTGGCCTTTGACCCTTTCAAACTTCGGTATCAGACTGGCCTTTTGGCTCTTTCAAACTTTCATATCAGACTGGCCTTTGGCCCTTTCAAACTTTCTTATCAGACTGGCCTTTTGGCCTTTTCAAACTTTCATATCAAACTGGCCTTTTGGCCTTTTCAAACTTTCATATCAGACTTTGTCCACCATTCAAATTAATGAATTTACAAAACTTACATAGGAGTAAGCAATTGGACAATAACATATTTCAAATATCTTTGTCAAGATATTACTCACAGTGATCGGTTGGTTGATTTGCCCTGGAGCTTAACCCTATACATCACATAACACATATGGGTCACAAATGGTTCAATCCGTTCTTTAATTCATGTATTCCTCTTTAGGCTTTATTCTTATCCCTTTAATTCATTTACAATGCTTAATGTATGCCTAAGAGTACTTAAAAGTGAAAGAGAACAGAAAACGAAACACAGAATGCATTTTTAAAATTTCAGAAAACAGGGTCCCCGCTCGAGCGTGGACTTCCCCGCTCGAGCGGACCCATGAGGTCTGCAAAAGTACTGGTTATGTCATTTTTACGCTCGAGCGTGAAACTCGGACGCTCGAGCAGAAGTCCATCCTACATAACTCCCCGCTCGAGTGTGAACTTCCTCGCTCGAGCGAACACCATGCCTGCAAAAATATACTGGAAGCACGAATTTCACGCTCGAGCGGCAATTTCCCCGCTCAAGCGGACACCATGAATTCTGGGTTTTCCAGAATTTGTTCTTGAGTTCAAATCCGACCTTCCAAGGTTCAAAACTCATGTTTTGGTTCCAAAACATTCAAATACATTATATAACATGAGTATACAAGCAAGATATGGTCAATTGCTCAAATTCATGGTCCATTTCTTCAAATTAATCAACATTCCTTTGTATAATCAAGGCGCATGCATTCAAACGCCACATAAGCTCCACATCCTTAATATTCAAACATGCATGCTAATTTTGACTTCATTTCTATTTCAAATGATGCAAATGGTGTTCACTCTCATGGAACTCAACAAAAACATGCTTGCATGTATGATTCAACTCACAATCTTTCAAAATTCACATATTACATGCTAGATTATGTAATTTCATAGGAATTCTCTACATGCATGCACATATGGCTTCAAATTCATCAAAACCAACTCATTTCATGTTCTTGATCACTATTTAATCTTTAATTCCCAAAATTACAACTCAAACCCATAAATTAAGGGTTGATTACTCACCTAGGAGCTTTAATCTCCCAAACTAAGATCAATTCTTGAGTGTAGCTTCAAAATCACCAAGTTCCTTAGCCAAATCTCTATCTTAAGCTCCCTCTCTCTCTAGATTCGGCTTCTCTCTCTCTCTCTCTAGAGCATAATTTCAGCCAAATGAATAAAAAGAGAGGTGTTGAGTGTATAATGGCCCTTATATAAAGCCCCTCCTAATCAAATTTGATTATAGCCAATTAATGGCACCTAATTAATCGTTATGAATCTAATTATTCTGACCCAAATCAATTTTCAATTAAATTTCACCGTAGGCTCTAAAAATTATGCCAATCACAATGGTGCAATCAATTTTGGCTTCTGTGGCCGATAAGACCTTCAATTTAAATTCCAAAGCAGATAATCAAACAGATATTCCTACGGTGAACAGATGGAAATTCAAAACCATATATTTTCACATAAATGGCACACATAAACACATCAAGCACATAATCATATTCATAATAAGGACCAATTAGCATAGTACGGAACATGGTTATCACAAAGTGCATCTCCCATGACCCACTAAAGTCAAGAACACAACCTTGAAGCATATCTTCAAGGATCTGAATAGTATGTTCGGACTGCCCATCAGTCTGAGGATGATAAGCCGTGCTAAAGGTCAATCTAGTGCCCAAGGCACTCTGCAAACTCTGCCACAACCTTGCAGTAAAACGTGGATCTCTATCTGAGACGATCGACACTGGGACCCCATGTAACCTCACTATGTCCCAAATATACAAGTCAGCAAGATGATCCACCGAATCTCTCACGCGTATAGGATTGAAGTGCGCTGACTTAGTCAACCGGTCTACAACCACCCAAATAGCATCACTACCCCGCTGAGTCCTCGGAAGACCTATAACGAAGTCCATGGTGACATGCTCCCACTTCTACTCGGCAATAGGCAAGGGTTGTAACAAACCCGCTGGCCTCTGATGTTCGGCCTTCACTTGCTGACAAGTAAGAAAATTAGACACAAAAACTGCCACATCTTTTTTCATACCTCTCCACCAAAACTGGCGACCCAAATCGCGATACATCTTAGTGCCTTCCGGATGCACCGCAAGGCGTGAATGGTGAAACTCTCACAGTACCTCCTCTCGGCAAGACTCCGGTACAAACAATCGGTCCCGGTATCACACACTCAGGTCGGGATACATAGACAAACCCTTCTCAACCTTCCCACTGGAGATCTTCTCCCGGAGGGATTCTATCTTAAGGTCACCTCTCTGTGTCTTTAACACTCAACTCACAAGTGTAGGTTGTGCAACAACAGAAAACAAGGCCGCAACCTCAACGGATTCACCCAGAAGCAAATCAAACTCTCCAAGAGCACCCAACATCTCCCACTCCCGGATGGCTATACAAGCTATATCACTAATCGATTTCCTGCTAAGGGCATCGGCTACAACATTGGCCTTCCTCGGATGATAGTGCAACTCAAAGTCATAGTCCTCAATAAACTCCATCCACCTCCTCTACCGCAAGTTCAAGTCTTTCTGTGTAAACAGATACTTCAGACTCTTATGATCCGAGAATACCTCGAATCTTTCACCATAAAGGTAGTGCCTCCAGATCTTCAAGGGAAAAATCACGGCTGCTAACTCTAGGTCATGTGTAAGGTAATTCCTTTCGTGTATTTTCAACTGCCGTGAGCCATAAGCTACCACTTTCCCCTCTTGCATCAACACACAACCCAAACCCTTTCGTGAGGCATCACAATAAACCGCATAACCCAAACCTCTCTCCGGAATAATCAAAATTAGAGTGGTGGTAAGTCTAACTTTCAACTCTTGGAATGACTTTTCACAAGTCTCACTCCATACAAATTTGACCCATTTCCGCGTCAATCTAGTCAATGGCGAAGCCAGTCTGGAGAAATCCTTCACAAACCGGCGGTAATACCCAGCTAATCCCAGAAAACTGCGGATCTCAAAAACACTCTTAGGCTGTGCCCAATCTTGCACTGCCTCAATCTTGGATGTATCAACAAACACCCCTTCCTCGAAAACCACATGGCCTAAGAACTTGACCTTTCCTAGCCAGAATTCACACTTTCCAAATTTGGCATACAGCCTATGGGCTCTAAGCAACTCCAGCACCACTCTCAAGTGTTCCTCGTACTCCTCCTCAGAAAGTGAATAAATCAGAATGTTGTCCATAAAGACGACCACAAAATGGTCTAAGAATTCCCGAAATATTCGATTCATCAAATCCATAAACACTACCGGTGCATTGGTGAGCCCAAAAGGCATCAGTAGAAACTCATAATGGCCATACCGCGTACGGAATGCCGTCTTCAGAATATCCTCCTCCTTGACCCTTAACTGATGGTAACCCGATCTCAAGTCTATCTTAGAGAAACAACGGGACCCTTTCAACTGGTCAAACAAATCATCAATACGAGGCATAGGGAACTTGTTCTTAACCGTAGCCCGATTCAATTTTCGGTAATCGATACAAAGTCTCAAGGCACCATCTTTCTTTTTAGCAAAGAGGGTCGGTGCTCCCCACGGCAAAACACTAGGGCGAATAAAGCCCTTATCTAGCAATTCTTGGAGCTGAATCTTCAACTCACTCAACTCGGCTGGGGCAAAACGATATGGTGCCATAGAAATCGGTGCTGTGCCGGGCACTAGATCAATAGAGAACTCAATCTCTCGATGAGGTGGTAAACTTACAAGGCCCTCGAGAAAGACGTCCAAGTACTCCCAAACCACTCTCAACAATACAGTCTGGGTCTCATCACACTTATTACTCATGAAGCTAGCAAGAAGGCCCCTAAGCTCACTCCGTCCTCGCGGATCATACACCGGTGGCAACACATTACCAACCCGATCCCCCAAGAAATGAAAACAATCCTCGCTCAAGGTACATACAGTGACCCTCTGGCGGTAGCAATTAATAACAGCCCGGTATGACGATAACCAGTCCATACCTAAAATCACATCAAAACCCGACATAGCCATAACTACAAAAGAGAATGGAAGCCGGCGGTCGGCGACCTCTATATTACAACCTCGACACCCTTGTTTCAAAATCAATTCACCCCCAACAGGTGATACAACACATATAGGAGATACTAACTGTGCCAACTCCAACCCCAAAATAGATGCAAATGCAGCAGATATAAAGGAATGAGATGCTCCCGTATCAATCAACACATTGGCAACTGAGTTGCAAAACAAAAGGTACCTCTTACAACTGATGGAGCCGATACAAGATCCTGTGCGGTAACAGCATACACATGCCCAGAAGGTCTCTGATCAACCTGCTCACCCCTAGGAGCAAAAGATTGCTGCACAGACTGGGATGATGAAGCTCCCTGATTGGCCCTCGAGGCCTGAACAGACTGTGCTGGCTGAAAACTCTGCGTCTGCCTAGAACCAGACGCACCCGATGTGGCACTCAACTGCGGGCAGAACCTCTTCAGGTGGCCCACCTGACCACACTGATAACAAGACAGTGGCTGACCTCTGCCCTGACTCTGGCTCTGAGGTCGAGTCGAAGATGAAGCAGCTCTCTGACCCCCACCCCTCTGTGGGTAAGCTAGAGACTTGTGGCCCAACTGACCACATTTGTAATAGGTGATGTCTCCCTGACTACCTCTCCCAGAGCCTGAACTCAGCACCGGAAAGGTAGATCTCGCAAAAGCTCCCTGAGACTATTGAGGGTTAGAACCCCTTTGCCTCCTGCCATCCCTCTGGCCATCCTGACTCCTCTTAGAGCCCCTCAATCTCCCCTCCTCCTCCTGCATCATAATCTCCATATGGGCAGCAGCATCCACAAGGCGCCCATACTCTCGGGTCATAGACCCCCTAACTCTCATCTTGAGCCCGTGCCTCAACTTCTTCTCAAATTCCAGACAACGACGTTCTTCAGACGCCACAAGCTCAGGTGCAAACCTAGATAAACTAGTAAACGCAGCCTCAAACTCAGCCACTGAAGAACTCAGCTACTTAAGCTGGTGTGGACGCGCCCCGAGGGACTTATGCTACCACAGTTCGGACTCGTTTTGTCACGGTTCTTAATCTGAACCAAAGAGTCCAAATCTGGCAAATCGTTTTTGCGAAAATAGATTTTTAGAAAAGAAGTGCCAAACATGGACTGCTTTGTCAGATACAGAGTCGCCACATAAATATTTTAATAGGAGAATTTAGGAAACCCTGACTCAGTGCCAAAGGCCACGTGTCCGTCATCACCAAAATTGCCTCAGCTCGGGAACTTGGGTACGATTGGGGAAGGTCAGTTATGAGCACCCCCTCTCGCCCGATCCGAAGATCGGCCTCTACTAACCGTGATATCTTGTTTTGAAAACGTTATGTGTTCTTATTCCGGTTATTAGCCTAAAATTACTATGTTATGCGCACAACAAACAAGTATAGACTAGATTGTCTAATTTGGAATGAAACATTGCATATCCGTTTATTTGGAAAATGTTTGAAATTTGCTACTCGCAAGTAGGCTAAAACACGGATTTCAATGAGTTGTTCCAACTCAAACAATCCAACCTTCACCCACAGGCATTCATGCAGTAATATCACATAAACAACTAGCCACATGGTAAGCATGCTGTCATGTTTAACATTCACACTCATGCGAAAATGCTAAAGCATAAAAGCTTACCTAGTACTCCAAGCCAAAACAGAAACTAGTTAGTAATCAGTGCATGATCCTAGTTCATGTTAAGATGGCTAATGCAACACAAACAAAATACAGCTAGAATAGGCTCGACTAATCTAAGATGGCATATGAGATGCTACAAATAACATGTATTCAACTTGGAATTGAAATACAATACAGTTAGTATAATGCGCAGAGCCCGGTGCATGCAAGACAAATGTATGGATGCACGCATGCATAGCATAAGGTGTGCTAATTTAAATATGCCCTAATACTAACCATCAAAAGCAGGTAAGTAAAAGGGAGAAAGAAGTGGGGGTTGGAAGACATGCACACACGCACCCACACTTATTACAAATTCGCCCTCGCTCGAAGGGACCAAAAGAATATATAAATTAATTAACCTACAAGCTAATTAAATAATTTACAGACCACCTAATTAATTAACAAATCAATTAAGCTAAGGAAAGCTGTAAAGGCTCGGGAAGAGGGTCCAATGCACGCGTGCTCGGGTTTGCTCAGAAATCCATCGCCATGCACAAACTGCCTCTGTTTACCCTGCTTTGCTCCTCTGAAAATTGCACAACTCCCAAGGTATGCTCCATGGACACTGTAGAGCACCACCGACCAAGTGGAATCATCACCGGCCATTGGGAATGGTCATCGACCATTAGTATAGCTCTCGGCTATCTATACTTGGTCGGTCAGCAGTATATGTGGCCGGCCGGCCAAAATTTCTTGCAGAAACCTGTTTTGACAGCAACAGAGGACAGACAAGGCATGGCAATGCATTTTCAAAGCAATGTTTGCACCACCACCCTCCTTATCATGTTCATGACTCAAAGGAGGATGGTCCTCGACCCTTGGACCACCAATCGCGCATTTCGATGCGTGATGGCCCAAGAACCAAGTTGAGCAATTTCAATGGAATGAAATGCATACAAACAAACAAGAGGCCCAACCTCTATCATGGTGATTCAAGAGGCAAGGCATGCATGCCAAATGCAACCTAAGCATGTGAGCTAAGTATGCAACATGAGCATGGAGGCAAGTATGCAAACATGCAATATGTACTAGGCACACAACCTAAGCTAACAAGCATGCAAGGCATGGAACCAAGTCCAAGGACTTAAACTATGGTCATGTGACACATGAAGCAAATGACCAAAGTGAAACAAAACAGCCCCAAATCATGCCAAAACAAGGTCAAAGACACACCTAGATGGCATCTAAATGGCCTATACATGGAAGCATACAAAAGGGGCCAAACATGGAGCATAAGACACTAACCTCTTAAAGCATTAAAGGAGCATCAAATGCAAGCATACAAGCATGCTATAAGGACTGAAATGACATGATAAGTGGTTCCAAACCACTGAAACAAAGCAAGTAAAGCATGCTAGGGGGGTCAACACTCAAGGCCTACAAGGGAGATTGCATGGTAGCTATACAAAGCAAAGCATGGATGACCCAAATGACCAAAAATGGACCTCAAGCACACTAAAACATGCATAAAAGCTTCACAAAGCTAAGCCAAAACAAGTAAGCATAGTGGTCTAAATGCTAGATACATGTTAAGGAAATTTCATGGCATTACAGGACATGTATGCAAGCTAAGCATGGTGTGTCTAAACCAAGCAAAAATAGAGGTAATACATGGCAAAATACTACCAAATAATACTTAAGACATGGCCAACATGCACTTAAATTAGATGCTCAAACATGAGGCAAAAAAGGTCCTTTTCAAGGACAACAAGGAGAGGGGGTGACCCTCTCCTTCCTAGGACCTCAAGGCATCATCCTCACCTCTGAAATCCCTCAAAATTTTAGTGGTGAGGAGGCCCAAACACAATGGTCCCGGAGCTCAACCAAAATGGCACAAAATAGAGCCTAGCAACGCTTAAGAGGGATCAAACAACCCCAAAGCTTAAAACAACCTTAACCAACTATTTAGAGCACTAAAAAATAGAACTTTTCTATGTTATACACAAAGCTCAAAAACAGTTGTAAGGTATGCAAAAATACAATGCAAAAATGAGGTAAAAAGGGACAAAAGTCTTACCCTTGTAGACCCTCTTCAAGAATGGAAGACCAGCTACTTCTTTGGCTCAAACCAGCTTCAAAACTTCAAAAACAACCCTCAAGGGCCTTAGCTCCAAGAGAAGGTGTGATGGTGGGTGTTTGTGTGCAAAACTAAGGCAAAACACTCACTAAACCCAAGAGAGAGAGAGATATAGAGATGGAGGATATATAAGCCCTAACCCTAAAAACCAAAGCTTTTCTCTGAAATTTTTTGTAACCCTAAAAGAAGGAGAGAGGCCTCCTCTTATAGAGCTCAATCTTGTAAGCTTACAAGATAAGCTTGCTAAAAGGGAGATCCCTCCATACACGTGTATGGAGGGGAGCCAAGTGCATGCCAGCTGCACAAAAATATCTACAAAAGCAGATGCACAGTAGTCGGCTGGCCAAAAATGCAATTGACCAAAAAAAGATAGCCAACCGGCCATCTATAGTGCTGGCCGGCCAAACATTTGGCCGGTGGCAACAAAACACAGCCGGTGGCCTCAAGCCATGGCTGGTGGAGTGTGGGGATGGCCCACAAGCCATTCCCTACCCCTCCAGGGCAAAACACAAGTGTTTGGTGCAAAACCAGACATGAAACAGTCGAGTCGAGAGATCCTGCGGCAAAGCGCGTAGCCGAGACCTCCGGGAACTTAAGACGAACACAAACATGGATGATCACTGAGTGTTCAAGCGGTGACGCCCAAGTCTTAAGGACGGTCAAAAATGGGGTGTTTACAACTGGCAGAACTAATCTCTCAACTTCTCCTTGACTGCGGGAGACATAAACTTCTCCTGGAAAGCATCTACAAAGGCCTCCCATGTACCACCAATACGGCCCCTCATGAATTTCCACCACTGACCCGCATCCCCCTTAAGCTGGAAAGATGCCAAGGTCACCTTCAATACCCCGTCTTCGATGCCAAGCATCTCAAACGTCTTAGTCATCTGCTCCAACCACTCATCAGCCTTAAGTGGCTCCTTCGGATCCCCTAAAAACTCATCCGGATTAGACCGGAAAAACTCCCTCTTTAGAAAGAAAGGCCCTGCATCAGCTAAATGGGCCTGGGCTTGATTCTCAGCCCTGAGAATGCCCATAGATTCTCTCAATGCTCCTGCCATCTTGCGGGCTAAGGCGTCCATGGCCTGCTGTCCTACTGGCTCGGCCACATTGGCCTGACCAACACCCTCCTACTACGCCAGAATCTCATTCGGTATGGGCATCTCCTGCCTTCTAGGCCTACCACACCTACCACTACGTCGTCGTCCTGACATCCTAATAAAGGTAATAAAGAGCGTTAGCACATTCACAAGTGTGCTGAAGCTATAACACTCACGTCCTAATGCAATGGACAACAGTAATTCACTCCACGTAAGCACATAATCACATAAGCACTTACGAATTTCCTTTCCGGATAATGATAGTCGCGAGGCGTTACTAGAGTTCTGGTCAGAAACAGCATTGATCAAGTGCTTTTCCAACAAGACTCATAGAAACCCAAGGATCTAATCAACATCCTAGAAATTAAATCTCATACCCAAGTAGTCACGTAAGCATGTTATCACATAAGCATATAACATTACACTTAAGTCTCTAACAAGCGAGACAAACTCATTGTGATACTAACCACTTTCCGCGTACCCAAAGTATTCGAACCCGGTATGTTCTGATACCAAGTTGTAACGCCCTCAAAATAATACATACAATCCGACATTATTGACATGCGTAGACATAAGTAAACGAAACTTAATTCCATTCATCAGAGTGTTCCTTATTACATGTTGACAACAAAAGTAAATGCTCAATGGGCTTACAACTTTCCAAGCCAACACTTGGTTATAAAAAGGAGTACTAACTCATACACATTAAGCCCTTGGCTTGAGATTATATGTAATACACAAAAGGATAAACAACCAAAAAGAGCCTTCAACTCCCAGAACCTCCCAAGCTATGTTCTTGGAGGTGGCATGTTACTTGAACCTGAAAATGATGTCCCATATAAGGTGAGCCAAAGCCCAGTAGCGATATACTAAACCACATATGAGCAATGACTAAAACATTAGCATTTGATAGGTGGTCAACACTTATGAACCAAATTCTATTAAAATACAGTTCCATGACAATCATGTCCATGTTACATTCCACTTTCCTTTACTTATCCAAATTATTTCATAAACATGGCTCAGAATCTGGCCAAACAATTAAATGGGAATACACTTCATGTTAAGACATTTCCTTTATTCACAATTCAAATGAGTCCATGACTCATAATTAAAACACTTCCAATATCTCAAATTAATACACACATTTGTTGTATTAACACTTCAAGTGATACACATATTTTCTATATCAATGGAGTCCGTCCCCTATCTCCTCCCAAACCATGGAGTACATTCTCTATCTCCTCCCAAACAATATGCATATACAATGTATTAAACACTTGTCATATACAATAATCAATCAATACACGTATTTGCTAAATTAATTCAACCGTCATATTCAATGACTTAACCAATGTGATTAGTTTCAGTTTTCCTTAATCAACATACGATGTCTACAACAATCAAGACTATCCTCCACCAATAGCCCAAAGCAGATATTTCTAAACAGAACATAAATGCATCAACAGATATAATATTCACATTTTCATAGGGGTGTGATAAATTAATCCAATTACACCATTAAATCCCATAACTTCTCAATTTCATGATTCTCAACTCAATTTCTCATTTCCCCAAAATTAATTATACAAATTAATTATTCAATACAATTAGGGCATTCTCCTCCTTTTACCAACAATAGCCCTAAGGATCATTTTTCACCCAAAATCCATAAACAACCTCCATTTCAAGTCTATAACATAAATATGACTCAAACATGAAAAACCCCTTTTTTAGAAATTACAAAACAAACCCTAACTTTCTCAATATCACCCAACATTACCAACTAGTCAAAATGACCAAAATTAAAGACAAAACTCATAAGATGGAGTAGGGTATCCCTACCTCGAAATTAAAAGCTCAAAGGAGAAGATGACCAAAATCCAAAGTGCTCCAAATCCAAGATTTTTCAGATTAAAACGTAGCCCAAACAACCCTCTATCTTTCTTACAAAGAGATTAGGCTAGAAACTCACTAGAAGTAGATCAATACCTAGAGAGAAAGTGTGTAGAGAGAGAGAGAGAGAGAGCTCGGATCTAGGGTTTGTTTAAAGAAAAGAGATGAAAAAGTGAAGTGTTTCCCGCTATTGCGATCTGATATAACACAGGCTCGCTCGAGCGAAGAAGTGGTCGCTCGAGCGACCAGACACAAAGAATACTCGCTCGAGCGTAGAAAACCTCGCTCGAGTCAACAATCCAAACCTTCAGGTCTGTAATCCAGAAGTACGCTCGAGCGACAAAATGCTCGCTTGAGCGAAGGAAAGCTCGCTCGAGCCAAGAATCAAGACCATCAAGTCAAAAGAGACGCAGACGCAAGCTCGAGCACAAGACTCCTCGCTCGAGCCACCAGACACAAAACTCAACTCTCGCTCGAGCGAAGGAACCCTAGCTCGAGCGAAGGATCTAAAACAAGGAGCTCGCTCAAGCGAAGAACCAAAAATCTGGGCAGCAACTATTTGCTCTTGAACACACCCAACCTAGTATTGGAAGACGAAAACAAGATATATACAATAAACAACATCCACGGAACCAAGTCCGGATTACACTAATTAGTGGAGGGAAAACCGGAATCGCTATAAAAGCCATCTGAAACACTTTTCTCATTATGAAGAAGATGATGATGAGGCCTTTGCATATGCTTTGCAATTATCTACCTATCACATCTTTTCCACTACCTTGAACGCGTCGGTGGAGCTCAAGCTGTTCGACATAGTCGCCGAAGCAGGCACTGTTATCTCGGCGGCGGAGATAACGTCTCGTCTAGTACCGAAGGCGGAGGCGAACCTAGATGCGGTGGCGATGCTGGACCGCATGCTGAGTCTGCTGGTGAGCCACTCTCTTCTCACTTGCTCTACTCATACACTTGAAGATGGGTCGAGTGAGAGACTCTATGGACTCGCACTTGTTGGTAAATATTTTGTTGAAAACGATGAAGAAAAGGGTTCCTTGGCTCCAATGGTCCCTCTCGCCTTCCATCGAGCCACCTTTGGAATCATGTAAGTCGTCCCCTAACTCGATCTAATATGATTTGATAGTTTTTAAAAATCAGATCGTGGGTGAATTAAAAAATAGATCAGATAAACGATTATTTGTTCAATTGTCGGCTTAAATATAAATTAAGAATAATACTAGGGATAAGAATCATGAAAAAAATATCATGAAATGTATGATTAAATTTTTTTATTTTTTGATTAGTGTGTGATGTTTTATTTTATATATAATCCAAAGGTGAAGAATCTTTTATGATATTTTTTTTCATGATCTCTAGCATTAATTATTAATTAAATCTTAATGTCATAAGTATTTTATAAATATTTTTATAATTTAATATATATATTTATTAAATCTTTATGTTTATATAAATTTTTTATATTAATATTATTTATAAAATATTAATTATAAATGTGTTTAACAATGAGCCATGTATGTACTAACAAGGAGCCATAGTGGTATAATAGAAATTCCTACTCTTAAGAGCTTGAGCTGCTAAGTTCAAGTATTTGTTGTATCAATTTTTTTTATTAGTGGACCATATATAGTAAACCTGTCAGGTTTGCTTCAACTCGTTCCAGTTCAATTGGGTTACTGATTTAATTGCGAGTTTGGCTGGTTTAAAATAAGCTGCTTTTCAAGCTAGTCCAAATTTGAGGGTTGATCTGCACCGGAACTTGGATCGGTCGACTATTTAATTGGTCAAATCGGCCATTTTTATCCGATTTTCAAAACATTGGTTGGGTCTATAACGATGATTTTGAGTTTTTTTTATTGTGTTTTATATTTTATATTCTAGACGCATGTGAAAAATAAAATATTTGTAGATAAATAAAAAAAATAATAGATTAAAAAATTAGAAAAAATATATATTTTTGTATTTGGTGATTTTTAAAATATTTTTTTTATAAATATGTTACTTTTTAAGTATATCTATATTATGAGAATCTAAAAGGGGAATTTTTTTTTTTGATTGAAATATTTAAAAAAATTTGCTACTAAAAACAATAATGCAAGAAAAATTAAAAAACTCAAACCAATTACCTATTTTTTTTTTTTAAAATTCAAAATACAAAAATGTGTAACAGTGATATTTTTAAAAATATAAAAAAATTTGATGATAAAATCAAAAATTCTCACATCTCTTTATTTATTTTATGTAAAATAAAAAAATATAGATCATTAACTACATAAAATGTAAAGTGTTTATCAAATGATTGAACTTTATATGACTTGGATCCATATTGGTTAAAAATTAACTTTTTAATTTTTTAATTTTTTTATGTATAAAAAATATATAAAATAATATGACTAAAAATAAATTAAAAAACTAAAAACTAACTTTTTAACTAATTTTTCAAATTGCTCCTCTGTTTAATATTTTGGAAAGCCTATCTCCAGAAAATCTTTTTCAAATTTTACGAATATTCTAATTGTGTGGTGGAGATACTTCATATGACTTTGACCATATATTTAATATTTCGGAAAGTCTATGTCAAGAGAACTTTTTGAAACTTCACACATATTAAATAATTATGATGAATGATCTATAAATAGTGTACAAGTATCCGAATTTCCCCAAAAACAAACAGAAAACAGAAAGGAAAAAGAAAAAGAAGAAGAAGAAAGAATGGTCTCCAAAGAAAACCATCTGAAACACTCCTCTCATTATGAAGAAGATGATGATGAGGCCTTTGCATATGCTTTGCAATTGTCTACCTGTCACATCTTTTCCACCGCCTTGAACGCGGCGGTGGAGCTCAAGCTGTTCGACATAGTCGCCGGAGCAGGCACTGTTATCTCGGCGGCGGAGATAACGTCTCGTCTAGTACCGACGGCGGAGGCGAACCCAGATGCGGCGGCGATGCTGGACCGCATGCTGAGTCTGCTGGTGAGCCACTCTCTTCTCACTTGCTCTGCTCATACACTTGAAGATGGATCGAGTGAGAGACTCTATGGACTCGCACCTGCTGGTAAATATTTTGTTGAAAACGATGAAGAAAAGGGTTCCTTGGCTCCAATGGTCCCTCTCGGCTTCCACCGAGCCACCTTTGGAATCATGTAAGTCATCCCCTAACTCGATCTAATATGATTTGATAGTTTTTAAAAATCGGATTGTGGGTGAATTGAAAAGTAGATCACATAAACGGATTATCTGTTGAATATGTCGGATTGAATATGAATTAAATCGTAACGTTATAATTATTTTATAAATATTTTTATAATTTAAAAATAAATAAAATATATTTATTTAAAATATTTTTATATTTTAATATATGTATATATATTTATCAATTTTTTATGTTTATATATATTTTTTATATTAGTATTATTTGTAAAAATATTAATTATAAATGTGTTTAACAATGAGTCATGTATATACTAACAAGCATGGACGGATCAAGATTGAGACTCTAGAGGGGTTATTTTATAGTTTGAAAAATTGGGTGTTACTTTATATAATTTTAAAATTATCAAAAAAAAATTTGAGGGTACGAATTTTTATAATTTTAAATTATTTAAAAATTTATAGTATAATATATGATATTTTTAAATTTTTGAGGGTACGACCGCTTCCCAAGATCCATCATTGCTAACAAGGAGTCACAGTGGCATGATAGAAATGCTTGCTCTTAAGAGCTTGAGATGCTAAGTTCAACTCCTTGTTGTATCAAATTTTTTTATTGTTGGACAATATATAGCAAATTTGTCCGATTTGCTTCAATCCGTTCCAGTTCAATCAGGTTACTGATTTAATCGCGGGTTTGGCTGGTTTAAAATAGGTTGCTTTTCAAGCTAGTCTAGATTTGAGGGTTGATTCGCACCGAACATTAGATCGGTCGATAGTTCAACTGGTCAAATCGGTTGGTTCGGTCCAATTTTCAAACATTGTGTGGGTTTATAACAATGATTTTGAGTTTTTTATTTTGTATTTTTTATTCTACATGCATGTAAAAAATAAAATATTTGTAGTTAAATTAAAAAAATCAATAGATAAAAAAAAATTAAAAAATATATATATTTTTGTATTTGGTGATTTTTAAAATATTTTTTTATAAATATATTACTTTTTAAGTATATCTATATTATGTGAATCTAAAAGGGGAATTTTTTTTTTGATTGAAATATTTAAAAAAATTTACTACTAAAAACAATAATGCAAGAAAAATTAAAAAACTCAAAATTATATTTAAAACTCAAAACCAATTACCTATTTTTTTTTAATTCAAAATGAAAAATGTATAACAGTGATATTTTTAAAAATATAAAAAAATTTGATGATAAAATCAAAATTTCTCACATCTCTTTATTTATTATGTAAAATAAAAAAATATAGATCATTAAACTACATAAAATGTACAGCGTTTATCAAATGATTGAACTTTATATGACTTGAAAAAGTTTTTTTTTTTGATTTTTTTATAATTTTTTTATGTATAAAAAATATAAAAGATAATATAATTTAAAATAAATTAAAAAATTAAAAATTAACTTTTAGCTAGCCCCTATGTTTAATATTTCGGAAAGCCTATCTCGAGAAAACCTCATTCAAATTTCACGCATATTCTAATTGTGTGGTGGAGATACTTCATTTGACTTTGAACCATATCATTCGATTTCATATTCTAATTGCGTGGTGGAGATACTTCATTTGACTTGGACCCATATCATTTGACTGGGACCCATATTTTTAATATTTCGGAAAAGAATAAAGGTTGAGACCTCCTTTGGGGGTCACCCCCTTCACTCCCTTTGTCACGTGACGGGCGGTGATTGGAGGAGTAGGAAAAAAAAGAAAAAGAAAAAGAAAATGTAACTAATGAGAGAAAGAGGGGGTCAAAGGGGGTGAGGGAAAAAGGGGAGATGAATCATTGTTGTTCGGAAAGTTTAAGTCAAGAAAACTTTTTGAAATTTCACACATTATAATTGTGTGATGCAGATTAAATTAGTATTATATGCATTTATATATAAAATAAATTTCAATTATTGATTGATGATTCGGGACAAAAATTCTAAATTTGGAATATTACTGTTAATATTTAAAGGCATATGATGCTCACTTTTTGTTAAAAAATGTTTTTTACTATTGAATCATATTTTGTTAAGATTTATATACATCAAAATTTGGCATAATTTAGTAGTTGTGGGTGTTTTAAGATCATGAATACATTGTATGTAGGGATAGAGAATCTTTGGCCATATCGTAACAACTGGAGACAAGCCACATAAAATGATATTTGCTAGTGAAAATATTTCACTCTTGTTGAATCTTACTTGAACAATTTGAATTGTTCATTACAAAAATAAAACAAATGATTTGAATTATCAAAACAATTCCGAAATGAGTCTAAAATGAACTAGACTGAACTAACTGTCTAATTAGATATTTCAACTTGAGAGGATCTAATATCAAATTTTTTAATTCATATGAATTTGTAGGCCCCACTTGAAGGATGCAATCCTAGAAGGTGGGAACCAGTTTAAGAAAGTGCATGGGATGACTATATTCCAATACATGGACGTTGATCCAACATTGAAGCAGGTTTTCAACAGGTCCATGGCTACCAAAACCTCTGTAGATATGAAGAAAATTCTTGAAACATATGAAGGGTTGGAAGGGCTAACCTCATTGGTCGATGTGGGTGGTGGGATTGGGACTACCCTTACTGTGGTCGTATCCAAGTACCCTTCCATTAAGGGCATTAACTTTGATTTGCCTTGGGTAATTCAGAGTGCTCCATCTTATCCTGGTACTACACTAATCTTACTCTAATTTTTTATTTTTATTTTTTTGACTACTTTAATCTCTCTCCAAATGGGGGCTTATTTTTTAAATCCAATTGTTAAAAGTGAGAAACCATAAATCCAATTGAATTTGATGTATTGTAAGTCTCTATTACCAATAAATCTATTTTTGAGTAATTTTGTGACTAATATATATATATATTTTTTGAATTTGTAACATTATTTTGTTTTCAAAAATTGACCGACTTTGATTTGACCTTTGATTTTGTCATAAATAGATCCAATCATCACTTAGGTGATAATAGTAATAATTTTATAGCATAACTAAAATTACAAGAAGCATAATTTATATATATAATACACTCAATTTTAAGTATGTACTTCATGAAGTGTAAAAAAAATTAAATACAAAAGTTCGATGACAAAATCAAACGCAATCCTTTCATATGAGTTGACTCCATCAAATCTCTATGAACTTTGCATTTGGCATGTCATTTAATTTCTTGCTAATGAATGTAATCAAATGTTTCGCAGGTATAGAACATGTTGGAGGAGATATGCTTACAGCGATTCCAAAAGCAGATGCCATTATGATAAAGGTGCAATTCAATGAATTCGTAACACTTGAAACCTCATGACTAGGGTTTTCAATTACAAAATGATATATAAGTTTACGTTTTAAAGTTATTTTTTAAATTTAGTAATTTGTAAAAGAGATAATTGTCTAATTATTAGAAAAAACATGAGAGAGAGAGTTTTTTTAAATATTCTAATAGACTGTCACATCACTGCATTTGAAAAATGTGTCTAATAGACTGTTTTATTGCTGAGTTTAAATTTCGATTGATGCATATTTGAATTTTATACTTTCGATAATGATATTTGTCAATAAATCGACTGATATAATTCGATATAAAACCATATTACTGATATTGATATGTATCCCAATACTACTTAAAACTATAATCATGGCTCGGCTTAGGGTTTATAGTTTATATAATAGTGACAGCAACTATTGTGTCAAGATGCATGAATACATACACACAACATGATATGAACACAATACAGACATGATGACATATTAACTTTCAAAAACTACAAAACATAACAGATGCGGGATACACAAGATATACAATTTTATATGTTCATTATATGTCATGTATATTAATATTACCTTCAAATATAGTACAATGATATAAACATACCACTAATTTATAAACTTTAAAGAAACAGGGATTAATTACTATAAATCTATATTATTTTCTAAGTTATTTTTTTTTTTAAAATTTATAATGAATTTTATGTGTATCTCTCTCCAAGCATCCAAACTTGTGTTTGAGTTTAAAAAAAAATATATGACTCACTTGGACGTGCATCCGGCACATGTTAAGAAGTGTCAAATAAGCGTTAAATACGAAAATGTAAATACTTCTTAATTGACTTGTGTTTTTGTCCACAGAACGTACTCCATAATTGGAAAGATGAACAGTGTGTGAGAATTTTGAAGAATTGCTACAAAGCGTTGCCAGAAAAAGGGAAGGTGCTGATAATAGACATTATAATGCCAGAGATTCCAGACTCAAGTGTGGGTGATAAGTATGCCACTCAACTTGACAATATCATGTTACTTCAACCTGGAGGGAAAGAGAGGACTAAGAAAGAACTTGAAACTCTGTTCAAATCCTCTGGTTTTTCAAATTATCAGTTCATTCCTTGCCCTGGAGTTTTTTATGTCATGGAACTTTACAAATAGGGTAAATTTTATTCGTCGTCGTTATAATTTATATCATGGGTCAATTTACCCTTATAAATAAAGACCAAAGGAGCGAATTTCATATGTAATTTGCCCCTAGAAGTAAGTGTGTCATTTGACTACTAGTTGTTATTTTATTTTAGTTTTTGTATGTGTGTTTGTATCATATTTATATCATGAGATCTATGCATCTTCTGACAATAAATATGGCAATCAACAACTTGAATAAAAAGCATATCATTGAAATTATTTGCAGATTTATTAAATTTCATTTTTGCAGAAAATAAAATGGACTTAGCATATTTTTTTTCAATAAGCAAAATAAAATAATTTATCCATCAATGAACAGATAATAGAATACAGAACATTTATAAATGAACAATTTTTAGACAAAATTTGTTGGTGGATCTTACTGTTAAAAGAGTTTGTCTATCTATAAAAATTACTATCTTAAGGGCTAGTTTGGGATACACTATATAATCCATCTTTTTATCTTTTTATCTTTTTTCTATCACATCACCTCTCTACTTTTTTGCACATCTTTTCGTAAAAAGACAAAAAGTGCACTTTTTTAGGACACCCCAAACCAACCCTAAATAAGGAATTAAGTAGGAAGACTATTGGAGGAAATTTCTTGTGAGAATAGTGAGAAATTTGGGGATGCTCTAATGGCGTGGTGCTGGTTTTGAAGTGATTGATGGTAGTCAAGTGACACTTTTGTCATTTGAGTACACTACCATTAATTACTTGGCATTGGAGTGAAAACGCTGTTCAAGATTTCACTTTCACACCACGCGTCCTAGTCGCACGATATACAAGACGTCAAAGATAGTGTCGGACTTATTTGTTTGGATTCAAAATGGAGATTTTTTTTGGGGAGGTAACTGGAGATTTGACCGATGAGTTAGAGCATCTTTAAAGACAAGTTATTGAAGTTGTTATTATTAAATTATAGTAGTAGTTCATAGATTTATCTTTAATGGTAAATTTTGACAATTGTTATTTTTAGTAAAAGTCAAAATTTGTGTCAAATATGACACAAGTTTTAATAGTTGTCAAAGTAGTCAAGTCACCAAAACCAACCGTTTCTTCTCTTCCTTCCTGTCTCACCATTCTTCCCAGTAAACAGTTTCAAAATAGAAGCAAAATTCACTCAAAAATCCACCAAAACATAAATAAATTTTAAAGCATTTTTATTTCAAAATCAATAATAAATGAATTTGAAGCCAAACAAAAAAAAAAAAATAATAATAATAATTTGAATTTTAGGAATTTCAAGCAATATGAATGAATCAATTTCAGCAATTTCAAGCAATGAATTTCAAAAAAAAAAAAAAAAAAAAAATTTGAATTTCAGCAAGATTTCATAATCATAAAAAATACCTGTAATTTGAAAAGGAATTTGGCTTCATCTGCTTCATTTTCATGTTTGCACCATCTTCATTACAGCTTCGAGTTGATCTTCTTCGTTTTCTTTGGATGGTCTTCATTAGGGTTTGGGGTTTGGATTATTTTTCAAAGAGATGAAGACTGGAGAAGAGGTTTAGAACAAAGGGAGAGATAGATTGAAGAGGGAGAGAAAGGATCATTTTGGTTAGGGTTAGGGTTTCAAAGGGTTTAGAATAGAGGGAGAGAGAGATCAAAGAGAAAGACAGTGAGAATAAGGTGAGAGATATGGGGTTGTGGTGGAGAAAAGGATTGGAGAAGAGAGAATGAAATTTGGAGTTTGAGGATTGGAGATTAGCGGTGGGTATGGTGGTGGTTTTGTTGGTTGTAGTAGTGGTGGTTCTTGTGGTTGCTGTAGTGGTTATGGTGATGAAGAAGGTGAGAAGCAAAGAGAGAAGAGGGTTAGAGAAAAGATAAGGAAATTTGAGGTTTGAGGGTTGGAGATTGATAGTGGGTGTAGTGGTGGTTCCTGTGGTTGTGGTGGTGGTTGTGGTGATAAAGAAGATGAGACACAGAGGGAGAGAGTGAGTGAGGAAGAATGGAGATGGTGAGAGAGCGGGAGAGAGATAAAGACTGGTTCTGGAATGAAGAGAGAGAGCAAACTTGGGAGATGAACTGGGTAGACAGAATTAAAGGGTTCCAATGACCCAATGAATTACTCGGTGAATCATAACTCGTAGTGTGATTCAATATGTTTAAATTATAATTTTAAGCACATTATATTGTAACTTCAGGCACATTATGTCACAATTGAAATCAATGTGCATCATGTGCACTTTCTAGGTGCCTAGCAGAGATTGATCCATAATTACATGTTTATACACTTGTTTTTAAGTTGTAAACGTTAAAGATCTATGGAAAATCTAGGATTTGCACCAATTGCTCATATGAACAAATAAAATCAAACCAAACTAAACTCTAGGACAAATTTGATCAATTGTATAAATCCTTTTTAAGTATTCAATTTTCACTTTATACAATTATATTATCTTTCCTTTCTATTACATCTACCACTGTGAAACATCTGGGGGCAAGTTTTAATTATGTGTGATGCAAGTGACAAGAGTGACAACCGCACACAAATTTACCCTATACATCTTAGCATAAGTAACACTCACCAAACATGTTCCCCAACAATAAGGAGTAGAGGTGCGAGGTCTTTATGGAGAAAGGCTAAGAGGTTCAAGTAGTTGTGATGGTTAGGGTTTATAGGAAAGGGTAGTTGTGATGGTGAGGGCTTAGGTGAAAAGGGAATGAGTTAAGATTGACAGAAGCAACAATGGGGTAATAAGGTGTAATAGTGGTAAGGATGATGAGAAATGATAGAAAGGACTAGGGTAGTGATGATGGGTAGGAGAAGGCTTGGGAGTAACAAGGGAGGGCATGGCAGTGGTAGCTAGCAAGAAGTGCCAACCAAAGTTGAAATCGGAGAGCATAGGGAGGAAAGAACATAAAGGAAGGATAGGTTGGTGTAGACGTCCCCGAACCCCGGGAGGATGAGTCCCGTTCTGTTCATTTTGGGCTCACTACAGTTCGGACTCAAATTGTCACGGTTCTCAATCTGAACCAAAGAGTCCAAATCCGGCAAATCGTTTTAAGAAAACAGATTTTTGAAAGAAGTGCCAAACAACGACTGCTTTGCCAGATACAGAGTCGCCACCTAAATATTTTATTTTTGGAAAATTTAGGAAACCCTAACTCGTGCCTAAGGCCACGTGTCCGTCATCACCAAAGTTGCCTCGGCTCAGGAACTTGGGTACGATTGGGGAAGGTCACTTCGTGAGCACCCCCGCTTGCCCGATCAAAGATTGGCCTCTACTAACCATGATATCTAGTTTTAAAAACATTATGCATTCTTATTCTGGTTATTAGCCTAGATTTACTATGTGATGCACACAGCATACAAGTATAAACTGGATCGCCTGAATTGGAACAAAACATTTCATGTTTGTTTTTGAAAGATGGTTTGCTACTCGCAAGTAGGCTTAAAATGCAGATTTTGTCACCCTCGGGTGGGCATAGAAAACATGGTTTTGTCACTATCTAGTGGGCTTAAAATTCACAGTGGATGAATTGTTCCAATCCAAATAACCCAACCTTCACCCACAGGCATTCAGGCAGATATATCACATAAGCATATACATGCTATCATGGTAGTCACTCATACACATGTAAGGATGCTAAAGCATAAAAACTTACCGAGTACTCCAAGCCAAAACAGAAGCTATGTTAGAAATCCATGCATGATCCTAACTATATAGAAATGCCTAATGCAACACATGCAAAATGCAACTAAGATAGGCCCGGCTATTCTAAACATGGCATATGGAATGATACAGTTAACAAGTATTCAACTTGGAATTGAAATACAATGCAGTGAGTTATGATGCGTCGAGCCCGGTGCATGCAAAACAGATGAATGAATGCAAACATGCTATCATATTGTATGCTAATTGAAACATGCCCTATTCTAACCATCATAAGTTGGTAAATAAAAGGGAGAAAGACGTGGGGTTGGAAGACATACATCACACGCACGCACACTTATTACAATTGTGCCCTCACTCGGAGGGTCTGAATAAATAATACAGTCCCAAATGAATAATTACAGTCTGAATAAGTACAAAACCCTAATTAATTAACAAATGAACTAGGAAAACAGTAAATTAGCATGCAAGCCCATGGACTGCCTCAGCTCTGTTCCGAATGATGAATGATGCGTGCTTGAGTTGCCTTGCGCGGAAATCCATTGCGATGCCCCAATTAGCCTCTGTTTACAATTAAGCCCGGAATATTGCACGATGCTCCAAAAGACTGCCGGTTTCTGATTTGCTGCAACAGAGAGCAAGAAAGGGGCATGGCAATGTATTTTCACATATGTATGTTTGACTACTCTTCAGGGAGTGTAGTCCTCAATCCTCGTGCCACCAATCAAGCATCTCGATGCATGATGGCCGAGAAGTCGAATTGCATGACTCAATGTGAAATGGATGCACATATGAACAAAACAAGGCCTAGACTCCATCATGGGTAATCCGGAGTATCGGCGACCGGGAATTGAGACACGTTCCGTCACTCGGAGTACGAAACGTCCCTCGTTTCCCGTGCTTGGGCTAACTCCTATCCCAAACACAATGCAAATGAGATGGCATACACAATGTGACTAACATACAACCTAGCATGTGCAATACTATGAAATGGCATACACAATGCTTGATGTAACATGGCATACACGATGCTCTAACATACAACCTAGCATACACAATGCTATGAATTGAAATAGCATACACAATGCACGACGGACTTACACCAACACGAGTGGACCTCAGCCACACTCACATCAGTAGCCATAAGATGAAAATGAGACTATCGAAATGCGTGCACACATACACGCAAACCGAGGACTAAACCTAAGGCACCAAATGCCATTCTAACAAGGCATGGCAAGGCATGAAACATGGAATTCAAACATGCAAATTCCATCACTGAATCATGATGCAAAATGATCCCGAATCATGGATATATGTCATACAATGCATGGAATGGTCCCGAAACTCAAAATTAGGCACATATATTGACTTATAGCTATACAAAGCATGCATTATTTGACTATGAAGCACAAAGACAGAGCCAAGGCAGTCCCAAAACATGAACATTTCTAGTTCAAAGCATGACCAAAAGATGCTAGCATGATGGACTAAAATAGCATGCAACTTTGACTAGCAAACATGGTTTACATGGCATGTGCATGAAGCGTATGAGTACTCATCAAACCAGCAAAAATCAGTGAACAAAACATGCCAAAATATACCCAAATAATCACTGAAATGCAGCCAACATGTGTAAAAATGGTGAGTTCCTTTAGAGGGCCATACAAGGGGTTATTAAGCACATACAAGATAGAAATGAAGCATAGAAAAACCACCCTTGGAAATGGACTATGAAAACTCTAAAACCCACCAAATAGGCCCTGGAAAGTGACTTCAATGTATGTAAAATAGGGTCCCTTTGGAAGGTCCAAAAGACCACCAAACAAGACAAGGAGAGAGGGGGTCACCCCCCTCTAATTTTGGCCTTCAAGAAAACACCTAAGCCACTAAAAATCTGCTGGATTTCAGTGGCTAAGAGGCTAATCCATGGCCAGTGCAAGAGCTCTAATGCATAGCTCTAATCATGAAGGAATGAAGCATGCATAGGAGAAGATGACCCCAAATAGAAATGGGACCTTAACCAAACTTGAAGAGAATGCCAAAGAAAGACTTTTTCCAGTTTATATAAAATCTCAAAAGTGTTCACAAGTAAGGTTAAAATATGATGCAAAAATAGTCCTAAAGAGAGATAGAGGGTAAGGGGAAGTAGATGAATTCAAACAGCAAAGAGACCTTCAACAAAGTTTAAGAGGGGCTCAAAATAAGACACTTTACAGTTTGTTTTGAAGCCCAAAAATGCTCACAAGTAAGGCTAATATATCATGCAAGATAAGTCCTAAAAGAGGGATAAAGAACAAAGGGAGAGTAGAAGACCTCAAACAAAAAAAAGTTCTCGATCAAACATGAAGATAAGCTCAAAATAAGACTATTTTCAGTTCAGGTCAAAACCCAGAAATGCTTGCAAAAGGGGCTAAGATATAGAGCAAAATAAGGCAAGAAAAAAGGAGATAGGGACTCACCCTTGTAACACAGCAAAACAACAGCCTTTGGTCCAAGATTCCGAGCTTCCAACCTCTGCAAATGGCCTCCAAGTTGCTGGAATGGAGTGTGGAGGTGGTAGGCTGTGAGGTGTAGGGTGAAATGGCCAAGAACCAAGGTGTTTGGAGGCTTGGAGTAGATAGATATATGGTTGTATGTATCAATGCCCCAGCTGGTTTTTCTAACCCTTAGAAATGAGGTAGGGTGCTGGTTATATAGAGGGAGAGGAGCCAAAGAAAAGGGGGGGGGGAAAAACCAATTCAAATCTCCCCCCAAAAGAACAGACCCTCGGACAGAGGGTCTGGTGCAAAACAGCTGGCACAGCTGGAATGCATCAGGAGGGACAAAAATGGCCGGCCAGGTGCAAAAGGGTTAGGTGGCCGGCCGACCACCTCCCTTGGCTGGCCGACCAGGGGTCAAAGAGGTCAAGCAAAATTACTGGCCGGCCACCCCAAAAAGGTGGCCTCCCAGATGAGTGCAACATAGTTGTGTAGAGAAAAACCAGAAAATGTGAACTAGGAGAGAGAAAAACTAGCATTTTAGAGGGGTTCAAAAGGGTCAAGGACAATTGCTGGCCGGCCTACCCATATTGGTGGCCTCCTAGGTGTGTACAACACAATGATGTGGTGGAAAGTCAGAAAAAGTGGTCCGGGAGTGGGAAAAACCAGCTTTCTAGTGAAGAAAACGGGCGATGAAGAGCGATGAAGAAATAAAACTGGTTTTTTAGAACAATTGCTGGCCTCCCACCTTCCTACAACCTTTCTAAAAATGAAAATAAGGTCCCCACCAAAAATGGACCAAGACGGATGCAAAACGGAGGTTCGGGGATCGAAACGCGCGGCCCGGGGCCCTGAAAACTGACTATTAAGCATCGGAGGTGGCGTTCGACTACGAAGTTGGTCTCTCGGGCCATAGTATCCCTCAAAAGGGAGGAAACAAGGTGTGTGCCAAAAACCAGAGCAAACGGAGGTAGTTAGGCGGTCCCGAACTGAGGCACACGGCCGACGGCTCCGAAAATCAGAAATCGGGCTCCAAACGGGAAAGATGGCCTACGACCACGAAACGTAGCCTACGGCCACTGAGAGATGGTCTACGATACCTCTCCCTCCCTTCGGGAAGAGAAAATGGAGAAAACGGGACTTGGTTCACAAACCGAGGCAAAGCACAAAAGAGTCCGGAAGTCTGGAGGCAAGTCTCGCGGCCGAGATTCCGCAACTTCAGAACGAGCACAATATGCAACATCACCGAGTGCTCAGTTGGTGACGTCTGAGTCTTAAGGTCGGTCAAAAATGGGGTGTCTACAGTTGGTCAATTCAAGGGATACATTCCATAATTTTTTTTTCTTCCCACCTCTATTGCGATCGAGATAAATTCGCCACTAAAATGTACTTTGTTTTCCCAAGTCCCACTAAAATATAAAGGTAAATTACCAACAAATCCTAGTAATTAGACATAATTCCCATTAAGTCCTATCAATTCGTCATTGAAAGTTAATTCTATCAACATTGTCGCTAAAAACTCATGATTAGTGACTTTTTTGTGACGATTTTTTAAATGTATTGCTAAAAACTGATAATTAATGACATTTTATGTGACAAATTTCTAAATCTATCGTTAAAAACTAACAATTAGCTACTTTTTGTGATAATTTTTTCAAATTGTTGCTAAAAACTAACAATTAGTGACGCTTTTTATTTATTTATTTTTTATATTATAAAAACGTTGTTAATAATCACATGACTTATATTGGGCAATAAATCTACCTATTAAGAAATGCACGTAATTCTCTCAAAATGTAATTATCCCTTAAAATTATTCACAGAGAAAATAAAAACCATGCTTAAAATTTTCCAAAACTAGCTTCACAGATGAGGTACCTTTCTAGGCCTACTAGCTATAGCATTATAGATTTGTGATAGAAACAAACATAACATATGCACCAACTTGAACTAAAATAGATAAACAAATGCAAACGGAGATTGAAGTTGCACAAGTGTGTTGCCCTTTTTATGGGTGACTAAATAAGTGGGTTAAAGCTGAATGAGAGAGTTAAAACACTTGACAATGCTCTTTTTATGCAACCATCAAAAGTTTTTGGTAGAAAGAGCAGGCACTATAACATGATTAGAAAGAGCAGGCACTATAACATGATTAGAAGATTTCAAAAGATTTGCCACAATTACTTAATGACATAATATGATGTATTAAAGTAAACCTAAAACAAAGAAGAAGAAAAATTAAATGAGCACCATTCCTAGCTTCTACCTCATTGTACTGCTACAAGTAACTAATTTCCTACTTTAAGGTTGCAGCTACCATTTGAACAAACTAAATCAATCGCCACTTAATACAAGATTCTCATCGATGGAATCTGATCCACTTCCAATTGTGTTATCTGAACTATCATCTGGAAGGAGTTGTATCCTGTCAGCATGCTTAATTATCCAATTAGTGAACTTTGGAGAGGATGCCAACTCAATCACAGCATGTCGGGTTGATTCCTGGATGAAATTCTCCCACTCTTTTTTTGAAAACTTCTTTCTGTTGGGTGTCCTATGGAATGTTGAATAATTTACATGAGTACCGTTGTACTTTATAGAAATTTTTGGAAAGAGTGTGCATTGCCCTTTAGTGAGAACAAGAGAAGGTCTCCAGACTTCGGTATGGACAAGAGAAAAAGAGGAAACATAAATAGAAGTACTGTTATTAAAAGGTAAAGTTGTCATTTTAGCAAGTTTATAGCCTCGACACTCGTTAATTTGACTAGGAGAGACTTTACCTAACAATCCTGACTGAGCTATAGACACAAGTGGTCAACAGACAAATGACCTAAGCGAGAATGCCATAAATAAAACTGACTCGACTGAGAATCTAACTGAAAAGATGAAAGTGCAACAGGGGAGGTAGACAGAGGAAGATGCAGGCTTTCCACCACATAGAGATCTCCAACTCTATGGCCAGTCCCAATCTGCTTCTTGGACACCCGATCTTGCACACAATAGACAGAAGAAGAAAAGATAACATCAAAACCAGACAGTTGATGAACATAAAAAACAGAGGGAATAGTAACAGCAGACATGGTAGAGGGTAAAACAGACCCAATAGATAGGACAGACATACCAGACCCATTAGTAGTATTGATAGTAATAGAAGAGGGATGGGGCATATAGTTTTGGAGTAAGGAAAGGTGATGAGTCATATGATGAGAGGCACCAGAATCAAAAAGCCAAACAGAGGAAGGAATACCTGAAGAGGACCCAAGCAAACTTGAATGAAGCAAGGTGAGAGCAGAGGCAGGTGAAGATGCCTGAGAGGTGGACAAGAGATGCTGAAGCTGAGCCATCTGGGCACGCAAAGAAGCCAAGTTAGGATTAGAAGCTGGAGCAGATGCAGTATAAGCAGTAGGAGGTCGAAACTATGCCTGAGGCGGTTGAGAAGACTGAGCAAACTGATAGCCCTTCTTGGGACAGTTGTACTTCCAATGGCCTTTTTGGTAGCAAAAAGCACACTCATCAGAGGCTAGTGGCCCCTTCTTGGGCTTCGCATGGCCTTGAAGCTGATGAGGTGGTGGGGTCGACAATAGAGGAGGCTAAGTAGGAGCCAAGAAGACAGATAGAGACAGTGGCCGTCTTAAGGCAGGTTTCCTCGGCTAGAAGCTCATGAACAATAGCATCCACACTGGAGAGAGGAGATCGATGAAGGATACGACCACGGATGGCCTTATACTGAGGGGATAGAGCTGTCAGAAACTGGACCAGATGACCATCTTCCCGAAATCGTAGACAATCATCTAGCACCTGGATACTAGGAGGCTCCATCAAAGCAAGCTGATCCTAGAGACCAGTCATCTCAACATAAAAGTCCTGAATAGACTTATATCGCTAGCGAACACCCAGAAGAGTGGTTTCCAACTCATACTGTTTGGCAAAGTTGGACTGTTGATAGACACTGAGTAAATATGCCCACACCTTAGTTGCAGTGGAATATTTAGAGAACATCATGCAAATGCGATCTTCCACTAAATTGTGGAACCAAGTCAAAATTTGAGCATTATCAGAATCCCAAGCATCACATGCAGCCTCATATCCCTCTTTCTTGGGATCGGATGGTCGAGGGACTAAACTAGAAACATAAACCCATTTTTTACGGCCGACAATAAATTTTTTCATAACACTGGCCCAATATGTGTAATTGGAACTAGTTAGTCGGCAACTAATGGCATGACTTTTGTCTTCAGACATGATGAGAACTCAGAGGGGGTCGGATTGCAAATACCAGAAAACGTCAAAGACAGAGTGAAATAACTAGCAAACCAAGAATACTTAGCAATAACACCACCAAAGCTGAGAACCAGATCGTAAACCAGAAGAGGAGGGCTAGAGGTGATTCGCGACTTGTCTGAGAGAGAGTACAATAGCAATTGCGAACCAGAAACAAGAATCCTTGAGTTCGATGATGGTTAGAAGTAGATCACGACAAGTTTGAGATAGAAAACCAGTGGTCGTAATGAAGAAGACAGAGTGCAGAAGTGACAATTGTGACATGAAATCTCAGGTCGCACAACAATTGCGACTTATGTTGATGGCAATCGCAAGTGTGACTTCTGTTGATGACGATCGCAATTTCTGATGCTGATGGCTAGAGTTTCGGACACGGCTCTGATACCATGTGAGTTTCTGAAGATGATAACTAGTATATTCAACTTGTATATGTTACAAAGTAGTCATCAGTTTATATAACCCTAAGCTATGGCTGAACAAGGAAAGATTGAAAAAGGAAATACACCTATATTCCTAATATATACACGCAATGCCATGTATACATGATATATTCTCACAGAAAGATCCTCAACAAGATTAATCCTTCCAGCCAAAAACCTACTTTGTTTATTTCATTTTTATTATGATTACAATATCATGGTCAAAACCAAACCACAAAGAATGAACAATAGATCATAGGAGCTCTGAAACTGACACCATATTAGGCAACACAAGCCAATAAATGCCGCGAACACAAAATATTTCAAAAGAAACTGAACATTTACCATGCCTAGTCAAGCATGAACCCCAATTCTAATATACAAAAAAGAATACTGTTGTAAAGATAAAGATATAAAGAAAGTAGGAATAGTTTTAAAGAAACACTTACACTTGTTAATCTTTAATTCCCAATTTGTGCAACTACTAATGCACAAATTTGGATAAAAATATTAAAAACGTAGACTTCTCCCCCATCAAAATATTTCTTGTTAGATATTGTCACGTCCTAGTGAGTCTATATCCAACTTTGCTAAAAATTTCACATCATGCATCTCATTTAATGCTTCATGCTCCATAAAAACCATCATACAGACTTCATTAGGATAGAGAAACATAATTTTGTGGTTATTCATGCAACATACATTGAAAGGGACTGTCGAATTGCACGCCTACATTTAACCATCACGTTGTAGTCGAGACAAGTAATGATGTATCCTCAACTCAATTCTTTAAATCACTTATAATCTCAATTGAAAGCCAAGATAGAAGAAAGTACAAACATTTCAAGATTAAAGCTCATAATCTTAAAATAAACACAACAATTACTTAATTACAGCTAGCACTAACTAAAACTGCTAGCCTAACAAACACATAAGCAATAAATGGCATCAGGTTGAACAAAGTTTATAAGCAAGTCAACACCAGGTTACTCACTCTGAACCTAAACGAAATTGGGAACGGTGTGGGGTCACTACCAGACCACTTCATTATCACCACTACTTATACCTTATCATTTTAGGCATAGATAACCTTATGATCCCTATACAATTTACTCGAATACATCTTTCTAAGGTAAGGAACACTAAAAATTATCACAAGCAAATCTGACTACAAAATCCCAAACAAAGTTTCATAAGCAGGTCAGTACTAGGTTTCTAGCTTTGAACCTAAATGATGTTGGGATGGGTTTGGCCTCACCACCAAACCATGTCAATATTAGTATCACTTATACCTTATCATTTTAGGCATAGATAACCATATGATCCCTGTGGAGTTTACTTGAATACTCTCTCTTACCAGACCAATTTAATCACAATCTCAAAAACCCAACTAAACACTCTATTTCATCACTGTCTCACTCAACCAGACACTACTGCTACCACCATACATTCTGTAATAAACAATAAACACAGCAACCATAATCTTTTGCTTTCTCTCGACCAAAAAACCTCCACAACTTCTTACTTTCTTTGTACACATATTTCTAGCGACGGCAATAACCACATACAAAAGGAAAGAAAGAAATTAAAGAGGGATAAAGGGAGACTAGGAAATCTGTTGAGAAAGGAAACTTGTTTCCCTATAAACTTATTTTAGGAATGGACAAAGAACTCTCATGAAATTTTAAGGAAAACCTCTAGAAAACATCTCCAAAACAATCCAAGAATTCAAGTACAATTTACATATGAAAAGGAAAAACTCCTACTCAATTTGAATAAGCTTGTGAGAAACTTTTTCAAAAAAATGTTCTAAAAACTCCCTAGAAATGCACTTCTCATAATTTTTACCGTCTTTGTATACTCGCAAATACTATTTTTCAACAATAATATATGATTGCTCTAATAAGTTTCTGTAGATATTGGATAGTAGTAGTATTTTAATTGATCATGAAAATATAAAAATAATTTACATTGCTATTTTTAAGTTTCTTAATAAATTTTTCTTACAAATATCATATTCAAACTTTATTCTTTATTTTATTTTATTTTATTCAACGTATTCAATCTTTACATCACCTAATGTTTCACATTTTCCATAATATTTTTGGATGAAGTTTCAGTTTTCGTTTCCCGCTGCCAAACCAATCCAATCTAAGGACGGGTGAAGAGAAATGTGCCACATTGCCTAGGCAAAAGGTAGTGGGTCTGGGCTAAGAAGCATGGACACGGACACATGACACGACACGAGTACGATACGGACATGCTGACACGTTAATTTTTAAAAAATTTAGGACACGACCCGTGGGGGACACACATGAAATATATAATTTTATATATTTATCATATGTTATATATATGAATATATCATTCAAAGATAAAAAAAAAGGATGCAATATGGCACTAATTCTTATAAATTTATATGGTTTTTGTTTTTATTATTGTACCTTAAGTTGTTTTGTTCAAACTTATAATTAGTTTCACATATGTCTAATCATTAGACACGTGTATTTAAGCGATTGATACGTGTGTCCTACAAGTGTTCAAAGAGTGTCCGGGTCTTTAAAAAAATTTAAAAAATAGGACACGTTTTGAAGAGTGTCGGTGTTTGACATGGACACGATACATCACCTTCTTAGAAGTGTCCGTGCTTCTTAGGGTCTGGGAAATCCTAACCATTTTGGCTCTTGAGTAAATGTTGGATTAAGATGAGTAGGTGTGTTCAAGGGTTGGATTGGTTCGGGTTTGCCACTGGTTCGTCACACGAACTAGTCTTTTTAGGTGGGAAGCACAAGCATCCGCCTTCAACCGAACACTAGGAAAAAAACTGGACCAAATGTTTCATTTGGATTGCAATCATTTTCGGGTAGGTCTATTGGGTGGTTCATTTTTGTCTATTTTTTTTTTTCTCGCAATCAACCACAACCCTAAGAAAAAAATCAACTGTAAAGGCAAGGAAGACCGAAGAGAGAAAGGCGGTGAGAGATGAGATTATGAAGATTGGATAGTGAAGACTAGAGGGAGATTGAAGAGTGATAGACGGGATGGGGGTAAGGTAGATAAGCGAAAAAGAGTGAATACCGTCTCCGCCTCCATCTTATCATAGCTTGCCACTACCTTCATATTGTAGCCGTAGCTTGGCCTACAGTTGTTTGGTATTCATGATGCAACAAGATGGAGAGAAGAGAAACCGTCAGAGATTGCATATTATAAGAAGATTTTGAAAGACTAAAAGAAATGTTCTTCATCTAGGAAGCATGGGTGTGGGTATGGATACGTGTACATGTATGATAAGGGTACACCGATATGTCAAATTCTTAAAAAAGTAAAATAAGGGTACGGTTGGGGTACATCAATTTATTTATTAAGTTTTTAAGTTTATAGCTAAACATCCAACATACAAATCAAAGTTTCAATATCAAAACTAAAAAGAGAACTGTTTGTCTAAGAAGTTATATAATTCTTTCTTTTTTCTTTTTTGATTGTCTAACACAAGATACAAAAGAGAGCATAATCATGACTAATGGGTAAAGGGTGTTGGAAACAAATTACCTGATGATTTTCAAAGTTTAAAGAAGAAAAATAAAGGCAACAACAAATTTTGCAGCTGCACAAAAAAAAAAAAAAAAAAAAAAAATTCACCATGCCATACCCAAAACATTCCCAGCCTGTACCCACGACGTACCCAGGCTGTACCCAAACGTATATGCCATACCCAGCATGTATTCAACGTATATGGTACATGTGCAACCATACCGGTACGCATACCCGCACCCAATAAGTATCCGATACTTGTACGACACTATTTTTGGAGTACCCATGCTTCATAGATCTTCATTCATCAGATCATGGCTTCCGAAGGAGAGAACAAAAGACACAGACACAGAAAAAAGTGACTCTGAGTGATATAATGGGGGAGAGAGAAAACTTAGATATGCCTATAGGTAAGAGGGCAAAGGGTAGTACATAGGTCTAGTCTTTTTTTAGATAGGTCTAGTCTTTTTTTAGATAGGATAATATGGTAAGGAAAGTGACTCAAGAGCCAATACCAATGTAACACATGTAGATGCAATATGCTAAGTAAATACATTAGTTGGTTCTGGCGGTGGATTTCTAGACAGTAGACCCGACATCTGACTGGTTGATTGAAAAAATTAAGGCTGTGTTTTGTGAGTTTTCTAAAATTAATTCCACCCTTACATTCTCATGCTATGTTTGTTTGAGTTTTCAAATCATGATTCCAAATCAATTTCAAAATATATTTCAAAACATGTTTGGTAAAATACAAAATTTTTGAATTTTTGGTTTACTCAGTCATCTGCCCGGACATCCTCCGATGTTGATTTCTGGCCGGTTGACCGGAACAATACTCTTTTTTTTTTTTGGTTGCAATTGCCAATCGCCACTTGTTATTTGGAAGAAAAAAAATTATATATTTTTTAAATATAGAAATTATTTTTTTAGACCAAAGTGACAAATTATTTTTTTGAATTTAATTTTAAAAAGAGTTTGGCTATGAGTATTGAATAGAATTTTCAATAGAGTTTTGAGTTGTATGTTTGGTTATGAGTTATAAATTTTTTAATTAAGTTTTTGAATTTTTTTTTTCAAAACTCATAACCAAATAACTTTTCTCATTTCATATGTCACATCAAAAATTCAAAACTCTTTTCAAAATTCATAACTAAACAAATTTTCTCTTTTCGAATCATAATTCCAAAACTTAAAAACTCAAAATAAACTCTATTCTCAAACCATAATTCTAAAACTCTACCAAACAGTACTTAAGAACTTTACCCACCACAAACCATAATTGATTTCAAAACCATTCAATGATGCACTAGTAGGGCCATTCAGGTTGAACGATTTGGATAATTTTTTGAACATTCTACACAAGAGGATAGACTTTGTACTAGGCTAGTTCCTGATAGGAAGAGAAAAAGTGGTTTGTTTTATTCGAGCTAGGAATAGAAAGGAAAATGGGTTACACACTGTCCCAACAATCAAGCCCTACTCACAGTTGAAGACATAGAGTTGCACTTGGTCAAAATGGTCCTTAGTGCCATCAAGCGTTGGTGTGTTTGCTTTCGGGGGCTTAATCTTTTGATCCCAATAGACCTTGTGAAAAGAGTCGGGCCTTATTCTTCTAGACGATCACCCCTTGTTATATGGTCATTTTTCAGCTTTATGGGGCATCTTTGGTGGTTGTGAAAAGGAGCTGGTCTTTGTTCTCAGAAGGGGAAGCTCGGATTGCCAAGAAATGTGTGCTCGAAAAGGAACAAAAGAGGGAGATGCTTCAAGACTTGAGTGGAGCAATACAATAGCTCTGAATAATACAAAGGGTGGGAAATGATTAGAGTTGATTGTTCAAAAGAGGGTTTGCAAGTCTCTCTTATGGACAACAAGCAGGTAAGTTCCATAGCATTGGGTGGAACTATGAAGTATAGGTACTTCAACAAACATGCTATACCTGTATTGGGTACTGGTACTTTGCATTGTTGTTCTGCATACATATCAGGTACACAAAACACACACCTAAATTTTTCTTAATTTTTGTCACTCCCTAGAGGTACCTAGTATATACCGAAGCCATACTGAAGCCGGAATAGTATTTTCTTTTATACAAAGGTGAATTCAATTTCATTGGATTTTTTCATGTGTTGATTTTAAAATTAAGCTTTGGTTTGTCAGTTATTTAATATAATAACATTTAATTTTGCTTTATACCTTGCTTTTGGTATTAAATGTAAATTGTAGGTTGTATCTTAACCAACTAAACCAAAATACAACCAACTAAACCATTTATCTAATTTTTGCACAACTCTAAATTAAAAATAAATATTTTTTTTACTAACGTACCTAACTATACCCGTACTTTACTTTTTTTAGATTTTACTGTATTGACATACCTATACTCATACCCGTACACATGCTGCATAGGGTGGAAGACATAAGGTAAGATATCTCAAGGTATAGTATCAAGGTTGGAGTCTCAAGTCTCTATTCCTTCTATCTTTTGTCCAGTGTAATGTGAGAGAACAAGGATGTTGTGGTAATTTTTTATTGGACTTCAGTGGTTATTATGGGGGATTATTTTTGTCCAAGAAGCACGGGTGGAGTGTGTTCAAGGGGCTAAATTAGTTCTTGTGAATAGATGTAATACAATGCAAGCAAATGCATTCTTCTTTAATTAGGAATGTTTTCCTGTTGTTTCTTTTCATGCAACACATGTACTTGCATTTCTTTTTTTTTTTTTTTTTTTTTTCTTATCTCAGGGAAATTGTATTCTTTTTTGATTATTTTCCACTCTTTTACTGATGATGAGTATAATGGCAGCTAGAAAAGTTGCTACAACAATATAAAACTTTAAGGATCATGTTAAAAGGCAGGAAGAGTTGCTTGTCAACAATTTATCATGGTACTAGAGCATGTGATAGATCATGTCATTGAACTTCAACACCTACCCGATAATTATAATATTTGAACCTCTTTGGCCTGCTTTTGGAGGAGAGTTTGGCCACATGTGAGGGGCTTGTTGAGGATATAATTTATAAATAGTGAAGTCACCACTTTCTCCAACAGTTTAAGCTTTTAGATGAGTTAACATTTATCAAATCATTTTGTTGAGTTTTAGTTAAAGGCTTGCACAATAAAAATTTGTCATACTTCAAAAGAGGGGTAAGGTCCAGAATATATATAATCTATATGGTGTAGTATAATAAATAGGCCAAGTGTTTGTTAAATAGCTTATTAGTTGTCGTATATAAATAGGCGATGTAATACTACTCATGTAATGATATGTAAGGAATAGGTGCTGCATTTCCTTGCTCAAAAACAAACATGATTCTCTCTAACTTAGTCATCTACAAATACATTGAACTTCATCCTTGCATCCTTGGCTCAACAACCATAGGTGTGTGATAGTTGCCAAAATGTATACATTTAGGCCTCTTAAAGTATACTTGTTAGGTCCTTTAATCATTGTTACTTGATGATTTTAATATGTTTGTGCATGTGCAAGTCACTCAAGTTTATGAGTAGAAATTGGACTTAATTTTATATTTGAAATCCGAGACCAAGCTCGAACTCATCTTCGAAGGCCTAGAACCAACCAACCAACCAAACCAAGCCTTAAGTCCCATCAAATGGGGTCAGTTACATGAATCCTTCTTCTCTACACGGCCTTATCAAAGGCCATTTCATTAGTCAAATTAAGTAGATCCATATCTTTATTTACAACGCTAGCCAACGTTAATCTAGGCCTACCCCATCGCCTAACACTTTCATCTACCGTTGTAGCATCGCATCTCTTCACTAATACCTCTGTTGGTCTCCGTTGAATATGACCAAACCATCTCAATCGATTCTCTCTCAAGTTATCTTCTATCGGTGCTACTCCTACCCATTCACGAATACACTCATTCCTAATTTTGTCTTATCTAGTCTTGCCACACATCCACCTTAGCATCCTCATCTCAACCACACTCATCTTATCTACATGTTGTTTCTTGGTTGCCCAACACTCCATTTCATACAACATTGTTGGTCTAATAGCCGTTTTATAGAACTTACCTCTTAGTCTAGTGTGTATTCGTTTATCGCATAGTACCCCAGATGCACTTCTCCACTTGCACCATCCCGTCTTAATCTTATGGGCCACATCCGCATCAATCTTTCTCGCTGTTGTGATAATCGACCCTAAATAACGAAAATGTTCACTCTTAGGCAGTTCTTAGTTATCAATCTTCACTTTTCCTCTGCTTTCATTGTTACTGGTAAATTTACACTCTATGTACTTTATCTTAGTTCTGCTTATCCGGAATCCTTTAGATTCAAGAGCTTTTCTTCAAATCTCTAACTTTGTGCTAACTCTTCTAGTCTCATCCCCTAGCATGATATCGTCTACAAAAAGCATACACCATGGCACGCCATCCTGAATATTTCTCGTCAACTTATCCATAACTAAAGTAAAAAGATAAGGAATTAAGGTAGATCCTTGGTGTAACTCTACAGTGATAGGAAATTCATTTGTCTCTCCAGTAGGTGATCTAATGGTGGTCACCACCCCTTCATACATGTCCCTAATCACATCAATGTAACCTTTTGTCACCCCTTTCTTCTCTAACACTCACCATATTATATCCCAGGACATTTTATCATATGCTTTCTCAAGGTCAATAAATACCATATGAATGCCTCTTTTCTTTTCTCTATACTTTTCTATTACTCTCCTCAAAAGATAGATTGCTTCCATTGTTGACTTGCCAGACATAAACCCAATTTGATTCTCTGACACCTCTGTTATATCTTGCAATCAGCGTTCCATCACCCTCTCCCATATTTTCATTATATGATACATTAGCTTGATTTCTCTATAGTTGTTGCAATTCTGGACATCTCCTTTATTCTTATAGATTGACACTAAAATACTCTTCCTCCACTCATCTAGCATGTTCTTAGTCAATAAAATTTTACTAAACAACCTAGTCAACCAAGCAACCCCCTTTTTACCCAAACACTTCCAAGCTTCAATAGGGATATCATTAGGGCCTAAAGCCTTATTTAATTTCATCTTCTTAAGTGCAATCTCCACTTCAAAGTTCCTAATCCTGCGATAGAACCTATAGTCTTGGTTTATCGTATTACTAACTATTTCTTTTCCTATTGTCATACCTCCATGTTTCTCATTTAATAGTTTCTCAAAATAGTTCTTCCATCTTTCCTTAATCTCCTCATCCTTCACCAATACCTTAGAATCCTCACTTTTGATGCATTTAACTTGATTAAAATCTCTTGTTTTCCTCTCCCGTATCTTAGCAAGTTTGTATACCCTCTTCTCTCCTTCCTTACTATCTAGTCTAGTGTATAGGTCATCATAAGCTTTCAAATTAGTCTCTCTCACTACTTTTTTCACCTCCTTATTAACCAATCTATAGCTCTCAAGGTTTTCCTTAATTTTATCATTCTGCCACTTTTTAAAGCACTATTTTTTTGCCTTAACTATAGCTTGAACCTCTTCCCTCCACCACCGAGTTTCCCTAGAGCTGGGTCCCGTTCCTTTCGACTCTCCAAGCATTTCCCTTGAGATTCTCCTCATACAATTGGCCATCGAGTTCCATAGTGTTAGCATTATCTTCCAAGTCTCAAATACCTTCCTTATCCATTCTATTCTTAAATATTTCTAGTTTATCCCCTTTTAGGTCCCACTATCTTGTCCTACGACGCTCACCATCCTTCCGAGCTTGGTGTTGCCCTCTAAAACATAAATCTAGTACCAAAATCCTATGTTGAGAGGTCAGGCTCTCTCCATGAATCACCTTACAATCATTGCATTTTAGGCGGTCTACTTTTCTCACTGAGAAGTAATCTATTTGGCTCTTAACTGATCCACTCTTAAAGGTTATCAAATGCTCTTCCCTGTTCTTATCCATAGTATTGGCCACCACCAGGTCAGAAGCCAACGCAAAATCTAAGATACTCTCTCCAGCCTCATTTCTGTCACCAAAAGTGTATCCACCATACACCCTTTCATAACTTAGTTTATCTATGCCTATATGGCCATTAAAATCTCCACCTATAACCAGGTTTTCTCCTATGGGTATCTCCTGTAAGATCTCATCCATTTGCTTCCAAAAATCCCTCTTAGTCTGATCATCTAATCCTACCTGAGGGGTGTATGCACTAATGACATTCACTATATTCCCTCCAAGAACTAGTTTAACTAACATAATCCTATCCCTTTTCCTAATGACCGCCACTATATTCTCCACAAGACCCTTGGCAATTATGATTCCTACCCCAATCCTGCGTCTATCCTTACTATTATAATACAGTTTAAAACTAGTATCCTCAATTTCCCTAGCTTTCTCACCCAGCCACTTAGTTTCTTGTACGCAAGCTATACTAACTCTCCTCCGAATCATAACATCTACCAATTCCATCATCTTACCAGTTAGAGTTTCTATATTTTAGGTGGCTACCCTAAACTTATAGTCTTGGACTAGCTTCTTCACCCGCGTTAGTCTAGAAAAATGTAGGAACCTTTGCCCATTTTTCACCGCACCCAGGCGTCGATGCGGCACCCCTTGCTCACTTTTCGAAACACCCAGAGGCAGGCGCAATGTGTCACTTAAGGGGAACAACCTAGCATTTAAACGATTCAAAGTAAGATTCATTGTCATAAGGGATCTGAGCGATTTTTTTTATGTGTTGGCTGTCGGCTACCTAACACACAACCCTCCTCTTTAACCCGGGCTTGGGACCGGCGGAGTTGTTAACAATGCCGGTGGAGTTCTGAAGGCCTAGAAGAATTTAAATAATTTTAATCAAGTAATAAAAGCCCAACCCATGAGATTTGAAGAAAGAAAAGTTAAAATTGTTACAATCCTGCTATAGAAGTCACTCTGCACAGCCTTTGGTATTTTGAATGTATCTTTGTCGTATAATATCAGATTTAAGTGCTTCAAGCAACATTGGAAAGACAACTCAAAGGGCTACGATTTTGTGTGAAATAGAAATTTTCAAATTCTAACTTTTAATAGGTCAAAACAGGCTAACAAGATGAGCCTAAAAAGCTAAGAATAATTACATTTGAATTTTCCTTTCATTTTGGGAAATTCTAACCTCCTGGGTATTACTTAGAAGGCTCATAATGTCTATGAATGTAAAACCCTATTCATTATTAAGGTTGTTCTTGATTTTAGAGAGAGAAGGCGAAAGCTACGAAGACATGTGCGGCTAAGGAGCTCTCCTCTTAGGGTTTGGATGAAACTCTGGTCAAGTAACAATGTTTTGCATTTAGTTTGGTGTTTTTATTATTGATTCAACAATTGTATAAGATTAAGTCTTTTCTATATTATTGCTTTGTTTTGAATCTTTCTATCTAGCACATGTTCTTAGTTTCAGTGATTCTAATTGCATATTTATACAACAGTTTTCATTGATTTGCTTTTATTCAATTAAGATAGTCTATGCTAGGAGAGACGATTTGTGCTAGTACTAGACAGTCTATGTTAATCATTAAACTGCGAATTATCCTGTAGATGATACTATTGGGACTTGTAGTCACTAACGGATCATAGTTGAGTTGAATAATAAATTAGTAAATTGTTACAGTTCATTGATTATAAGGCCGTGGTGGGTTCGAAACCTTGATTCTCTTCTATTTGATTGATACTAGTTTAATTATATTTATTTATTTAATTTAATTAAGCTCATACAAAATTCTTCTTTTCCACTTTTGAATTGATTTAAGAATTAATCTGAAATTTAAACAACTTAACCTTTTAGTCCCTGTGGATCGATACCCAAACTAAACCACTATTCCATTGAATTAAGATCTTAGTAAGGATTTATTTTTGGTGTGCAAAATGACCTTCCAGTGTGTCCATATCTTCTCGCTAAAAAACTTGGATAGACCACCATTTCCAAACCCCTTCACCTTCATACTCATGCAGAAGAGCACTCATTCAGTTGGAATGAGACCAATGGTTGGCCAATGACATCTTCCAAAGCAAAGCTAAGAAGATTGACACAATGATAGGATAAACAATGTATCCACTAGGCAAAACCATGAGAGTAGTTGATCATGAGCTGGAATTCGGCATTGCACGAGTTCTTTCTTTCCTCCATTGGCACAAATGTGAACTAAGCACACAAGAAGCAACCTACTTAACTCAAAACAACTTCGTAAAGAGGTATGAAAGAGTCTTGACAATAAACTTCAACTAATTTCTTTGAAGTTGTCAAAAATTTTAGTGGCGGCTTGCGATGTGACAAGTCGTCTACTCATTTCCTTCAACTCATCTTTTTGATTATGAATTTTGATTTGGATTAGCATCTATGTCCCTTCCAATTGAGAACTTCGTCTGAGTTTCTTCACCCAAAGTCAGAGCTTATAAGCTCTACCATAGCCATCTCAATGACCTTGATCCTGATCAGCCATAACCAACCAACCCAATATGACCCACAAACAGTCTAGTTATGCCGATTACAAAGAACACAATTTCAGACCCAATTTCACAATTGAGGACAACTCAATTCAATCTCTAGTCATAGCAGTATGTAGCAGCAAATAATCAAGATCCAATCCAATCCAAGAATCAAGAACAAGATATCCACATCGCAAATTGATTAGGACAGTTCCAATTAAGAAGAAAACTGAGTCAAACATACCAGAATTGAATTGAGTCATGTCGATCAACTTGAAAAATAGAACTAAGTCAAATTTTGAATCACTTATGAACTATGAGATCAAATCTTTGAGTTGATTTTTTTGGTAATCTGCAGTCGCAACTTCAAAAGAAGACGAGTTCACTACTCCTGACATCAACTCATTGTAGAGGGTTGAATCACAACTTGTAATCGATTGTTGAAGTTGACTCACAGCTTCAAACCCAAAATGTAAAATCGAAGTGGTACAGGGAATCCAAGGGAGTTGGTTCACAAAGAGTTGTGATACCTAATTTAGTGACGAACTGGAATCGAAGGACCAAACCCAGATCGAATCTCATCTTGCAAGTCAGATCACAAGGCCGGACTAAAATCGCAAGACCAGTCAAATTTGAAGTCTACGAACTTGCTCAATAAGAGGATTCAAGAACTCCAGCAAACACGAACTCAAATCAAAGAGCTAGGTTGCAATCGTGATGAACAATAGCAACTTCAAGTTTGCAATGGGCCTTCAACTTCGACTTCAAAGAGATTCTAGGTTTGAACTTTGAACCAGATGCGACCCAGAACAACTGAACAAAAAATAATCCCTCTTTCGTCTAGTGGAGTCAACCAAGCAACCTGGTCACATCGTAATTTCCACTTAGTCTTCAGAGAGAGATGGTTATTCCCTGGTTTCTTGACATATTCAAACAAATGAAGGGCTTCGAACTGAGATCTAAACTCAAACGAAGGCTTCAAGATCTTGCTAAGATGTTGAATCACTAGTGCGAAAGGTCCAAACGCAAGTCACAACTACCAAATCTAGGGTCAACTCTTGATTGTGATGTCAAATCTGTTTCTTCGATTCAAATCAATCACACTTGTGATGACAACTTCTAGTGAGATGATCTAAGGTTTGCACCCAAGAATTAGGGTTTAGATCCAGAGTTAGGTATGTTGCTCTTTTCTAATTGATGAGCTCTATGTACAATTAGAAACAATGAAGTACAAGATCTTATGTAGCGATCCCAGTTTTGCCACTTCGCTGAGTATGTCAGGGATCGAGCTGCCCGTTCAGCTCGCGGGGGTCCAGGGGGCAGTGCCCCTTGGCGAGTCCTAGGGCAGCACCCTGGCAGGGTTAAGGGGCAGCACCCCCGAAGCAAAAATGCAAAATGCATTCGAAGTTGCTTGTCCGCTCGAGTGGAGAATGTTTGGTTCCAAAAGTTTGACCTGTCTGCAAAAGCACTGGAAAAGTGTATTTGACCGTCGAGCGAGGCTTTCCACGCTCGAGCGGACCATGTTATATCAGTTCATGAATATGATATTTTAGATCACTTTTGTATATCTCTCTCTCTAAAAACCCTTTCCTCTCCCTTCTCTCCACATTTTCCTATGCCGAATTGGATCAAAACCTTGATTTCTCAAGATCCATTAGAGTTCTGCCATAAGTTCTTCATCAAAGTTGGTTAACTTCTAGAGGGCTTCATTGTGTGCGGTGAAGATCGAGTTTCGACAATGTTGATTTTGGGGGTTTCATCTTATTTCTTCTTCAAAACTTGAGGTAGGGATTTTCTTAGAGTTATATATATATTTTTGCAAGATCTATATGATTTTTGAAATCATCTTTCGATAGCTTTGAAAATTGATTGTTGATTCAAGAAGTTGAGCGATTTTGAAAGTGAGTTTGTCTCTTGTTCTTTTAAAATGATCTTATGGGTTTTGATCTTCGTTGATTGAAGAAAAGAAGATTTTGGAAAGTTTTCTTTCAAAAGATTTGAGTTGTATAGTTTTGGTGAGAAAACCTAGAATTTGGAGATTTTTTTTAAAGGAGACTGAAAATCCATGAATGATATTATTATATTTATTTTGTGTGTCAAAATAAATGGATGTTCAGAAGATTTCTTATATATATTTATATAAATGATGAATTTCAGGGCATATGAGAATTGTTGTTCATTTTGGAAATTATTGTTCAAAACGTTGAAATAGTCTTGAAATAACTAATTGTTGAGGATACTTGAGAAGAGGGAATTGTGTTATTCCTTGGATGATGAATTGGAATAAAAGTATTTATATTCATCTTGTGAAATTGGCATATCAATTTATTTGATTACATTAAACTTTGAAAGTTGATTTGAAAACTTGCATTGAGAAAAGAATGTTAAGAAACAAGTTTTCATGGAATGGTTTTGGGGTAAATACGTTGGTAAGTCTTGATAGGTGGTGTAGATGATATTGAATAAGTTGGCTTGAGAGTCCGGGCTGAATGACCGAAAACCCGTGCGGATAGGTGTCGATCATTCCGGTTAATACCGGTAAAAAAATGACAATTTGGTAGTACTTGTATAGTCTACTTGCAGACACCGACCTAGGGATTACCAGAGTCGTATTTACCGCCCTAGAAATAAATTGTTAAGTTTTGAACAATTGAAATTGCATGACATCATTGAGCATGATGGTTTTCAAAAGATAAAAATGTGATTTATCTTCAAAAAGGGGCATAGCATGGCATGTGCATTTCATCTCTTGAGACTTGTATAAAATGTATATACTTTGTTGAGGATTTCCTACTGGGCTTTATGCTCACCCTACGAGATTTTTGTGCAGGAAAAGATGTGGTGATACCGTCTAACTAAAGGTGAGGAAATGTGTGTTGAGAGTATGAGACTCTCATTTTGTTATGACTCTGTATGTAAGCCAAGGGTTGTATGTGTGTGGGTTTGAATAACCGTTTTGTGTAACCAGGCTCAAGCCTTGGAAACTTGTAAACCCTTAGGGGTATTTATTTGTTTATTTACTTGTTGTTGGATTAATGTATTGTTGCATGAAGAACTATTGTATCATGTAATGTAAGTTTGGAGATTTATATTTGGTTTTCCTTGAAAGAGCCATGATTGTTTTATTATCATTTGGGCTGGAAATTTGGGACGTTACAACTTGGTATCAGAGCTACCAGGTTTGAATACTTGGAGGTCGTGGGAAGTGGTTGTTTAACCACAATGGGTTCATTTAGCATGTTTAAGAAGTGTTTTGCATTTTGTGACTATGTGATAACATGCTTATGTGACTAAATGGGTATGGGATTGGACTTTTGAGATGTTGTTTGTGCTTGTTAAATTTCTTGAGGTCTCATTAGAAGGGTACTTGATCAATACTCGTTCTACTAAGAATTCTTGATTTTTCGTGGGACAGATTTCATCGTAAAAGAATAGTTCGTATGTGTTTATATGACTAAGTACTTATGTGGAGTGAAATTGAATTGTGTATATTGTAAAGAAATATATAGAATTGTTGTAGTCGAACGTGTGAGTCAAGTTACGAGCACATATGAGTTAATGTGCTAAATTATTTCTCTTGTGTCCTTTATTAGGATGTCAGGAAGGGGTCAAGTCTGTGGTGGTAAAGGCGGGAGGCTTGGTAGGGCTCGCCGAGGTGTGCATGAGGTACTGGTCCATAGGGTTCCAGTGCAAGAAGAAAGGTTCGGCCAAGCTAATATGGCCGAGCAAGCAGGCCAAGCTAATGTGGCCGAGCAGGTGAGACAAGCGGGTCAAACCGCAATGGGGGCCCTAGCTCGAGAAATGACAGGGGCTTTAAGAGAGTCTATGAACTTGTTGAGGGTGGATAATCAAGCTCGAGAGAACACCGCGGAGTCAAGGGCGAGTTTCCTTACTAGAAAGTTCTTGCGGGCCAAACCGGATGAGTTCCATGGTGGTCCCGAGCCCAAGAAAGCGGATGAGTGGCTCGAACAAACTGTGAAGACATTTCAGATGCTTCACATCAAAGATAGTGAACTAAGAGTTACTCTAACGAGTTACTACCTTAAGGGAGACGTGGGTCAATGGTGGAAATATGCCAACGGTAGAGTGGACCCGACATGGGAAGCCTTTGCTGTTGCTTTCCAAGATAAGTACATACCTCCCACTGCTAGGGAGAGATTGAGGCAAGAGTTTAAAGACCTCAAACAACTCGACATGCCCGTGGCCGGGTTTGAGGCGGTCTTCTCTAGTTTGTCCAGATTTGCACTAGGGTTGGTGGCAACAAAAGAGCGCTGTTGCATTGAATTTGAAAAGAAATTGAAAACAAAAATTACGTTCAAGCTTGTCGGAAATATGATTCGGGAATATAACCGTCTTGTGGAGACGGCAACACACGTAGAAATTTCCATACAAGCCAAAGAGGAAAGGCTTCAGAGTTCGAGGTCTAGAGGCCAAGAGTCTCAAGGAGACTATAGACAGAACAAAAAGAGCAGGAACACCTATCCATCTCAGTCCCAACCACAGTAGTCTAGATCCACTTTACTTTGCCTTGTGCGGGTCCGGGAAAAAGTGCATCGAGTAGTTTCTCGTGTTTCAAGTGTGGCCAACCGGGTCACAAACCCTTCTTATGCCCATAGAAGGGAGGAGGGCAGTTAATAGTACCACCACCTAACCGATCTCAAAGTCAGTCTCAGTCTCAGAATAAAGGTCAAGGGTTTAATTGTTATTAGTGTGGTCAGCCGGGCATATGAAGAGAACTTTGCCTACAATTAGGAGGTGCATCTGGTGCATAAGGGTCGAGGCAGACTCAGAGCCACCAGCAGGCTTAATCAGTCCAAGATTCGCGAGTTAATCAGGGAGCCGCTTCGACTCAGTCAGTACAACAGGCCTATGTTCCGAGAGGAGAGCAAGTCAATCAAGGGCCACAGGGGCGCGTGTATGCTGTTATCGTGCCAGAGCTGTTGCCAGAATCCTTAGTTGTGAGAGGTATTTTTGTTGTGTGTAATTCTTTGGCTAATGTATTGATAGACACGGGTGCGTCTCATTCATTTATATCTACTGCATTTGCTTTTGCATTGGGGTTAGAGGTAGCACGGTTAGTGGCTCCACTCAGAGTAGAGTCACCTGTTAGGGGTACAGTTGATTTAGACCGGGGTTGTCGTTATTGTGAAATAGAAGTTACCGGGCGTCGACTTCCGTTTGCTTTTGTGTTGCTAGATATGTCGAGTTTTGATGTCATTTTAGGCATGGAGTGGTTGTGTTCTTATCAAGCTGTGATTGATTGTTACCGTCAGAGAATTACAGTGTGCACTTCAGGTGGTGATCATTTCTATTTTCTGGGGAACAGAGTTGATAGAGCCTTGTCACCAGTTGTTGACCCTCGTAGTAGGAGCAAGCTTAGTGGCCTTCTTGTAACTCTCTTGGATAGTGAGAGTGACGGGGCTCGTGTTGAGTTACCAAGGGTAGTTTGTGAATACCCGGATGTCTTTCCAGAAGATCTTACTAGTTTACCACCTCACCGGGAGATCGAGTTCTCCATTGAATTAGTGCCTAGCATGGCACCGATTTCCATGTCACCGTATAGATTTGCACCCACCGAATTGCATGAGTTGAAGATTCAACTCCAAGAACTTTTAGACAAGGGCTTCATTCGCCTTAGTACATCGCCTTGGGGAGCGTCGGCTCTCTTTGAGAAGAAGAAGGATGGGTCATTGCAGTTGTGTATTGATTACCGCAAGTTGAATAGAGTTACAGGCTCGTTGCTTCTCAAAAATAGATTTGAGGTCAGGTTACCATCAGTTGAGAGTACGGGAGGAGGACATTCAGAAGATGGCCTTTTGTACTCGTTATGGCCACTATGAATTCCTTGTAATGCCTTTTGGGTTGACCAATGCACCGGCTTCCTTTATGGATTTGATGAACATAATTTTTCAGGAATACTTGGACCGTTTTGTTGTTGTCTTTGTGGATGACATCTTGATTTGTTCAACCTCTGAAGAGGAACACGAGACTCACTTGCAGGTAGTGCTGGGTTTACTTAGTGAGCACCAATTGTATGCCAAATTTGAAAAATGCGAGTTTTGGTTAACTGATGTGAAGTTTTTGGGGCATGTAGTGTCTAGAGAGGGAGTGACTGTGGACTCCTCAAAGATAGATGCCGTACAGGATTGGGAACAACCCAAGGATGTTTTTGAAATTTGGAGTTTCTTGGGATTAGCGGGGCATTATCGACGTTTTATAAGGGACTTCTCTAGACTAGCTGCACCTTTGACTAGGTTGACTATAAAGGGTATCAAATTTGTGTAGAGTGAGGCTTGTGAAAAGTCATTCCAATAGCTTAAGACTAGATTGACTACTGCATTGGTTTTGATAATTTCAGAAAGGGGTTGAATTACACTGTCTATTGTGATGCGTCCGGGGATGGACTTGGTTGTGTCTTGATGCAAGAGGGAAAAGTTGTGGCCTATGGTTCACGACAATTGAAAACCTATGAGAAAAATTACCCCACCCATGATCTAGAATTAGCAGTGATGATTTTTGTTTTGAAAATTTGGAGGCATTACTTGTATGGTGAGAAGTTTGAAGTCTTCTCCTATCATAAGAGTCTAAAATATTTGTTTTCTCAAAAAGACTTGAATTTATGACAACAGAGGTGGATGGAATTTATGGAGGATTATGACTTTGAGTTACACTATCATCCAGGAAGGCCAATGTGGTGGCCGATGCTTTGAGTCGAAAATCTGTGAGTAGTTTGGCAAGTGTGGCCATTCAGGAATGGGATACGCTAGATGTTATTGGCAAGTTTGATTTGCACTTGGGTGAGTCCAGAGAGAGTGCTACCTTGTTTACTTTGAATGCTCAACTTACCTTGGTTAGTAAGGTCATAGAGGCACAACGAGGAGACCGTGATGTGGAATCAATCCGTGTTAAGATTTCCAATGGAAAGGAAGCGAAAGGTTTGAACGTTCGCTTGGATCTGAGTGTACGTTACCTAGACCGTTTGTTTGTACCAGAATCTTATAGAGAGGAAGTACTTTGGGAGTTCCATCACTCACGCCTTGCGGTACACCTGGGAGGCACTAAAATGTATCATGATCTTAGTCGTCAGTTTTGGTAGAGGGGTATGAAATGGGATATTGCTTTATTTGTATCGAAGTGCCTTACTTGTCAAAGAGTGAAGGTCGAACACCAAAGACCAGCGGGTTTGTTACAACCCTTATCGATAGCTGAGTGGAAATGAGATCGTGTTACCATGGATTTTGTAGTTGGGCTTCCTAGAACACAACAAGGCAATGACGCCGTTTGGGTAATTATTGATAGGTTGACTAAGTCTACCCATTTCATTCCAATGTGCACCAGCGACTCAGTTGAACGCTTGGCAGAGCTGTACATTAGAGAGATAGTTCGACTTCATGGAGTCCATGTGACTATTATGTCGGATAGGGATCCTCGTTTTACTGCCCGATTATGGCAAAGCCATCAAGAAGCATTGGGAACTAAGTTGACTCTTAGCATCGCTTATTATCCTCAAACCGATGGACAGTCAGAACGTACCATTTAGATTTTGGAGGACATGCTTAGAGCTTGTGTCCTTGATTTTAAGGGGCCTTGGGAAAGGCACTTACCATTGATTGAGTTTGCTTTCAACAATAGTTATCAAACTAGTATTGGGATGGCACCATTTGAGGCCTTGTATGGCCGACCTTGTAGATCACTGGTTTGTTGGGCCAAAGTGGGTGATGCATTGTTACTGGGTCCGGAAATTGTTAGAGAGACAACTGAGAAAGTTGTTCTCATTCGGAAGAGGTTAGATATGACCCAAAGCCGACAAAAGAGTTATGCCGATAAGAGGAGACGAACTTTATCTTTTGAAGTTGGTGACCATGTGTTTCTAAAAATCTTACCAAGGCGGGGTTTGATGATATTTGGTAAGAGTGGTAAATTATCTCCAAGCTTCATTGGGCCTTTTGAGATCTTAGAGCAAATTGGGGAAGTGGCATATCGGTTAGCTTTACTGCCACAACTTTCGGGAGTTCACAACGTATTTCATATAGCTATGCTTAGGAAGTATGAACCCGACCTTCTCATGTGCTTGATTGGGCAGACTTGGAGGTAGATGAGGATGCCTCTTAGGAAGAATGACCGGTTCAAATATTAGATACCCGGGAGCAAGTGCTACGAGGCAAAATTATACCGTTGGTAAAGGTGTTGTGGAGACACCATGGGGTTGAACAAGCGACGTAGGAATGGGGAGGCAGAAGTCCGCTCCAAATATCCAGATTTGTTTGAAAACGCTTAAGTTGCTTTTCTTTGTAATATTCCCTAGTGTTGAGGGAAACGTATTTAAAGTTGTTAACCACATGTTGATATGTGCGTTGTTGTTTTAAGCATAAGGTTGTTGAGAGTTGCCATTACTTTTTGGGAAATTTCATGTTTACGCGTATTTGGGAGGTTGTTGTTAATGAGATAACCATGGTGGAAATGGTGGAATTTGGTTGAGAGTTAGTATTGTGATTTGAAAATGAAATAGCGTGGTTTTGATTGCTAGAAACCCCTTTGTTTGGGCAGTTTGATTTGAAATTTCGAGGATGAAATTCTTTAAGGGTGGAAGGTTGTAGCGATCCCAGTTTTGCCACTTCGTTGAATATGTCGGGGATCGAGCTGCCCAGTTAGCTCGTGGTGGTCCAGGGGGCAGCGCCCCTTGGCGGGTCCTAGGGTAGCGCTCTGACGGGGTTGAGGGGCAGCGCTCCTGAAGCAAAAATGCAAAATGCATTAGAAGTTGCTTGTCTGCTCGAGCGGCCGTTTATGCTCTCGAGTGGAGAATGTTTGGTTCCAGAAGTTTGACCTATTTGCAAAAGTACTGGAAAAGTGTCTTTGACCCTCGAGCGAGGCTTTCCACGCTCGAGTGGACCATGTTATATCAGTTCGTGAATCTGATATTTTAGATCACTTTTGTATATCTCTCTCTTTCTAAAAACCCTTTCCTCTCCCTTCTCTCTATATTTTCCTATGCCAAATTGGATCAAAACCTTGATTTCTCAAGATCCATTAGAGTTTTGTCATAAGTCCTTCATCAAAGTTGGTTAACTTCTTGAGGGCTTCATTGTGTGCGGTGAAGATTGAGTTTCGACACCGTTGATTTTGGAGGTTTCATCTCATTTCTTATTCAAAACTTGAGGTAGGGATTTTCTTAGAGTTACATATATATATTTTTGCAAGATCTATATGATTTTTGAAATCATCTTTCGATAGCTTTGAAAATTGATTGTTGATTCAAGAAGTTGAGCGATTTTGAAAGTGGGTTTGTCTCTTGTTCTTTTAAAATAATCTTATGGGTTTTGATCTTCGTTGATTGAAGAAAAAATGATTTTGGAAAGTTTTCTTTCAAAAGATTTGAGTTGTATAGTTTTGGTGAGAAAACTTAGAATTTAGAGATTTTTTTTAAAGGAGACTGAAAATCCATGAATGATATTGTTATATTTATTTTGTGTGTCAAAATAAATGGATGTTTGGAAAATTTCTTATTTATATTTATATAAATGATGAATTTTAGGAAATATGAGAATTGTTGTAGATTTTGAAAATTATTGTTCAAAACGTTGAAATATTCTTGAAATAACTAATTGTTGAGGATACTTGAGAAGAGAGAATTGTGTTATTCCTTGGATGATGAATTGGAATAGAAGTATTTATATTTATCTTGTGAAATTGGCATATCAATTCATTTGATTACATTAAATTTTGAAAGTTGATTTGAAAACTTGCATTGAGAAAAGAATGTTGAGAAACAAGTTTTCATGGAATGGTTTTGGGGTAAATGCGTTGGTAAGTCTTGATAGGTGGTGTAGATGATATTGAATAAGTTGGTCTTAGAGTCCAGGGTGAAAGACCGAAAACCCGCGCGGATAGGTGTCGAGCCTTCTGGTTAATACCGGTAAAAAAATGACAATTTGGTAGTACTTGTATAGTCTACTTGCAGACACCGACCTAGGGATTACCAGAGTTGTATTTACCGTCCTTGAAATAAATTATTAAGTTTTGAACAATTGAAATTGCATGACATCATTGAGCATGATGGTTTTTAAAAGATAAAAATGTGATTTATTTTCAAAAAGGGGCATAGCATGGCATGTGCATTTCATCTCTTGAGACTTGTATAAAATGTGTATACTTTGTTAAGGATTTTCTACTGGGCTTTATGCTCACCCTATGAGATTTTTGTGCAGGAAAAGATGTGGTGATGCCGCCTAACTAAAGGCGAGGAAATGTGTGTTGAGAGTACGAGACTCTCATTTTGCTATGACTCTGTGTGTAAGCCAAGGGCTGTATGCGTGTGGGTTTGAATAACCGTTTTGTGTAACCAGGCTCAAGCCTTGGAAACTTGTAAACCCTTAGGGGTATTTATTTGTTTATTTACTTATTGTTGGATTAATGTATTGTTGCATGAAGAACTATTGTATCATATAATGTAAGTTTGGATATTTATATTTGGCTTTTCTTGAAAGAGCCATGATTGTTGTATTATCATTTGGGCTAGAAATTTGGGGCGTTACATCTTATGCTTTGATACCAAATAATGAAATCCAAATGCCAAATCAAGATCAAATTGAGAGAGCGAAGACAAATGTCCCAATTAGGAGTAAAACCTCTAAGGGCTAGAGAGAGAAACTAAGCTCTACTCCAATCATAATATATATTCTTTATTCCAAAACTCAGTACAATAGGTATTACATCACCTATTTATATACTACAACTAAGAAGCTATTTAACAAACTCTTAGTCTATTTATTGTACTACATCACTAAAAAATTGAAATACAGTACATTCTAGACCAAATGAAGCCAATTACTTTGGATAAACAAGTTTTCATTATATAAACATAATGGTAGTAGGACATACAGGGTTGTGCATCTCTTCACTCAGCCCAAAATTGACAAGAATTGAATTGATCAACATTGAAAAGTGATGTAACAAGAAGGAACTAGCTCCAAGCTGACATCAAACACAACTCAATTCCATAAGATATCAAACACCAAAAAAGAGATGATAATATCGCAATACTAAAGCAGAAAAGCACTTACCACCGATCCATATAAAGTGAGGTAGAAACATTTTTCCTCCTAGTTGGTAATAATTTCATCCCCTAAACCAATTTCAGCAGTAGTCCGCTGAGATATTTCATCCATAAATTCATAAGCAACATATGAAACTAGGTAGTAAAATGTTTTATAAAATTATAGCACTTGCATACAAAATGATAGTAAATTGATACTCTAACAGATGTAGTACTAGAAGAACGATAAATGAGAAACATGAAGAGAAATGAAGTCAGAAGAGTACGAAGAGAGGAGAGAAAAGGGAAACAGTTCCAAAGCAAAATCAAATATATTCAATAATCAATACCCAAATCAAATCCAGAAATTCGTTACACCAAATCAAACTAATAAGAAGAAGAATCAAATATATTCCCCATCACCAACAATTCAGCCAGCAATAAAAACTCAATTGAAGAATAATGAATCTAACACAAGTCATAATGCTAAGTTTTCTTCTCATAAGAAGGGTAACTAGGCCTTTATGTAAGAGGATTATTCAGCATTGAATGAGTATTGAAAATTGAGAGTTGTATTTGAGTATTTTAGGGTTTGTTATGTTTTCTGTGTGGTTTATTCTCTTTCTTAGGTATTACTAGTCTTCTTTTCCGGTTGTTCTACATCACTTAGCTCCAAATAACTGGCTTCAGGTACGCACATTTGTTTTCTGCTATCCACTCTATTCCAATCCATATTCTTGATTAAGTCTAAAGCAATCATGTAATTTGTCACCGCCCCATCCTATGTCACTTTTTTTTTTTTTGATAATTCCCATCCTATGCCACTCTTGACCTTCCTCTTTTCTTTTTGTTACCATGGACCCAGATCAGATCACTCTTTACAAGAACATTAATTGGTCAAAGTTAAACAACTATTACTCATTGTATCTTCAAGAAGTGCCACTCTAAATTATGCAATACAGAGACAAGAAGACATTTCCACCCTCTTCATTATTTAATTCTATAGCTGGAGAAAGACAAAAATCTAAGCCCTATTTTTATTTCTTATCATTTCTTCTCCTTTGGAGAGACCATGAAAATATAAAATCCACACAGGTTATAAAATTTTTGGTTGTTATGGATCATATCGCCAATATTACCAGTGAATGATTGTATTTTCTACAACCATATTTTTGTCAAAGGTTGCAAAGGTTTCATGTTGAACACGTTTCAAGATTTCTGTACAACTAAACAGGACAACAACTTTGATTTTTGTCATGTGATTGAAATTGAAACCTTACAAAGAATAAGTAGCACCATATGAGAATACAGAGCAAAATAAAAGGCAACATATTTTTTTTTTCTTTAAAAAAAAAAGAGTACTATGCAATGCACATCAAATCCAAATACCTGAAAAGAGGATAATAATGACAAGAAAAACTCCAACAACCATTGAACTGACCGTTAGTGCCAACAGCAATAAAACAAAACCAAAAGTAAGACAAAAGAGAGGCCATCTTTGAAACTCTACACAAACCACAAAAGCCAAAGACAAACATCACAAGATGGAGGGAGACAAACAGAGATAAATTAAACCCAAGCACCAGGAGATAAATCCCCAGCCTTTATCAACTATTACTGTCACATAACCAGCAATTTTATCAACAAACTTCACATTAACATATCTGTCCTCATATGGTGACATTATAGAGCTCCAGAGCTCCTTGTGGACAGTTTTCCATTCATCAGTTTCACATTGACATAAACCACACGAAGCATTCCTACAAAACACTTTCTATGTGAGATACTATTTTCAATCAACATAACTATTGCGTTGAAGTATCAGCTATGTTGCACAGACTCTTTGTATTTTGAGAGATACTCATGTCGACACGACACAACACTGATACAGAATATGGCCAGGATACAACTAAATACAAACAGATACGGTTGATTTTCTTTTCTATTTTTCATGGCAGCAACAAAGAAGGAGGAGGAGAAGGAGGAGGAGGAGGAGGAGGGGAGAGAGAGAGAGAGAGAGAGAGAGAGAGAGAGAGAGAGAGAGAGAGAGAGAGAGAAACATGGCCCGGGACCTCATCATCGTCGCCATTCATCATCTCCGTCTTTTGTATTCATCTTTGTTGATGGCTGCAAGGGTTATATTAAAGGGTTTGGTGCATTTGGGCTTACTTAGGATACACTTTGGTTTGTTAATAAAATGGGGCTTATAATAAAAATTATAAGGCTATTGGGCTGGTTGGCTTTTAGAGCATCTCCAACGTTGAATAAAAAATTTCATCAAATTTGAGTAAACATTTGATGAAAATTTTGATTTCATACCGTTCACTCCAATACTAAAACTAGAATTTTTATCAGATTTTCTCACATTCCCGATTGACTAGGAGGACATCTGGATGTCCTGGAGGTCGTCCGAGCATGAACAAAAAAGGCTGTCAAAGTTGTTATCGGGTGGACATCCGAGAGGATGTCTAGCCCAACAATGACAATTTAAATTTGATGAATGTTTTGGTTCATCCCTCATTTGATATGAGTTTGATAAAAGGGCTAGCGGTTAAACAGTTGTCGTTTTTCATCAAATTTAAATTTGACGAAATATTAGATGTAGCGTTGGAGATGGTTTTACATGAGCTTCTCATGTCTGGGAGTAATACTAATTAAGGTGTTGGAATTTAACTTGTATCCATGGAAAATAAATTATTCATTTTTTTAATAACGTTACATATAATTTTTATTCAATATCTTATAACTACAAATGTGTAGCATCATTATAAAAATATGTAATCATTTTAAGCCATAAATTATCGTAACTTTATCAAAAAAAATGCATAATATTTTTTTAACACATCCATGTTTGGCCGTATCCACGTACCCATGTCTAATTTTGGGTACCTTTTAGACATACTCGCATATCCTTCGTTTAGAGGTTTGCCAAGTCCGACCCCTAGATACATACCCGCACCCGACACTTGAACCCGAGTCCATATAATGTAGAGTATCAGGGAGAGAAAGAGGGTGGGAGTTAAAGAGTCAAAATTCAAGGACATTTCACTTACTGGTGAAAACAAATCTAAATGTCATGTTTTTGGAATTCCATGATAGACATCATGTAATACATCCCTTAAATTAGTATTTCCCGCACCACATTACTCGAATGAACCACAAATTCAGCCTTTGAAGTGACACATTTTGAAAATGTTATGTTCTAGTTGGACAAGCCCAACCACCCATATAAAAGTTAATTATGTTGTTGTTGACCTAATAGAGACCTTAATTCTATTAACAACTGTGAAATTTCCAAGTTACAAAACTTGGGAGATCTCATGTAAATGAAACTCCTTTACCTACATAAAGCACATTTAATATAACCATGAGATGAAAACATTCATCTCATGAATCACATCCATTATATATGAAATCCAATCAAGCACATGCACTCCATCTAACCTAACATATTAGTGTCCAACACGTCTAGGACACGGACAAGTTCGAGCAAGCGGTAAACACTTGTTAGACATGCCCTCTCTTGTATCCCACTTTTGTTCACTTCTTTTAGTTGGTGTTTGGAAGTGGGTTTTCATGTAGGTTTTTTTAGTTGTAAGATATTATTGGAGAAAAAAAAATTTGTGTTTGGGAAGATAGTTGGGTTTTTTTGTGGTTGGATGTGATGTTTATGAGAGAAAAAGTGAAATGATTATGGGGTTGGATGTGATATTTTGTTTGTATTTATTTTTTTTTTGGTTTTGTAAAACTTTTGTCTTGTAGTGAAAAAAATCAAAAAAAAAAAAAAAAAAAAAAATCCCAAACCCAAGTTCCCAAACACCACCTTAGTTGCTGGACACATCTCCAACACTCTCCGAACACTTCTCGAACATGATGATGGCCAAAAATAAAATAAAAAAAATTACTGATTTGGATCATGCTACCTGTAGGAACTCTAGATCTGTGATTCACAGAGAAAGAGATAAAGGAAGAAGTCATACAAGAGACAATAACAGTATAAGAAGAAGCATCGTCTTCTTCGACAGAGGCAACCTGGGTTCAGATTCATTTTTTTATTTTTTTCTACTTAATGGGGTAGGCTCTCTTTTTGTTGGTCTATTGTACATTGTTATGGGCTTTGTCGGTGTTTTATTCTAAATTGCCACAGACCCTATTCATTGTGCATGGCTTTCTACTTGGACTACATCAAGCAGGTTTAAAAATCAAGCCCATCATGTCAAAGCATGACGTGGAAAAAAAAACCATATTGCAAACCAATCCAAGAAAATAAATAAACAAATAGTTTATGATAAATAAATCATATCCATTAAAAAAAATTTTAAAAATAAAACACAATATTGATTTAGTATTTTCTAAATTCATGAATATTGTAATATATACGATATAAATATATAAAAATATTATTTTTTTCATGTATCCCCCAACGTGTTGTGTCCTGAAATTTTGAAAAATTATCGTGTTGGCATATCCGTGTCATATTCGTGTCGATGTCCCTGCTTCTTAGATGAAAACATTTCAAATAATAAAGCATGAACATAACATTTATTCTAATAAATAAATAATCAAATACATTAATCTAATTGGCTTAAAAACATATACCCTATGAAGCACCAATACTCCAAAATATGTGTTGTAGTGGTGTTGGAGAGGGGAACACAAAGGGGACTCGTGTGTCCCTTTATTTAATGACTTCTTTTTAAAGGACACCCCAACTAGTTTTTTTATCCCATTTTCTTAGTTCTTTTTATGCATGTTAGATGTTGAATGACTCTTACTTTTTGCTTAAATTTAAATAATTAATAGATGTCAATGGTGTGGTGAGGTTTCTTTGCAGTCTTGTTTTCCATTGATTTTTTGTATTGCCATTGATCAGGAGGCTGTGGTGGCGTCTTATCTAGATGGGGTTGGAGGTGTGGTGGTTTGGGATATTATATTGTGCCAGTAGGTTCAGGATTGAGAGATTGGACAGTTGGTGGATTTACTGAGTTTCTTGTACCGAGTGCAGGTTTAGGGGGGTGAGGGAGGACGTGTTGGTGTGGGGGGGGGGGTCAGGTGCAAAAAGGTGTTTTCTCGATTTTGTTGTTCTATCGAGCTTTGTCTAGTGGTGTGGAGGGGGAGTTTCCTTGGCATCGTGTTTGGGTTACAAGTGTTCATCTAAGGTGGCATTTTTTGTGTGGTCGGCAACTTTTGATCGGATTCTAACTATTGATAATTTGGTTTGCCATCGTTATTTTCCAGTAAACTGGTGCTGTATATGTTATAGTAATGCAAAGTCTGTGAGTCACTTGCTTATCCATTGTCTTGTGGCTTATTGTTTGTGGGTGCTTTTCTTCTCTACTTTTGGAATCACTTGGGTTCAACAAAGAGGGGTGATGGCGGTCCTCTGGAGTTGGGGAAGAGGTAAGATTGGGAGGCGGCGGAAGGCTTGGGCCAAGGCCCCATTGTGCTTAATGTGGCTGGTTTGGTTGGAACGGAATCGCTGTATTTTTCAAGAGGTTGCTTAGTCTGTCTCTTGGTTAGAGAATAGGTTTTTTTTATAGTTTTGTCTAGTTGGGTTACAAGGAGGGTGGATCCGGATTTGTTTGTTTTTTGATTTCTTGAATGATTTGGTTGGTTAAGCAATCTTTCTCCTTTTCGGGACACTTTTTGTATTTTTTGCTTCATCTTGATGCTATGAGCAATAAACTTTATTTATCACCAAAAAAAGAGTGATTTATTATTATTATTTTGAATTAGTGTTAGTTTTTGTTAATTTTAATTGTTTGTGGATGTAATATTAATCTACACACACACACACACACACACACACACACACATATAATTTTTGTTGTCATGTCCCCGCCATGTCTATGTCCTCATTTTTTTGAAATCACTGTGTCTCGTGTCCATGTACTTGCATCTTAGCATATACCCTAGCATTGACTTGTCTACTAATAAATGATTTGTTTATAGACATTTCTTTTTGATGAATTCTCTTTCCTTTTTCTTCTTTTTATTCTTGTGTTTATTCTCCTCACTCGTCTCCTTCTTCTACTGAATGGCTACACACTACCTTTCATCCTTGGTCCTCCTTTCTTTATCCTTACCATGTAGTGCACATAGCCACATGTATATTGTATTTTTTGATTTTATCTTATCTATCAGAAGTCCAGTTCAACATCACAAACTTGTTTGTTTTCGTCTATGAAGTACAAACATGGACACGGACACGGACACACGAATTTAAAAAAAATAGGGAACATGACACGCTGGGGACATGTTCAATATACATAATTGAATTTATTTATTATATGTCATAAAATTATAATATATATATATATATATAGAAAGGTAATAAAAAATACAAAATGACATTGTTAAAATTATATAATAAAAAAAAAGTATATTTCAAAATAAAAAATTGGTTCCTATAATAAAATTAATAAACACATCATTAAAATTAATAATTTCAGCAATATCAACTATATTTTTTTTTTCTTCAAATAAAACTAATTTGTTCTATCAAATAAAATTATAAAACTAATCAGCTAACAAAATAATAATAATAAAAAGAGAGAGAGAGAGAGAGAGAAAGACATAAAAAAAACTTGAAGAAGAAAATCGAACAAGAAGAAGAGAAGAAGAAGATCAAACGAACAAGAAGAAGAAGAGAATCGAAGAACTTACCTTCAATATGACAGTGAGCAATGAGCACTGAGCAACCCTTTCTCTTGTCTTTTCTCTTTAATCAGTTCAATTGTAGGGTTCCAAATTGGGATAATTGTTTTAATTTTGTTTCTTACAATTTGACCCCACTTCAAGTTTCAGAAATTATGTTTTGCACTCCACAGTGTCCGAAATGTGTCCGAACATGTCTCGAACGTGTCCGGTTTCAAAAAATTTAAAAAAAAAAAAAGGGACACTTTTAGGAGAGTGTCAGACACGTGTCCACAGCGTGTCCGTGACCGAATGTGGCCTCACCTTTTTCTCGCGTCCCGTTTTTCGGAAAGGTTTGAAAAGAAAGGTCTCACAGTTTGAACTCCCGCGGTTCTGAATCTAGTCTCACAAGTGCAATGTGAAATTGAGAAACACCAAAGAGTCCAAATCTGGAAAACCTTTTGAAAAATTGATTTTGAATCAAATAATGCCAAAATCAGACTGCTTTGCCAGATATAGACTTGCCACCTAAATATTTTATTTTTGGAGAAATTTTGGAAACCCTGACTCGTGCCAAAGGTCACGTGTCCGTCATCACCAAAGTTGCCTCAGCTCGGGAACTTAGGTACGAGAGGGGAAGGTCATGAATTGAGCACCTCCGCTCGCCCGATCAAAAGATCGGCCTCTACTAATCATGATATGATTTTTTACAAACATTATATGTTCTTATTCCAGTTATTAAGCTAACTTTACTATGTGATGCGCACAAGCAAGTATAGACTAGTTTGCTCAAATAGGAACAATTCAACTCATGTTTGTTTGCGAAAATGGTTTGAATTTGCCACCTCAAGTGGGCTGAAAGGTTGTGGATTTGCCACCAAACATAGTAGGCTTAAAACATGATTTGCCACTCAGTAAAATGGGCTTAAAACGTACATTTGTTGAATCGCTCCAATTCAAACAACAAGCCTTCATCCACAGGCATTCATACAGTTTAGCAAGTAAGCACATAGCCTCATGGTGAGCATGTCAAACATGGTAACATTCACATTCATGTAAGTATGCTAAAGTGTAAAGACTCACCAAGTACTCCAAGCCAAAACAGAAACTCGTTAGAAAGATGCATGATCCTAACTATGTTAAGTGTCTGTAGATGTCCCCGAACGTCCCGGGAGGGAAATCCCGTTTTGTTCATTTTGGGCTCACTACAGTTCGGACTCAAATTGTCACTGTTCGTAATCTGAACCAAAGAGTCCAAATCCGGCAAATCGTTTTGAGAAAATAGATTTTTGAAAGAAGTGCCAAACATGGACTGCTTTGCTAGATACAGAGTCGCCACCTAAATATTTTATTTTTGGAAAATTTAGGAAACCCTGACTCGTGCCTAAGGCCACATGTCCGTCATCACCAAAGTTGCCTCGGCTCGGGAACTTGGGTACGATTGGGAAAGGTCACTTCGTGAGCACCCCCGCTCGGCTGATCAAAGATCGGCCTCTACTAACCATGATATCTAGTTTTGAAAACATTATGCATTCTTATTTCGGTTATTAGCCTAGATTTACTATGTGATGCGCACATCATACAAGTATGGACCGGGTCGCCTGAATTGGAACAAAACATTTCATGTTTGTTTTTTTGAAAGATGGTTTGCTACTCACAAGTAGGCTTGAAATGCAGATTTTGCCACCCTCAGGTGGGCTTAGAAAAGATGGTTTTGCCACTATCTAGTGGGCTTAAAACTCACAGTCAATGCATTGTTTCAATCCAAATAACCCAACCTTCACCCACAGGCATTCAAGCAGTTATATCACATAAGCAAATAGCCTCATGGTAAGCATGCTATCATGGCAGTCACTCACACACATGCAAGGATGCTAAAGCGTAAGAACTTACCGAGTACTCCAAGCCAAAACAGAAACTATGTTAGAAATCCATGCATGATCCTAACTATACAGAAATGCCTAATGCAACACATGCAAAATGCAACTAAGATAGGCTCGGCTATTCTAAACATGACATATGGAATGCTACAGCTAACATGTATTCAACTTGGAATTGAAATACAATGCAGTGAATAAGATGCGCCGAGCCCGGTGCATGCAAAACAGATGAATGAATGCAAACATGCTATCATACTGTATGCTAATTGAAACATGCCCTATTCTAACCATCATAAGCTGGTAAATAAAAGGGAGAAATACGTGGGGTTGGAAGACATACATCACACGCACGCACACTTATTACAATTGTGCCCTCGCTTGGAGGGTCCAAACAAATAATATATACAGTCCCAAATGAATAATTACAGTCCGAATAAATACAAAATCCTAATTAATTAAAAAATTAATCTAAGAAAGCAGTAAATTAGCATGCAAGATAGGGACTGCCTCAACTCTGCTCCAGATGATGAATGATGCATGTTTAGGTTGCCTTGCGCGGAAATCCATTGCGATGCCCCAATTAGCTTCTGTTTACAATTAAGCCCGGAATATTGTGCAAAGCTCTGAAAGGATGTTGATTCTTGATTTGCTGCAACAGAGAGCAAGAAAGGGGCATGGCAAAGTATTTTCACATATGTATGCTTGACTACTCTTCAGGGAGCGTAGTCCTCGATCCTCGTGCCACCAATCGCGCATCTCAATGCATAATGGTCGAGGAGTCGATTTGCATGACTCAATATGGAATGAATGCACATATAAACACAACAAGGCCTGAACTCCATCATGGATAATCTGGAGTGTCGGCAACTGGGAATTGAGACACGTTCCGTCACTCAAAGTACGAAACGTCCCTCGTTTCCCGTGCTCGGGCTAACTCCTATCCCAAACACAATACAAATGAGATGGCATGCACTATGCAACTAATGTATAACCTAGCATACACAATGCTATGAAATGGCATACACAATGCAGGATGTAACATGGCATACGTGATGCTCTAACATACAACCTAGCATACGCAATGCTATGAATTGAAATGGCATACACAATGCATAATGGACTTACACCAACATGAGTGGATCTCAGCCACACTCACATTAGTGGCCATGAGATGAAAATGAGACACTCGAGATGCGTGCACACATGCACGCAAACCGAGGACCGATCCTAAGGCACAAATGCCACTCTAACAAGGCATGGCAAGGCATGAAATATGGCATACAAACATGCAAGTTCCAGTACTGAAATGTGATGCAAAATGATCCCAAAACACAAAACATGGCACCCGATGCATGGAATGTTCCCAAAACACAAAACTAGGCACATGCATTGACCTATAGCTATACAAAGCATGCATTATTTGATCATGAAGCATAAAGAAAGAACTAAGGCAGTCCCAAAACATGAACATTTTTAGTTCAAAGCATAGCCAAAATATGCTAGCAAGATGGACTAACATAGCATGCAACTTTGACTAGCAAACATGATTTACATGGCATGTATATGAAACAGGTGAGAACTCATCAAACCAGAAAAAATCATGGAATAAAACATGCCAAAACATGCCCAAATAACCTCTGAAATGCAGCAAACACATGCACAAATGATGGGTTCTTTTAGAGGGCATACAAAGGGGTTATTAAGCACATGCATCAAGGACACTTAGCATAGCCAAATAAACTCTAAAAATCAAATATGATAGCCCTAAAACTCATCAAATTGGTCCTGAAATCAGTCAACAAAGCATGCAAGATAGGGCCTCTTTGGAAGGCCAAAAAGACCATCAAGCAAAACAAGGAGAGAGGGGTCACCCCCCCTCTGATTTTGGCCTTCAAGAATACACCTAAGCCACTAAAAATTCACTGGATTTTGGTGGCTAAGAGGCCAAACCATGGCCAATGCAAGTGTTCTAATGCATAGCCCTAATCATGAAGAGATGAAGCATGCATAGGGTGAAGATGACCCCAAACAGAGAATAGACCTAAATCAAACATGAAGATGGTGTCAAAAAAAGACTTTTTTCAGTTTAGGTTAAAGTCCAAAAAGGCTCACAAATAAGGCTAATGTATCATGCAAAAACAGCCCTAAAAGAGAGATTGAACAAACAGGGCAGCAAAAGGCCTCAAACAGCAAAGTGCCCTTCAACAAATTTGAAGAGGGACTCAAAAAAATATACTTTACAGTTTATAGAAAATCTCAAATATGCTCAGAAGTAAGGCTAAAATATGATGCAAAAATAGCCCCAAAAGAGAGATAGAGAGCAAGAGGAAGTAGGTGGCCTCAAACAGTAAAGAGCCCTTCAACAAAGTTGAAGAGGGACTCAAAATAAGTTACTTTACAGTTTGGCTCGAAGTCCAGAAATGCTCACAAGAAAGGCCAATATATCATGCAAGGAATAGTCCTAAAAGAGAGATAAAGGGAAAGGGGCAGCAGATGGCCTCAAAAAGAAACAATTCCTTAATCAAACATGAAGATGAGCTCAAAATAAGACTATTTCCAGTTCAGATCAGAGCCCAAAAATGTAAGCAAAAGGGGCTAAGATATAGAACAAAATAGTGCAAAAATGGGGAGAATAGGAGCTTACCCTTGTAGCACAACTTTCCAGCGGCTTCTGGTCCAAGATTCTGAGCTTCCAACCTTTGCAAATGGCCTCCAAGTTGCTATAATGGAGTGTGGAGGTGGTAGGCTATGAGGTGTAGGGTGAAATGGCCAAGAACCAAGGTGTTTGGAGGCTTGGATGAGGAAGATATAAGGTTGTATGTATAATGGTGCCTTAGCTGGTTTCTAACCCTTAGAAATGGAGGTGGGGTGTTGGTTATATTGAGGAGAGAGGCCAAGGAAAAAGAGGGGGAAAACCAATTCAAATTTCCTCCTTAAAAGGGCAGTCCCCCGGGTAGGGGTCTGGTGCAAAATAACTAGCACAGTTGGAATGCACCAGGAGAAAGAAGTTTGGCCGGCCAGGTTCAAGAGGTTCAGGTGGCCGACCGGCCACCTCCCCTGGCCGGCTGACCAGGGGTCAAAAGGGTCAACAAAATTAGTGGCCGGCCACCCCAAAAAGGTGGCCTTCCATGTGTGTACAACACAGTTGTATGGTCAAAAACTGGAAAAAGTAACCCAGGAGAGAGAAAAACCAACTTTTTAGAGGGGTTCAAAAGGGTCAGGGGAAATTAATGGCCGGCCTATCCATATTGGTGGCCTCCCAGGTGTGTAAAACACAATGGTGTGGTGGAAAGTCAGAAAAGGTGGCCCGGGGATGGGAAAAATCAGCTTTCTAGTGAAGAAAACGGGCGATGAAGAGTGATAAAGGAATAAAGCTGGTTTTCAAAACAATTGCTGGCCTCCCACCTTCCTACAACCTCTCTAATAATGAAAATAAGGTCTCTGCCAAAAATGAAACCAAACCGATGCAAAACGAAGGTTCGGGGGCCAAAACGCACGGCCCGGGGCCCCGAAAACTGACTATTAAGCACCGCAGGTGTTGTTCAGCCACGAAGTTGGTCTCTCAAGCTACAGTGTCCCTCAAAAGGGAGGAAACAAGGTGTGTGCCAAAAATCGGAGCAAACGGAGGTGGTTAAGCGGTCCCGAACCGAGGCACACGGCCGACGGCTCCGAAAACCGAGAACCGAGCTCCAAACAGGAAAAATGGCCTACGACCACGAAATGTAGCCTACGGCCACTAAGAGATGGTCTACGAGACCTCTCCCTCCCTTCGGGAAGAGAAAACGGAGAAAACGGGACCTGGTTCGCAAACCGAGGCGAAGCACAAAGGAGTCCGGAAGTCCGGAGGCAAGGCTCGCGGCCGAGACTCCGCAACTTCAGAACGAGTACAATATGCAACATCACCAAGCGCTCAATCGGTGACGTCTGAGTCTTAAGGTTGGTCAAAAATGGGGTGTCTACAGTTGTCCCTCTTTGACAGAACTCGAAAGTCATAAGTGACGAGAGTGAATGTCAAAGCCCAGAGACGACCCATTTTTGACAAGGCCGAAGACTTAGACAAACAAGCGAGATAAACAAAAAGATGTGCCCGCAGGCATGCCCGTAGGCAGGGGGCAAAATGCAAAGTGGTATGCACAAAGCTGGATGTAACTCAATGATCATGCAAAGTAGCAAGCTGTAATGAATCAAATATTCACAACAGATGCAACAGTTTTAAGCGAGAATGCAAAGCAATACTACATTTCATGCAGTTGAAGAATGTGGAGAATCATCGAAATCTCACCATGTGTCACACGGAGAAGATACAATACTTGTGCGGTATGTCTGGTTGCACCAGCCTCAAATGAACCATACATACAATATCGTGCCTACAAAAGGAAGAAACTCAACAAGCACAACATAGTTAGCAACATATGTTCAGTATGATATTGAATGCAGGCAAACGCAGTGTTGATGGGTGAGTGCATTGCAATGCGAGAAGCGACGTGCGTGACAACGCAAATTAAGCACAAGGATATGACAATGCTTGTGAAACGTGCAGAACAGTGCAAGTGGTGTGCATGAGAATGCAAGTGACGTGCATAACAATGCAGGATAAGCGTAAAGTCGAATGCAAGTTTCGACGAAGGTGGCTCAATCACGACCTCCGGTTTACCTCCCAGAGGGTTCACAACATATTCAAAAAGGATACACCTTGCTCTTGACGTGTAATGATGAGACACGCATCGAAAGTTGGAGTTGAAGTTCCTGCGGAGGGATTTCGCAACGAAAAGTGCACTTTCTTTGTACTTTCTCGGGTGCCGGGGACTCCAATCATCACCAAAATTTGCAGAGACCTTGGGGACCATCTTGGGAATGCTGCCGGCCATGCTTGGCCCAAGGGGGAGGCTGCCGGCCATGTTTGAGGAAGAGGGGTGGCCGGCCTGCCAGAAAAGGTGGCCGGCCGGCCACCTAGCCCAAATCCGAGGCAGTTTGGTCCTTTTGCCCTCTTTTCTTTAAATGTGTTTATCCAAAGCACTTGTCCTCATAACATCAGCTCCGAAATTTCCTCCTCTTCCTTTCTAGACCACTTTGTCTCTCAGATCTGTGCTCTATACGCATTTTCCAACGCCCCGCGCAAGTTGTTTTCGCGAAATCCTTCAGTTTTCGTCACTTTGAACCGATTAGATTTTGATTTCGGTGCTTCTTTCTTCACTTTTGTCACTTGAGGTGAGTTTGTCTGAACATTTGGAAGATTTTCTCGGGGGTTGACTTTTGTTGACTTTTTCATTTTTCGAGAGTTGACTTTTTCCAATTTTGGCTTATTTTGCTCGTTTTTGCTCATTTTTGCAGATTTTTCGAAATGGCTGGTCATTTCCCTCTTGGTGGGGGTCCTTCGGATGCCGGAGACGATCCCGATATTATGGCTTTACCCCTGAGGATTCCGCCATTCATTCCCGAGAGGTATGACCCTCCGGCGCACATCCTCCTGCAGGTAGTCTTCTACCACTTTACTGACTTCGATGAGCGAGCGCCTGTAGATCAACTACTGCAGGAGCCAGAGTCCCACATCTCTTACCAGGAACGAGAGGTATTTACTTCACTTTTACATTTTCTGCAATGCATTCTGCATTTTTCGTGCATTTTGTGCTTTCGCTATGTTTATCTGCTCACTCAAGCTCACAGCTTGTTTTGAATGTTTAGTTTATAACACCGTATTCCGTTTGCATCTTGAACACACAGTTCAAGCACTCCGACTTTCTGAACACGCGGCCCGTATATTGATTGTGAACACACAGCACACACTTGTTGAGAATTGAACACACACAGCCCAAACTTTGAATTTTTGAACACACAGCCCAAATTGAAGGTGAACGCGCAGCACACACTTGTTGAGAGTAGAACACACAGCTCAAATTGATTGTGAACACGCAGCACACACTTGTTGTCAGTTGAACACGCAGCCCAAACTTTGAATTCCTGAACACACAGCCCCAAATTGAAGGTGAACACGCAGCACACATTGATTGAGAGTTGAACACGCAGCCCAAACACTTGAATTCTAAACACACGGCCCATTGTTGAGGTGAACACATAGCACACACTGATTGAGAGTTGAACACACAACCCACTGATTTTGAATTTTGAACACACAGCTCAAACACTAGACGTTGAACACACAGCTCGAACTGATTGTGAACACGCAGCACACACTGATTGAGAGTTGAACACGCAGCCCAAACTTTGATGTCGAACACACAGCTCGTTGTTGGGGTGAACACACAGCACACACTGATTGAGAGTTGAACATGCAGCCCAAACTTTGATGTCGAACACACAGCTCGTTGTTGAGGTGAACACACAGCACACACTAATTGAGAGTGGAACACGCAGCCCAAACTTTGATGTCGAACACACAGCTCATTGTTGAGGTGAACACACAGCACACACTGATTGAGAGTTGAACACGCAGCCCAAACTTTGATGCCGAACACACAGCTCGTTGTTGAGGTGAACACATAGCACACACTAATTGAGAGTTGAATACGTAGTCCAAACACTTGATGTCGAACACACAGCTCGTACTTTGAAATCTGAACACACGGCTCAAATACTGTATCTAATTTGATTTTGCACATAGCTTATACATTTCATTTGCACGTAGCTTATTCATTTCATTTGCACGCAGCTTATTCATTTCATTTGCATGCAGCTCATACATTTCATTCTGAAACTGAATACATGTGTTCATCCTGAATGCAGGTGACTTCTCGTACTACGCGAGGATATGGCTCCATCACAGCGAGAGAGTGGTACGCAGAGCTCCCGGAGGCTGTCCGGGATTTGGTTGACGTGGCAGGGTTTGGGCCCTTTTGCACTGGGATCTCCCGCTGTCCTGCTAGTAGGACGTTGATGGGTGCTTTGGTAGAGAGATGGTGGGACACCACTAACTCCTTCCATTTCTCTGCGACCGGGGACATGACCATGACTCCTTTTGACTTCGCCATACTGATGGGCCTTGATGTGGGAGGCTGGGTCATCCTATATGATGAGGACATGGGCCAGTGGGAGGCTGCTTGGATATACTTATTGGGAGCTTGCCCACCAGTTGACAGATCTTCGGGCAGAGTCCGATATACTTGGTTTTCTTCCCATTTCAGGAGGGCGGAGATGGAGCCTGAGACTCCTGAGGAGGTGGCACAGTACACCCGCGGATTTCTGATGTTCCTTTCTAGGACCACTTTGTTCACCAATAGGGGGAACACTGTCGGGGTTTATCTGTTGAGTGCTTTAGTGGACCTATCACAGGTCAGTCGATATGATTGGGGTGGCGCCAGTCTGGCTACTCTCTACTGCTATATGAGCGCGACCTCCCGCGGATGGGGGAACATGGTTGGCGGCTATTGGAGGGCCTGGGAGGTACTTTCTGCCCTCTTAATTTACATTTCTTCTTCTCATTACTTGTACATTGCACACACGGCGCACTTTTCATTATGTACCTTGCACTTTGCTCTCAGCATTTTGTATTTACATTCTGCACTCGGCATTCTGTATTCTGATGGCTACTGCTTTGTTTTCCACAGCTATGGGTCTACGCGTACTTCCCGACACTGGCTTCGGAGCTTGAGGTGGAGGTGCCCCTCGTGACCCCTTATTCACTCGTATTCGAGGGCCAGCACCGGCCGAGACCTCAAGAGTCTTTCCTCTACCTACGGCAATACTTTGATACAGTGCGGCCGTCAGAGGTATTTCAGAACTCTTAGTTCTTCATGTTTCTGATCTTTGATTTATCTTGCACATTCACAATTTCTGATTAGCTTATACATCGGTTATCCGCAGATCTCGTGGCAGCCCTGGGCGCCTTTAGGCAGAGACCTCCGATTTCAGTTTGCCGGAGCATGGGGTGCCTCTCAGTATAGGATCTTGTTCGAGGGGCCAGTTGGCAGGGCTTGGTTTTTGGGGGGATCGCTTCTTGTGGCAGGTATGGGGCTACCCTACTCAGGACCTTCCTTCAGCGCCTCCAGACGACATGCGGACTGCTGATAGGCTCCCTCCCCAAGGTGTCGTTAGTGCTATGCAAGGTACCGATGCGTTCTTACATCTGGAGCAGGGGAAGTATGCGACCTATCGTCACACATACTTGATGCCTCCATTGATGGGAGTCCATACTCTGAGGAAGAGGTCTGCTGGTATGCCCTCATCGAACCGGGCTCGGACTGCAGATGTCCCTTCCACCAGCAGGGCTGGTACATCTAGAGGCGGGGGTGGATTGGTTCCCCCGATTCCTCCGACTCATCATCATCCTAGATGGCTAGATATGCCGACTGAGCTGATAGGATAGAGATATGGGACTTCCTACTCGATCCTGATAGAGCCTCCTATGCCTAACCACCGATACGTCAGTGACCTTGACTCACCACCGGTATGTTCCACTATTTTCCGTTTATCACACAGATACTTTGGCATTTGTTTATTCATTGATGACTTGAGCTTGTATCTGTAGCCACCCAGGGAGTACATGGATGAGGTGCTCGGGATGGTAGCCTCACTCGAGGGCATGGTCCTACGGAGAGAGGCGCAGTTGTCCCTCATGGGTGTCCAGGTACTCTTTAGTTTTCTTGCATTTATCATACTTCTGATGACATGTTGATCTTGAACATTTTGCTGCATTGATTGGCTGCCTGTGTAGAGCACGTCTGACACACACCGCACTTACGTACTGTACCTGTATGCACCCACTTCATGCAGCTTTCTTGTATCTGCATCTGATATACATATTTGAGCTGATGTATTCAAATTGCATTCTTCATTTTCAGATGCTTCCGATATATACCGGGCCACAGGCCGGGCCACCTGGACCTTCCCGAGGAGCTGGGCCATCTAGGCCTTCTCGAGGAGCTAGGAGAGGGGAGTCGTCTCGCGGACGAGGCAGACGTAAGGCGCACATCATAGAGGAGGAGCCCAGCGAGGAGGAGGAGGCTGCAGATCCCCAGTCAAAGACATCTGCTGATAGAGAGGGTTGCTCTGATTCCGATTTCGGTAATGGAGATGAGGTTGAGGAGGGTTCCGAGGATGGCAGCCCTGACTCAAATGATGGTGATGATGGTGCAGAGGCTGTTCCGCAGAAGAGAACGAAAGGGGCTTCTCATTCTTGCTCTTGAGAGCATTGATGCAGTTGTTCCATGCTTTATTTACCTTTTTACTAGTAGTTGTAGCACATTGTACATTGTTAGGCAGTTTTATTTTTTTGTAAAACTTGTACCCTTGTTGTAAAGCATGATGGAATGAAACAACTTTTGAAAAAGTGTTGTATTTTATGTTCTTAGCATCGCATTGCATCATTTTGCACCAAAATGAGATTGATTGGAAATGTGCATTGTGTATTTGCCAAGTCAGGTAGTGAACCGACGCAACAAACTAAACAACTTAACTCACTAAGAAATAACAGAATTTTAGCAAGTTTACAACTCGATAAGCAAGACACAACAACGCTGATTTAAACAAAGAGTAACGACTCAAAATACGAAGCTCGACAGCTATGATAAACAAGACTTGATAAACAAAATAGCTCGACAAACAAAGCAACAACTCGATAAGCAAAACAACAACTCGATAAGCAAAACAACAGCTCGATAAGCAAGGCTTAACAACAACTCTTTAAACAAAGTGTATTTCGGACGATCTGGGTGACGGAACGCATCCGAAACAGAGGGAGATGGAGGCCCTTGACACTCCCGATGCATGGAAATGCTAGGAACTTTCCTCTAGAGGGTAGAACAGGACCAAAGGCACACTTTGCAGCATGGCTGGCCACCTTTGGGAGCTGGCCGGCCAGCTTTTTGCATTGGAGGGGAGAGGGGTGGCCGGCTTACCAGAAAAGGTGGCCGGCCGGCCACTTAGCTTGGCAGCCACCAGTTTTTTAACACGTGTCTCCTGAACAGTGCCCTATCCTCTTTAAAAGTCCCAGCCTCGTAGTTGATTCATTTCATCTCAGTTTTGCACCAAAAATGGAGGCGTTTCTCGTCGAAAATCTCACAGCTTGGATCGCCTCTCTAGATGGCTTGGAAAAGTTGAACTTCTGGGGCTTTGGCTTGAATGCACTATTCACGCTGAGCCGTACTCTGCTGCACCTTCCCTTCCTTCATGCTGCGGCGAGGTTTTGGAACCCAGTAACACATGTTTTTAGCTTCGGCTGGCAAGAGGTATGTCCAACTTTCGAAGATTTTCAGGTTTTGATGGAATCTGAACGCCATGAAGAAATTTTGCCTCAGTTTCGCTTCGGCTATGCCCAAGCTTTAGGGCGGATGTGTGGGCTCACCATGCATGACGCTTGGTCTCTGATCTGCAACGAGGAACTGGACATCCTCGACTTGATTCATCGCTTTTGTAATGCCGGTGACCGCGGCAACCATTATTGGCAAGGTTTTCAGCAACACACCCTTTGCTTGTGCATGTTATCTCACTTTTTGCTTGCCCCAAGCTTTAGTGGATCTAGCATTCGTCTGATTGAAGTTTCTCAAGGCTTGAAAGAAGGAAAGAGCTGCATTGCCATGACATTGGCCGAGACACTGATGGGCTTAGATGCTTTTTATTGCCAAGAGACGACTAGATTTGCGGGGAGTCTGCTACTGCTGCAGGTAATGTTTCCCACCCAATCTCACATATGTATTGCTCACATCACTCGGCCCTCAGGCTCGGCTTTTCTCACAAAACCCTTTTCTTACTTTTCTCTCATCATCCATCTCTCTATTCTTTATTCTCTCATTTTTTATCCCTCCCCAGGTATGGTTGATGGATAAATTGCAGGTTATGGACTCTTGCCCAGCGTATTCAGCTCGCGGCTATTTCTTTCGACAACGCCTAGTCGATGCCCTTGATGAGGGATGGTGGTTTGACTGGATGTGCAATTTGTCCGCGGATCGCATTGCTTGGCGCTGTCCTTGGCTCAATCTCCCGGCAATGAGCTATAGCATGTCCCGGCAGACGGAGATCCAGTTGATTGGTCTGACTCACTGTGTGTTCTACTTTCCGTTCTGGTTCCAGCGCCAGTTCGGTCATGATCAGACTTGCCCGCCATAGGGGATAGAGTATCTTACCACATTCCCGGTTCGAGGCGCACAGCTTGCCCGGTATGCCATAGCATGAAGGACTAGAGAGCTCCTGCCCCCCACTCCCACTTTCAGTTACACTTTGTCTGACGAGTGCTTGGATTGGCTCAATGAAGAGGCACAGATTGGGCCCAGCTTGGCATCAGAGGCTTCGACCAGCTCTGGGAGGGGGCGTAGGGATACCTGACTTGTCTATGCCTCGAATTTATTACTTTACCAGTACTTTAAAGTTTTCTTTATGGATGTAATAAAAAGCAACTTTAATTTGTATGCAAGAGCAGGAGAACTCTGTATTGAAATCAATGAAATTGAAGGTTGTGGGTACTGAAAGTTTTCCACTTTGGTTCAAAAATGGTCTAAGTTGTAAAAAGATTAATTTTGAACAAAGTCAACTTTTATTAAAACTTTTCAAAACCATTTTCGATATGGATCAGAACTGGACATGCCTGAGATCTGTCACCAAGATGCACAACCCCAGATCCTAGCAACTGGAAAGTTGCCCCTAGTCTGAATAGTACCGCAACACTGCACAGCAACGGAAAGTTGCCCGTAGTCTGAATAGTGCCACAGCACTGCACAGCAACGGAAAGTTGCCCCTAGTATGAAAAGCACTGCACCGAAGATCACGATGAATGCTGATAGACAAAGATGATTGAGATGATCAAATGGACAAAGTTGATCGGGGAAAAGTTTATGGCTGAACTTCAGGATGAAGTTGCCTACGTATCCCAAAGATGGGAATCAAGCCTTACGTAGTTCAGGCTCGGGTTCACTCGGGTATTTTCATTCTTCTTTTACGCTCTAACTTTTGCCAAGGCCGCCCTTTGCGGGTTTTCAACCTTGCGAGCTCAGTTTTTTTAATTTCAAATTTTTTGTGCTCTGAGTTTTGCCTAGGTCGCCCTTTTGGGTTTTTGGCCTAGCGAGCCTCTCAAGGGTAATATTTCTTCAACTTGTCCATATTGATCGGTTGTGAGAACTCTAGGCCATTTAGATCCATCAGAACCACAGCTCCACCTGACCAGATAGACTTAATGATGTAGGGACCAGTCCAATTGGGTCTGAACTTGCCCCTTGGGTCGTGGATGGGAGCTCGATTGTCCTTGAGCACCAAATCTCCTTCTTTTAGATTCCTGGACTTAACTTTCTTGTTGAAAGCCCGGGCAATTCTACGCTGATAACCTTGAACATGGTACAGTGCTTTCAGTCTTCTCTCGACAAAGGGCATGAGTTCCTCAAACCTGCTCTGCTGCCAATCTGCTTCGGCTATTTGACACTCAGCCAATACTCGCAAAGACGGAACCTCAATTTCGATAGGTAGAACGGCCTCCATCCCATAAACTAATGAATACGGAGTCGCTCCAATAGAAGTTCTGATTGAAGTCCGGTAGCCCCACAGAGCAAACGGCAGCTTATTCGGCCAGTCCCGGTAGGTTTCCACCATCTTCTGCAATATGTGTTTGATGTTCTTGTTGGCGGCCTCAACTGCTCCATTGGTTTGCGGCCAATATGTGGATGACTTATGAAAAGCCACGTTGTATTTTTCCAACAAGTCAATCACTTCCTTCTTGAAGTGGGAACCGTTATCTGAAATTATCTCGTTTGGGACTCCGTAGCGACAGATGATATTGTTTCGGATAAACTTCGCAACATGTGAAGCTTTCAACACCGCATAAGATTGGGCCTCGACCCACTTTGTGAAATAATCTATTGCGACCAAGATGAACTCATACCCATTCGACCCCTTTGGAGTGACAGCCCCGATCACATCAATTCCCCAGACTAAAAATGGCCATGGCGAAGTCATATTGTATAGCTTCGATGGCGGAATGTTCATGCGATTTACATGAATTTGACATTTGTGGCATCGCCAAACAAAGCCGATACAATCCTCCTCCATGGTGGACCAATAGTAACCCTGTCTGAGGATTTTCCGTGCTAGCATTACTCCGTTCATATGCGCGTACCGCATTCCCCTCCATGGATGGCCTCCATTAGACGCTTCGATTCTTTGGCATTGACACACAACTTATTCATTCTCAGATGATCTCTCTTATACAACTTACCCCCGCAGATGATGAACTGAACGACCATTCTTTTGATTGCCTTTTTATCTTTTGGCATTTACCCCTGGCGGGTATGCTTCCTTTTCCAAGAAATTCCAAATGTCGTAATACCAGGGGTTTTCGTCCTGAGCCTCATCTATAGTAGCAATCGACTCGTAGGCTGGCGCAAATTTCTGGTCAATGATGACTGGACGCATCCGGACTCCGAATGGGATGTCTATCATGGAAGATAGAGTTGCCAAAGAATCTGTGAACCTGTTGTTCGCTCTTAGTAGATGAGCAAAGTTTAGCTTCTCAAACCGAGGAATTAACAAATCCAAGGTCTGGTGATACATCATCATTTTCTCTTCTTTGACTTTCTAGTCTCCTTTTGCTTGAGACACAACAAGGTTCGAGTCCCCGATGACGTCCAACCGTCTTGCCCCTAGTTCCAGGGCTGCTTCTAGACCGGCAATGCATGCCTCATATTCTGCTTCGTTGTTCGAGACTTTGAACCGGAGTTTGAAGGCTAGAGGGATACGGGAATTGTCGGGTGCTATTAGCAACACCCCTATCCCATACCCGTACTGATTTGACGCTCCGTCAAAGTACATCGTCCAAGTTTCATCGTCGATGTGCAAAATGGCTTCATCTGGGAATTAGTACTTGACTGCTTCACCCCTTTCCACTGGATGGTCGGCTAAGAATTCTGCTACTGCTCTTCCCTTAACTGACTTGCGTGTCACATATTTCATATCAAATTCGGAGAGCAACAGCAACCAACGAGCTAGCCTACCCGTAAGTGCTGGCTTCTCGAAAAGATATTTGATGAGATCGAGTCGTGAAACCAACATTACGTAGTGAGCTAACAGGTAGTGCCGCAGCTTCCTAGTAGCCCATACCAAAGCTAAGCAAGCCTTCTCCAACAGTGTGTAGCGAGTCTCATACTCTAACATCTTCTTGCTTAGATAGTAGATGGCTCTCTCCACTTTGTCCTCTGATTCTTGCGCGAGCATACAGCCCATTGTAGTCTCAGTTACTAAAAGGTACAATATCAATGGTTTCCCCGGCTCTGGCGGTGACAACGTGGGTGGGTTCTATAAGTATTCCTTGATCTGTTCAAAAACAGCTTGGCATTGATCGTCCCATTGGAATTTCTTTCCTTTCTTCAGGAGGCCAAAAAGTGGTTCACAAGTCAAGGTTAATTTTGAGATAAACCGTCTTATGAATTGCACTTTACCTAGAAAGCCTCGCACCTCCTTTTCAGTCCTTGGTGGGGGCATTTCTAGGATGGCCTTGATTTTGGAAGGGTCGACTTCGATACCTCTCTGTATAATCAGAAACCCCAGTATTTTCCCTGCTGTAACACCAAACGTACATTTCTGAGGATTTAGCCGGAACCGAAATTCTCTGATCCTTTGAAAGAACTTTTGCAAGGCGGTGTAGTGGCCCTCTCTTTCTTTGGACTTGACAATCATGTCGTCCACATACACCTCAACCTCTTTGTGGATCATGTCATGCAATATTGTGGTTGTGGCCCGTTGATAAGTAACTCCAGCGTTCTTCAACCCAAACGACATTACTCTGTAGTAGTGTGTCCCCCACGGAGTGGTGAATGCAGTCTTTTCCCGGTCTTCCGGTGCCATCACTATCTGATTGTACCTTGAGAAGCCATCCATGAATGAAAGTAAAGCGTGCCCCGCTGTAAAGTCCACTAACTCATCAATATGTGGCAAGGGAAAGTCATCCTTCAGACTGGCTCTGTTCAAATCCCTGAAATCCACGCATACCCGGATCCTGCCATCCTTATTCGGTACCAGAACAATGTTGGCCAACCAAGTCGTGTATTCGGATACCAGCAGGAAGCCTGTGTCGATTTGCTTGGTGACCTCTTCCTTAATCTTGAGAGCCCAGTCCGGGCAGATCCTCCTGAGTTTCTGTTTGACAGGTCGGGCCTCGGGGTCAAGGGGGATCCGGTGCTGTACAATCTTAGGATCGATCCCAGGCATGTCTTCGTAGGACCACATGAAAACATCTTTGAAATCTTTTAATAAAGCGACTAAGCGCTCACGTTCCTCCGAAGACAACGTGGACCCGATCTGGACCAGCCGCGGGTCCTCCTCAGTATGAATATTCACAGTAGTGATTTCATCCATTAAAGGTTTAACAAATCTCTCCTGCTTTTGTTTAATTAAGCGTTGCAAAACCGGAGGAATTTCGTCCTCGTCGTTTTCATCAAAATTTTGAAAGTCTGAGTTAATGCAATAAATCAAAGGCACAGAAAAGTACTCAGAAACCATAGTTACTTGATTCTCATTAAGCACACCCAAATCGTCCGATTCCTTGGTTACAACATACTCAAAAGAGAAAGAAAGAGACGACCTGGACAAGACTGTGGCATCCGGGTTATCATCCCCAGGATTACCAGACTCAGACTCAGTCGAGCTGGAACTTGATTCTGACTCACAAGACTCGGTGGAATCAGATTCCGGCTCACTACCTGACCCGGTGTTGCTGGACAAAAACCCCTCTTCGTATTGCCAAGTGAGAGAGGGTGCGATAGATGCGTCCAAAATAGTTGCTGGTAGGCCTACAACCGTTTCATTTTCAATCATGGAAACCGAGAAGTTATCCGCCAAGCACTTCTGGTCGATCGGAGGATCTGAAAGTAGACAAGCCAATGCTACCCCTATTTCAATTTCAGTACCCTAGGAATCCACTTCCTTACACTGCTCAACCTCAGCTGATGGGTCTGTCTGCTCTTTGGCAACGTCATCCCTAGATAATTGTAGGTCAAAGAAAATCTTGAAACCTGGCATGCACTTCTTCTCCACGTTCAGCCACGGCTCTGGGAAGCCGCAAAACGGAAAGTCCTCCCCCTCTCAGACGAAGCGTCCGTTTAGGGTACCCTGAATGGGCCGGTGCATTAAGTCAAAAGGCTTCCTCGCCTTCTTCGCTCTGGCTCTCCTAGCCATTTCTTTTCCCTTCCTTACCCAATCTTCTTTGGTGGGCTGATAACCCAATCCAAAGGTATGAGGGTTATGTGGCACTTCGGCCAATGCTGCGACGCCCTTCTGGCCGCTCCTTCCTAATCCCATCCCAGGGATGTGTTGTAGCTTGTTCATGAGGTATACAGATTGAGCACTGACATACACTCCCTCATTAACAACCATGATGCTTTGCACAACCCGAGCCTCAGCTAAGGTAAAACCTGACATAAACATGTCCTCCATGCCGTGCTCAATTTCTAGGACTGGCGTAGATACCTCCGGAGGTGGATAGATCGATGAATTCCCGAAAACAATGGCTGCTCCCTTTCCATAGGGGTATTTCACCATCTGATGCAGAGTGGATGAGACGGCCTTCACCTAGTGCAACCACGGCCACCCCAAAAGCAGATTGAAGCTTACCGGAACTTCTAAGACGTGGAAATCTATCTCATGTTGTCCTGGCCCAACCTTAGTCTGGATTTTTACCATCCCCATTACTTCCCGGCTTGTGTTGTCATATGCTCGAATCACCTGGGTTGTTGGTACAAAGTCGGCGTTCTTTAAACCGATGGCATAGGTTGTCCTTGCCGGGCAGACGTTGATGGCGGATCCGGTATCAACAAGAACCACCGGTATCCATTTATTTCTACACTCCACAGAGATGTAGAGTGGCTTATTGTGGTTCACACCCTCAGGTGGTAGTTCCTTATCAGAGAAAGTCATCATCGGGGTAGTTCCTCCTGGAAAGACTAGTCCAACTAGCTGCTCTGGTGTGGTATCTATGGAGAGTTTGGCCTTGTCCATAGCAGATAGAACAGCCTGTCTGTGCACTCATGATGCCACAAGCAGTCCCCAGATGGAGATGTCTTCTTGTATCTTCTTCAGCTGCTTCAATACAGCTTCTTCTTCGATCTACTTCTCTTTCTGCTTTTCAGTTTCCTTGTCCTTCCCAGATGCTTCTGGTTGGTCTAGGTGCGGGGGCTTGAAATACCGCCCGCTTCATGTCATGTGATCAACCTCATCGAGATACCAGGTGTCGTCTGGTTGATTGCTGCCCCAATCCTTGTCTGTGTGGGCAAGACATAAATCATCGTCTTCCCACCACATTCCGTGAACAGCCAACAGACATCTGCCTGGCTCCAGTGTGATTGTACCCGCAGCACTTTCAGCCCACATGCTTACAGCATCTTCTGTCCTTGTGCCCACAGCATTTTCAGTCCCCTCATGGGATTTGGCTTTCCCGATTCTCTCAGAATCCCGTTGTTCCACCTGTGTCAGCGCAGTTTGTTGTTCAGCTTTCTCTGTATTCTGAGCGAAATTCTTTGTACCGGCGCTCTCCGGCAATGTACTCTGACTTCCGGCCCTTCCGGCCACAACTGATACCCTCACCCCTGCCGGGCCTTGTTGGAACTCTACAACATTCGATTGATCATCCAGCCATCCGGTAGCCTCTGCCGATTCCTTATAATCAAACCAGTTGACTGCTGCGTCCCCTGATTCCTGGTCATTGAAAAACTGGAGGTTGGGAAAGTCCTCTTCTACAGCTGTCAAATCATCTGTTCTCTGCTCACGTCTATCCCCCTGGATCACACACAGTTCTGCTCTCTCTGGCAATTCTACACTTGGCTCAGACTGGCCTATTGACAGGATGTAATCACTTGGATCGTAGGCTTCCCCAGCAAAATTCCCAGATTGCTCAAACCCTGACTGAACCATTCCATTCTCTTCTGCAATCTCCCATGCACCGTCTTCAACAGCCGCCACCATTGGCTCAGGTTGGGTTGTGGAGATGTCCATCATGCACAAAAAGTTAGTGCAGTTGGGAAGGAGCACCTCCAGCTTAGGTAGATGGGAAGGAGTGATATAGATGCTAGGATCGTAAGACACGACCCCAGTCTGGATAAAGTTGACTCTTTTGGGAGGTGGAGCTTGGTTGTGTGTAGGGAGTGGGTTGGTTGTGACATTGGGTCTTTCTGGTGGCAAAATCACCTGTTTGTCAAGGAGATCTTGAATCTCGTGACGCAATCTGAAACATTGGTCAGTGTCATGATCGTGTTGCTGGTGATATGCGCAGTATTTGGCTGGGTTGTGAGTGGGGGGTAGTGGATTCGGTAACAGCCTCAGCTCCAGGGGTTTTAGATGCCCTTTTCTGATTAAGACCCCCAGAGCCTTGGACAGGGGCATGTACAATGGGGTGAAGGTTCTTTGGCCTCTAGGTTGGTATTTAGTGGTCTGTGTATTGCTTCCAGATGCATCGGAGAAGGGTGTGGCTGCCATGGGCCGTGGAAGGGGAGGGGGAATGGTGGCGACCATGCTTACCTCCGAAGTTCTTGCAGTTACAGCGCCACTTGGGCCTGCATTGTTGTTGCGGTTAAAGGTTCTTCGGGGTTGCTCCCTGTCTTGGTCAATCAGACCTTGTTTCATCGCATCTTCGATTTGTACCCCCATCTTGTGCGGATCTGAAAAGGTGGGGAAGGGGAGTACAATCATTTTTTGTATCAATTTCGGCTGGAGATTGCGCACAATCATCCTGATCTGGTCCTTATCGGTGGGCCTTAGAGTCATCATCGAGGCCTTCGCCCTCAACCGGGTCACGAAATCCGAGAAACTCTCTTTGGGCTTCTGCCTTGTTGTTTCGAGATCACGAGTTGTAATCTCAATTTGGGTGTTGTAAGAGTATTGCGCAACAAAGGCCTCAGCCATTTCATCCCAACTTCGCTTGACATCATCCTCAAACTTCGCATACCAGATAGCGGCCACACCCAACAGGGTCCGGCCGAATAGTGAAAGCTTCTGGGGTCTGGTTAGGCCCATTGGCCGTAGTATATCTGAGAATAGCCGGAGGTGGACCATGGGATCCGCAGATCGGTCGAAGCGATCGATCTGCGGCATTTTGAATCTATCCGGCAATGTTATAGCCACATCGGTATATCCGTCCTTGATATCCGGAATAGCATTTACCCCCTGGGATTTTTTGAATAGCTTCTCGAGCTTGCTCAATTTCAGTGCTATAGGGTCTACTTCGAACTCGAAGGGAGAGTCCAGGTGGTTGACGGGTGTATGTACTTTGGATAATTAAGGTGGAAGCGGGGGCGGAGCCGGTCCCGTTGGGATGTCTGTGTCCTCCTGAGCGGCATGGACATTTGGCAAGACATTCTGGGTAGTTGGTGTCTGCTCGGGTAGCGGGACCCCTGGCGGAGGAGGAATTGGATGTGAGGCTGATGCTCCGGTTGCTGCTGTAGCCGGGTAATTAGCTCCACCTGCTGGGCCATGATTGTGGCCTGCTGTTTAGAGAACTCTACTTGGCGGACAGCGTCCTCCTGCATTTGCTTCATACTTTCTTGGAGTTGGCGCATCATTTCTTCCATTCTGGCCATGTTTTGCTGATCCTGCTGACTGACTGGTATGTGTATCTCTATGGCAGAAACTGAGACCTCAGCCCGACTGTTTATTGCTAGGGTAGACCACTGCTCTGGTAACCTCGGCTCAGACACACTACGCTTTCTCGGCCTTCTTCTGATAATCGGGGGTAGAGAATGGAACACTGGCCGTCCGTCAACCAGATCCTCAGATCGATTGAGCCGACGACCTCTTGTCCAAAGTGCTTGGGGAATATCTGCTGGGTTGGAAGCAATTGTGCTAAAACTGCCCTAGCAAAAAGATAAATAAAGCAATAAGGAAATAAATAACCAGATAAACGAACAACATAACAGCTTAAAATAAATACACAACACACAGCTGGGCATAACAACACACGGTCGATAAGCTGAATACACACTGTCCTCAAACACTGATCACTATCCCTGAATCACTGTCCCCCAAGACTGAATCTGATACCCGCAGATAACTGATTCTCAAACACTGACTGATGCCCGCAGCCCTGATGCCCAAACTCGTAAACTGATACATGCATTTCCCTGTAGAGACGCACTCTAAAAGCACATAACAGATAAGTGAGACCCAAAACACCCCTATGTTGGGGTAGGGTTTCCCTGTTCTATTTTGTCAGGAGCTAGGGTTTCACTACGTATGCAGCGGTTTCAAACAACCTATATCGGGTAAGCAACCTGTCCTAGTTTGGAATGGTCACTACGGATTCCGAATATGCATTAGGTCGAATGGTCAAAAGGGTGCCCCAGTAAAACTGGGGTTTTTGTTTCCATACTGGTTGAGCCCGTAACCGGTAAGCCTTATGGCACGCAACCTCTGGCAAACCGTTCAGGAATAGCAGATGGCAAACACGGTGTCCTAGGCGTACCAATGCAAATGCAATGCAAAGAAACACATAAGTGTAATCAAAACACGATATCATGAGTTCGCGTCAAGTTCTCTAAGATCCCCAACCGAGTCGCCAGAAACTGTAGACGTCCCCGAACGTCTCGGGAGGGAAATCCCGTTCTGTTCACTTTGGGCTCACTACAGTTTGGACTCAAATTGTCACGGTTCGTAATCTGAACCAAAGAGTCCAAATCCGGCAAATCGTTTTGAGAAAACAGATTTTTGAAAGAAGTGCCAAACATGGACTACTTTGCCAGATACAGAGTCGCCACCTAAATATTTTATTTTTGGGAAATTTAGGAAACCTTGACTCGTGCCTAAGGCCACGTGTCCGTCATCACCAAAGTTGCCTCGGCTCGGGAACTTGGGTATGATTGGGGAAGGTCACTTCGTGAGCACCTCCGCTCGCCCGATCAAAGATCGACCTCTACTAACCATGATATCTAGTTTTGAAAACATTATGCATTCTTATTCCGGTTATTAGCCTAGATTTAATATGAGATGCGCACAACATACAAGTATGGACCGGGTCGCCTGAATTGGAATAATACATTTCATGTTTGTTTTTTTGAAAGATGGTTTACTACTTGCAAGTAGGCTTGAAATGCAGATTTTGCCACCCTTAGGTGGCCTTAGAAAAGATGGTTTTGCCACTATCTAGTGGGCTTAAAACTCACAGTCAATGCATTGTTTCAATCCAAATAACCCAACCTTCACCCACAGGCATTCAGGTAGTTATATCACATAAGCAAATAGCCTCATGGTAAGCATGCTATCATGGCAGTCACTCACACACATGCAAGGATGCTAAAGCGTAAGAACTTACTGAGTACTCCAAGCCAAAATAGAAACTATGTTAGAAATCCATGCATGATCCTAACTATACAGAAATGCCTAATGCAACACATGCAAAATGCAACTAAGATAGGCTCGGCTATTCTAAACATGGCATATGGAATGCTACAGCTAATATGTATTCAAATTGGAATTGAAATACAATGCAGTGAATATGATGTGCCGAGCCCGGTGCATGCAAAATAGATGAATAAATGCAAACATGCTATCATACTGTATGCTAATTGAAACATGCCCTATTCTAACCATCATAAGCTGGTAAATAAAAGGGAGAAAGACGTGGGGTTGGAAGACATACATCACACGCACGCACACTTATTACAATTGTGCCCTCGCTCGGAGGGTCCGAATAAATAATATACAGTCCCAAATGAATAATTACAGTCCGAATAAATACAAAATCCTAATTAATTAACAAATTAATCTAAGAAAGCAGTAAATTAGCATGCAAGCTAGGGACTGCCTCAACTCTGCTCCGGATGATGAATGATGCATGTTCGGGTTGCCTTGCGCGGAAATCCATTACGATGCCCCAATTAGCCTCTATTTACAATTAAGCCCAGAATATTGTGCAAAGCTCTGAAAGGCTGTTGATTCTTGATTTGCTGCAACAAAGAGCAAGAAAGGGACATGGCAAAGTATTTTCACATATGTATGCTTGACTACTGTTCAGGGAGCGTAGTCCTTGATCCTCGTGCCACCAATCGCGCATCTCGATGCATGATGGCCGAGGAGTCGATTTGCATGACTCAATATGGAATGAATGCACATATATACACAACAAGGCCTAATCTCCATCATGGATAATCCGGAGTGTCGGCGATTGAGAATTGAGACACGTTCCGTCACTCAAAGTACGAAACGTCCCTCGTTTCCCGTGCTCAGGCTAACTCCTATCCCAAACACAATGCAAATGAGATGGCATGCACTATGCAACTAATATACAACCTAGCATACACAATGCTATGAAATGGCATACACAATGCACGATGTAACATGGCATACACGATGCTCTAACATACAACCTAGCATACGCAATGCTATGAATTGAAATGGCATACACAATGCATAATGGACTTACACCAACATGAGTGGACCTCAGCCACACTCACATTAGTGGCCATGAGATGAAAATGAGACACTTGAGATGCGTGCACACATGCACGCAAACCGAGGACCGATCCTAAGGCACAAATGCCACTCTAACAAGGCATGGCAAGACATGAAATATGGCATACAAACATGCAAGTTCCAGCACTAAAATGTGATGCAAAATGATCCCGAAACACAAAACATGGCACCCGATGCATGGAATGGTCCCGAAACACAAAACTAGGCACATGCATTGACCTATAGCTATACAAAGCATGCATTATTTGATCATGAAGCATAAAGACAGAACTAAGGCAGTCCCAAAACATGAACATTTCTAGTTCAAAGCATGGCCAAAATATGCTATCAAGATGGACTAAAATAGCATGCAACTTTGACTAGCAAACATGGTTTACATGGCATGTATATGAAGCAGGTGAGAACTCATCAAACTAGAAAAAATTAGTGAATAAAACATGCCAAAACATGCCCAAATAACCTCTGAAATGCAGCCAACACATGCACAAATGATGGGTTCTTTTAGAGGGCATACAAAGGGGTTATTAACCACATGCATCAAGGACACTTAGCATAGGCAAATCAACTCTGAAAATAAAATACGATAGCCCCAAAAGTCATCAAATTGGTCCTAAAATCAGTCAACAAAGCATGCAAGATAGGGCCTCTTTGGAAGGCCAAAAAGACCATCATGCAAAACAAGGAGAGAGGGGGTCACCCCCCCTCTGATTTTGGCCTTCAAGAACACACCTAAGCCACTGAAAATCCACTGGATTTCAGTGGCTAAGAGGCCAAACCATGGCCAATGCAAGTGTTCTAATGCATAGCCCTAATCATGAAGAGATGAAACATGCATAGGGTGAAGATGACCCGAAAAAGAGAATAGACCTTGATCAAACATGAAGATGATGTTAAAAAAAGGCTTTTTTCAGTTTAGATCGAAGTCCAAAAAGGCTCACAAATAAGGCTAATGTATCATGCAAAAACAGCCCTAAAAGAGATATTGAACAAATAGGGAAGCAAAAGGCCTCAAACAGCAAAGAGCCCTTCAACAAATTTGAAGAGGGGTTCAAAAAAAGATACTTTACAGTTTATGGAAAATCTCAAATATGCTCAGAAGTAAGGCTAAAATATGATGCAAAAATAGCCCCAAAAGAGAGATAGAGAGCAAGAGGCATTAGGTGGCCTCAAAAAGCAAAGAGACCTTAACAAAGTTGAAGAGGGGCTCAAAATAAGGAACTTTACAGTTTGGCTCGAAGCCCAAAAATGCTCACAAACAAGGCTAATATATCATGCAAGGAATAGCCCTAAAAGAGAGATAAAGGGAAAGGGGCAGCAGATGGCCTAAAATAGAAAACATTCCTTAATCAAACATGAAGATGAGCTCAAAATAAGACTATTTCCAGTTCAGATCAGAGCCCAAAAATGTAAGCAAAATGGGCTAAGATATAGAACAAAATAGTGCAAAAATGGGGAGAATAGGAGCTTACCCTTGTAGCACAACTTTCCAGCGGCTTCTGGTCCAAGATTTTGAGCTTCCAACCTCTGCAAATGGCCTCCAAGTTGCTGGAATGGAGTATGGAGGTGGTAGGCTATGAGGTGTAGGGTGAAATGGCCAAGAACCAAGGTGTTTGGAGGCTTAGATGAGGGAGATATAAGGTTGTATGTATAATGGAGCCTCAGTTGGTTTCTAACCCTTAGAAATGGAGGTGGGGTGTTGGTTATATAGAGGAGAGAGGCCAAGGAAAAAGGGGGGGGGGAAACCAATTCAAATTTCCCCCCTAAAAGGGCAGTCTCCCGGGCAGGGGTCTGGTGCAAAACAGCTGGCACAGCTGGAATGCACCAGGAGAGAGAAGTTTGGCCGGCCAGGTTCAAGAGGTTCAGGTGGCCGGCCGGCCACCTCCCCTGGCCAGCTGGCCAGGGGTCAAAAGGGTCAACAAAATTAGTGGCCGGCCACCCCAAAAAGGTGGCCTTCCATGTGTGTACAACACAGTTGTATGGTCAAAAACTGGAAAAAGTAACCTAGGAGGGAGAAAAACCAACTTTTGAGAGGGGTTCAAAAGGGTCAGGGGGAATTAATGGCTGGCCTATCCATATTGGTGGCCTCCCAGGTGTGTACAACACAATGGTGTGGTGGAAAGTCAGAAAAAGTGGCCCGGGGATGGGAAAAATCAACTTTCTAGTGAAGAAAACGGGCGATAAAGAGCGATGAAGTAATAAAGCTGGTTTTTAGAACAATTGCTGGCCTCCCACCTTCCTATAACCTCTCTAACAATGAAAATAAGGTCTCTGCCAAAAATGAAACCAAACCAATGCAAAACGAAGGTTTGGGGGCCAAAACGCGCGGCCCGGGGCCCCGAAAATTGACTGTTAAGCACCGGAGGTGGCGTTCGACGACGAAGTTGGTCTCTCGAGCCACAGTGTCCCTCAAAAGGGAGGAAACAAGGTGTATGCCAAAAACCGGAGCAAACGGAGGTGGTTAAGTGGTCCCAAACTGAGGCACACGGCCGACGGCTCCGAAAACCGGGCTCCAAACAGGAAAAATGGCCTACGACCACGAAACGTAGCCTACGGCTACTGAGAGATGGTCTACGAGACCTCTCCCTCCCTTCGGGAAGAGAAAACAGAGAAAACGGGACCTGGTTCGCAAATCCAGGCAAAGCACAAAAGAGTCCGGAAGTCCGGAGGTAAGGCTCGCGGCAGAGACTCCGCAACTTCAGAACGAGTACAATATGCAACATCACCAAGCCCTCAATCGGTGACGTCTGAATCTTAAGGTCAGTCAAAAATGGGGTGTCTACAGTGTCTAATGCAACACATGCAATATTTCATTAATGGGCTCGGCTACTAATATGACATATGAATCGATTTGAACAACATGCGGTTAAACATGTATTCAAAGAAGTATTTAAAATGATGATGCATTTTGAATGATGCACCGAGCGTCGGTGCATGCAATACGAACGAATGGATGTAAGCATGCGATATGCTAATTAAAACATGTCCCTAATCTAACCATCAAAAGCGATTAAATAAAAGGGAGAAAGACGTGGGGTTGGAAGACATACACACACGCACGCACACTTATTACAACATTACGCCCTCGCGGAGGAGGGTCCGAATGAATAAGCTAACTAACTAGCTACGCTAATTAAGCTAACTAATTATTACAAACCAAAACTAATTAACTATTCTAGTTAACTAATTATTACAAACCGAAATCAAATAACTAGCTAAACTAACTAATTATTCACAACATTTAATTAGCTACAACTAATTAATTACAACATGCAGCTAGATATTTAAGCGACAAGCAAGCTTAAAAATGCAAGGGAGGCTCATGCACGTGTCTGGTTTTCACCCGAAAAGCCACTGTTTTGCTGCTACAAGCCTCTGTTTGCACATATGATCATCAAAAATTCTGCCAACTTCCAGAACACCTCTGCTTCATATTACCAACACATTGTGCAAAAATCACTGATGGCCGATAAGAGGAACAAGGGGCTGATCGGCTACCAATGGTGGCCGGTCAGCCACTGGTGGTGGCTATCGGCCACTGCTGGTTCACACTTGCATGCTGCAACAGAGAGCGAAACAGAGCAAAACAGTGTATTCTTACAGGTTGTTTGTACTGTTTACCCTCCTTATCATCACACAAGCTCAAAGGAGAGAAAGCCTCAAACCATCAATCAAGCAATTTCCATGCATGATGGCTAAGGGACCAAGTTTGTACAAGTTTAATATATGCATAAACAAGACCAAATTGACCACCACCCTATCATGCATGATCAAGGGCAATGGTGAACAAGGAAAGTGGCACATTTCATCACTTTTGAGTATGAAATGTCCCATTTTCCTTGTGTTCGAATTAATGTCCAATTCGAACATATGCAATGCAACATGAATGAGGCTTATCTTGCCTCTTTTACTTGTCATTTTTTTTATTTACTCATTTTAATTACCAAACCATTCCTTAATCCAATTGTCCATTGGTGATTGTCCTCTAGTGGAAAGAGAGCTCAAACCACAAGTTGCTTTGGGCATGAAAGAGGCATTACACTGTTGGTAATGAACCCTCTAAGGGATTAAACCATTAGGTATAACACCTCCATTTCACACTTAGGCAAACAAGGGGTTTAAAACCACTTTCAAAGCAAACAAAAGAGTGAAGAATTGAGGGAGATTGTAGAGATTAAAGTGCTGAAATTAAGTGCAAAACAACACTAAAACATGCTATCAGCTCAAAAAATTGGTGATTAAAGCCCTAAAACACCAAGCTAGTGAAGGAAACTACACTACAACCATGCCATACAAGGCTCAAATGAATTAACCAGCCAAAAACAGAGGCAAAACAACCCTAAATATAGTCTAAAACATGCTAGACTTAAGCCACAAAAACCTAAAACAATAAGCTAATACATGAGGCTAATTAGGCATGGAAGCAAGACATAAGGAGGGGAGGCTAACCCCTCCAATTTTGGACTTCAAAATGAGTTTTTTACCACTGAAAAACCTCTAAAATTCAGTGGTTAAAAGGCCCAAAAAATTTGGTTTTAAAGTGATGAATAATAGCACAAAAGCTTAACAAACAAAGGAGCAAGAAGGGTGGACCATCCCCTAACTCAAAATGACCTCAAACCAACACTTTTAAACCATAAAAAACAGAGTTTTTGACAGTTCAAAATCATCCCAAAATAGTTGAAATAGATGGCAAAACAAAGATACAAAACGAGTATAAACAAGGTAAGTGATATACCTTTGAAGCAAAGCACAAATTAGGCACAAATTCAAGCTCAAACCTCCTTCTAGACCTCAAACAAGACTCTAAGGAACCTCAGCTTAAAGATGGTCAAGTTTGATTAAGGGTTGGTATGCAAAAGTATAAAGAAACTAGGCAACCAAGCACAAAATATCAAGAGAGAGAAAGTTAGAGAGAGATATTTTTTTTTTGTCTAAAATTGCTAACCCTCAAAAATGGGGGAGGAACCCCCCTATATATAGAAAAATAAGTCTTGAGCTTAGGAACATTCTACCATACACGTGTATGGAGATGCAGCTCAGTATGTAACAGCTGGCACAACTGTCAACAAATATCTGAAAAAAGAGACTAGTGGCCGTTGGCCACCACTGATAGCTGACCAGCCACCACTAATAGCCAACAAGCATAAGCCAAGGCCGACAGCCTATGGGGCTGGCCGACAGGTCACCCACCCTATACCAAGGTTTTAGACAAAGGAAATAGCATCATTATCTAAATTTCATCTATTAACCAAAGTTTCAAAATTTTGTTTAAGATAATTGAACATTGGGTACATTTTTATTTTTTGATGACCGGGTGTCCAAGCCAACTTACGCACAACTTAACTAATCCCAAGACCCATGTAAAATGCCCCCTTCAAGTGGATCAGGCAAATCTAGAGTAGAGCCTGTGCGTGCGGCCCCACGAAGTTGATAGCACTTAGTAGAAGTTAAACCTAAGATTTGGAAGGGAGCACACCCCCAAGCTGCACCCACTAGGCCAAACCCTTGGGATTAACATTGGGTACATTTAACATGCATTTTCTCGATTCCATTCCTTTAGAATTCATGCAAGGTAAATACAAAGAACCCTAGAAAGAAGAAGATTAGAGACTTCTGCATACTCAACTTACCATAGAGAAAAAGTCGATGGCTTAAGAATATATATCCTAGCATTGACTTCTCTACTAATAAATAGATTGTTTCTAGACATTTTGTTCTTATGAATCTCTTTTACTTTTCCTTTCTTTTCTTCATGAGTTTCTTTCCCTCACTCTTCTTCTTCTACTGAATGGCTATCTCTTCCTCTTTAAAGATCCTACAGACTCCCTTTCATCCTTGATCCTCCTCTTTTCTCTATCCTTGCCATATGGCCCCTATAGCTATATTGTATTTTAGACATTTTATGTACACTTACGTTTCATTTAATCGTTAAAATATTTTTTTTTTCCGTTGATTTAACTAGCAAAAATAGATAAGTGGCTTATATTAAAAAAAAATCAAATAATTAAGTTTTAAATGACTAGATAAATGGCTTCAAGAGCTCTCACTTTTCCAAAGCTCCTACAAGTGAACCTCTGTGTTTGGGGTTATTTTTTGGCTAAAATTCACAAAAAGACAAAATAGTCTAAAATAGTTAATAAGACAAAATGTCACATCAAACACATAATCATTTCAGTTTCTTTCTCACAAACATCACATCTAATTACAAAAAAATCCAATAATCTTCCCAAACATAAAAATTTAACTTACTAAAATAGCCAAAAACTAAAATAACCTACTAAAATAGCAACTTCCCAAACACCTACATGATGTGATTTATTTTTTGGTGGAGCTTTGATGAGTGGTTGGTATTTTATACACCCCTGAGATTGGCTTATGGTTTAAGTAATTGATTGTAGTGATGCCATGTGGCCAAGGGAAAACAGAGGGAAAATATTCTCTCTAATAGTCAGGCCGAGTAATTGTAAGCCCTGAGGACTTTGTGCTTTTCCCTTGAATAATCCTCCAAGGATAATAGACAGTCCGAGAGCATTATGAATTACATCGTCAATCCTTTGTCTTTAGCCACCAATCCAATTTCTTGCCGCAAGGTTTACCGAGTCGCGGAAGACCCCCAAAGTCCTGTCACCTAGGCTTTGGATATATACGACTTGTTTTAATTAGGAAAGGATATCTCTGAGTTCCATATATTCAAGAGAGGGTCATTGACTTCGGTCGCAGCTTACCATTCTACGCATCATTATCGAAATGGGTCCAAGCCCTTATATTGCTCTGGGACTCACTTTACGTTGTGACTTCTAGATTCCTACAATATTGCAAGCTAAATGCAACCTTTCGTGTTTCGACCATGTGGGTTTTTGGGTTCATTGAAGTTTTCGAGTCCCAAACACATAATCTCCTTGGACTGGGGTCTGCACCTTTCTTCTTTATACTTTTCTTGTCTTTCAAGAATCGTGTATTTTACCCTAGAATTTGGGCCTCAACTTCTTCGAGCTTTTCCCGCATTTGCAATTTGGGCTGGAATTTTGAATTTAATGTCTTTAATTCCCCCCCTTACAAATCAAAATTTTTTCAGCTTCTCTTTGAAAATTTTTGATCACAATCATTTAGAACCACTTTCAGCTCATCCAAACAGACATTTCATTGCCCATAAATTAGCAATCTCTCTAGTCATTCTATGTAATGAAAAATTGTCACTATTCATTCGTTTTCTTTTTCATCCTCTACTTCATATTCTACATACCTTACACTTTCGTTTTCCAATGAGTAAATACATACATAATTGTGGTTCGTCAACAATCTTCTCATCATGTTGTGACGTTATTGCGAACACCATTTCATCTCGATAGATAAATGGCTAGTATTCTGAAATATCGTGAGAAGGTCAAATTTGTCTTAAAGAGAGTGTGAAACACTCAACTTGGTTCATCATTCATCTCCTTTCCTCCAAGTATTTTGTATGCCTGCTATTTTTTCCCAGATTCATTTGTTGTTATAATTTGTTTAATTTGCAATTAGTTATATAATTAACAATTAAATTTTTATCAATCTGGATTGTGCATTATGATCTTAATTCTGTTTTATATTTCACACAATGTACACGAGTATACTGAGGTTTTTCAACAATATATTCGTATCATATTATATGAAGACTTTATTAAGAAACATGGTAAGGGCTAATGACAAATATGATAATTTATTTTTTAAGTTATGCTTTTAACTTACAAAATAAGTGATATGTGTCATTTAAGTAGAAATTCACTTAATAAATTACCCTTCTAATTTTTAAAGTATAGGAGATATGTCGATATTCAAAATTTTACATTCACTATTGACTTTCATGATTTGGTTAGAGAATCAAATTGAAACATTTTAAAACATATTTTATATATTTATTGACAAATTGACACAATTTAAATATTTGAAATCAAAATAATATAAAACTCATACATTAAACATTAAAAATATAATTAACCTACTAACACAAAAAATTCAAAAATATACCAATTGTTTATTATATCTATATATATTTATATTTGTCATTATTGAATTTTTTAGAGAAAATATCTCCAATATATATATATATGCATACATAGACATTTATTGCATCTAAACTCCATACTTTGAAAACAGAAACATGTAATAAATAAAAAATAAAAAAATGCCAATTATTTATTTATTTATTACATATATATGGCTTTCCCTTTAGGCAAACTGTTATACCAATCAGTCCCAACTTTATACTTTTGTTCCGGTAAGTCCTATTGGTGGGGAGATTTGTTCCCTTGTGATCATATTTTTCATTTTTGGTGTTATTGAGGGGACAATTGTACCCTTTTGTTGTTTGGAAACATGTTTTGCTCACATTTGATAGTTTGAATGGTACGTTCACATATGTTTTAGCCATTACGGGTAGGGTTTTGTGTCGTCTGAGTTGGGGTGTCTGCGACGGCTGTGTGGCAGACTGATAGAGATTCCATTTTCATCGTCAGAACACCTTTGTTACGAAGGTATGTTCTATTCTGTGTTCAAATATAGTTCAATTAGATATTTATGTCACATTGCACTTCGTTAATTTGTTTTTACATTATTGGGGGGTTTGTATGTATCACTGTGGGGTGTTTCTGAACAACGTCATAAAATGGGGTGTTATGTTTTGCATTGGTGGGGTTGTTTTGTGTGCTATTGTGGGTTGTGTTGTTTTGATGAGGGGTGTGGTTAGTTTTCCAGGTGGCATGGGTTGTAGGGGGGCTAACGAGATGTGCCAATGTTAGTGGGTATGTTTGTTGGTGTGGGTTTCTCTTGCATTGTGTGTGGTGTATGTCATTTTATGTTGTTTTCGTTTGTTGTGGTCCTAATGAAGCACGTGTTGATGTTGTCAGGGGGATGGACACGAAAATTATGTTAATTTGTTGTTACGAAAATATGAATGCTGCAATTAATTTGCAAGTTCCGTTTCAGTTTCATGATATAGTGAATCGTAGGTGTGGGAAGTTTGCTAGGGTAACACCTTCTGATGTGTGTTTGTTCTTTAAGATGCCAGGTTACAATAATTTCACTTTGCAGAACGATGTCGATGTGGAAAATATGGTATCCCTTGCACGGTCTTTCCGTTTGCAATGTGTCGATGTGATTATTCAGTTACACGATTCACCCGATGATGATAATCTTGATAGCCCATTTCACATTGCACAAATCGTTCCTTGTCACATGGACGGGGTGTTTGGCAAATCGATAATGGATGATGAACATGATTTATTGGCAAAATACTGTCCTTATGTTGAGAAAGTGTTCTTGTCCGCTTCATGGGCTAACAGGATTTGACATATTGGTCAAAGTTTCGAGAGTGAAGCATCTGAATTTCAGAATGTTCTTCGCAAGTATACGGTTGAGTGTGGCTTTCGCTTCAAATATGTGAAGAATGATTCTGTTTGAATCACAGTTGTATGCATGATGAGAGAATCAAAAGGATGCATGTGGTCAGAACATGAACGTGTCTTGCATGCCAATGGTTTTTTTTTTACCTTTGGAAGTGGAATAGCGAGCACATTTGTGGTGTAGTTATGCGGACCCCCAAAAACCCAAGTGTAGGTTCCGACCTAGTTTCTAATGTTATTTCTGAACGGGTACATGACAAACCTCTCACAAGACCTACCGATGTTGTGTATGACTTGAAAAAAGATTACGGATTGGAGGTTAGTTACTGGGTTGCATGGATAGGGGTTGAAAAAGCTCGTGGGGAGATGTTTGGTGCACACTTCATTTCATTCGACCAACTTCGATGGTATAGTACTGTAGTCATGGAAAATAATCCAGGGAGTTACATTAACATTGAATATGATGAACAAAACAACCGTTTCATACGTTTGTTAATTTCATTCAAAGCATGTATTGATGGGTTCAACCATTGTTGTCCATTGCTTTTTTTGGACTGGACTTTTCTTAAGGGGAAATTCAAGGGAAACTTGCTCGCCACTACGGCAAAGGATGGCAACCAAGAAATTATTATTCCTTATTAATGAAACAGTAATTACATTGTTGCAAGGAAGGACACGTTGGTACTGACATTGGCCTCACCGTCATACCATTTGTTTATATGTATTTTTCTAACACAACGATTGTTTACTCAATTAATAACAACAAATTGCAGGTTCATTCCCTTTAGCCATTGTGATTGTTGATTCGGAAAACACCACAAACTGGGCTTGATTTTTGGGACATCTCACAAATATGGTAAACGGACAGAGGACACTTATGTTTGTCTCGGATCGACATACAGGCTTACTGGAATCGATAGCCATCATATTTTCCACAACCCATCATGCGTTCTACTTACAACATTTGCAACGAAACTTGCAAGATAAGTTGCGGTACGTGAATAATTCATATCAAGCTAGGATGTTGTCTAAATTCCGTGCTTGTGCTTATGCACCAACTATGGATGCATTCAATCATAGTCTGGAAGAGTTCACAAAATGTGGACGTAAGGTTGTATCGACTTTCTTGAAAAATTTACCCCCTCAATATTGGGCGAATGCTTATTTCCGGTACATAAATTTTCATATTTTTCTTCCCATACCCATTGTCTTTCTGTTATGTCTTAAATTTCGTGGCATGTGTTCATGTGTTGGCTATTTGTATTCTAACTTATTTCTTACTCATTTCGCAACAACGGTTCACAATATGGTGAGATGATTTCGAACGCCGTTGAATTGTTCAACTTGTGGATACGAGAAGCACGCCACCTACCAATAACTCAAATGATTAACAGTATTTGGGCAAAGATTATGCACCAGATGTCAAAATGCCGATGTAAAGCACAAGCATGGGTTGGTGCTATTTGTCCAAAGATGGAAGCTCGGTTGGTTAAAGCATACAACAAAGGTAGATCGTGGCTTGTAAACCAATCCAACAATGAGGTGTATGAGGTTCACTCCTTCCCATCCGTCATGGTCGATGTTGGTAGGCATACATGTTCTTGTTTCCAGTGGCAAATCAATGGACTCCCATGCGCTCACGAAATTGTGGCAATATGAAATAGTAGATTAGACCTATACGAATTAGTTGCTTCGCACTACCACGTGGCTGAGTACCGAAATTCATATGCACACAACATAAGCCCCATTCCAACTATCACTAAACCACCATTTATCGCTGCAGATTTTGTCATACAACCACCGACTGTCAAACGTCCACCGAGAAAGCCCAAGAAGAAATGAATGCTTTCTAAATGGGAACAAGTGTAACAGATTTGGTGTGGTCATTGTCAACGCATGGGTAACCACAATAGGAAGACGTGCAAGGAACCAATTTAGATTCCAACCTATAGTCATCGATTTATAGTTTTACATGCAACTGTTCCTTTTTTATTTATTTATTTAAGTGGGTGGCAAAAACATTCCATTAGCAAGTGTAGCTTCCAAGCCACGTTTGTCTTATAACAAATTTTACCACTTTAACATATGTGTTACGTTTCAGTTTCTATCATGATCTTATTATAGCCAATCCGCCATACTTGAATGTTTACTTGTACCATGTCATCGTCATGTAGACGACCCGACCAATGTATATTCAAACATAACACACATGCAACAGCTACAATACACCAACACCACATGCTGTGAAGCATTAATAAAACACAAACCATGCCAATGTGTATAGCGTGAATGTATTAATAAATTGTGAATACGTTTTTATCATTTTTGAATGTGTTGCAGTTTCCAATCTTCACCAAATTTCATAAACTTGCATGTACAAACTACGTATGCATGTACTTTATTAACATCTTACTATTTTTGTTACATAGATTTTCATCACCACAGCGACGCTAGTGTGACACAATGTGATGCACAGCACAAAATCACATTACATACATACATTGTAGCAGTTTCCATTCAACACTACCACATCTATGTTGCAAAACAAACCTTATTTCCATTCATATTATGTGGTACCCTTTCAAAAATAACCGTTCTGCAACACACATAATTAATATTTCCATACAAAACCAAAACCAAACTTCCAAAATACCAGTTTAAACTAATCATCATATGGATAAAAAAAAAAAAAATTGCATAAACCACATTCATATGCAAACACTGTTGAGTACGAGTTTCTCCCAAACCAATGGTTACCACCAAAGACTTCTAATCCTTCAACCCCCTTACCGGATTGTTAATGAACGACTTCACCATATTTGCTGGCAGCACACTGCAATTAGTAATGATCATTCCACATCGCTACAAAAAACATACTATTGAATCACATCACACACTATCACCCCACAGTCAAGCCTACACAATAAATAAATCCATGCAATCAGCCACATGTACGAAGACTCAACTTTTACAACTACGATTACCGTCCGTTCAGTAAAAATTTTTCACTTATGTATCTGGTTTTTGTTGTGGACAATTCGTTACAGATCCAACGGGTGCCTGAAATTATCATCAATGCTCTGCTCATCCAGTCTGAATTCACCTAACGATTGCTTCATGACATTCGACACAAGTTCTTTCTGCAACCAAAAAAAAAAAAAAAAAGAAACAAAACAAAACAAAAACATTAAAATCCCTAAAACACAATCCTCATTCATAGTATCATTAGCCAATTACACAACAAAACAAGACAACCCAAATCTTACCAGCATGACAGCTTGAGTGTGGTGTATGTCTGTCCTATCTGCACGCTGCCTCATCAGGTTGAAATACTTTTAACTCCTATCTTCAATATCATATGCCACAAGCGTCCAATGCGCAAGGTGACACATTGGGAAATGAATGTACTAGAACTCACTTCCTACAGACACATTCTTTAGGACGTACTTCTCCCTCGAACGAATATCATTGTTCTTCACAATGTCCTGTAAATGCATGTCACACAATGCACGTTTCACCACCACGCAACAACCAACAGACACAATGTACCACAACTCACCAGACACACACTACTGAAAAAATACGACTGGTTTGCCAAATCATCATCTCCATACATCCTCAACTGCTTGGTTTTTAACAACTCCGCATATGTATCGATTACCTACCAAAAACCATAACCAATTTCACCACAACATTATTTAAAAAAAAAATCATTGTCATCCTGCAACCAAATACTAAAATACTTAACCCAAAGTACATGTACAAAACAACACAATTAAATGAATTATATTTGACGTCTCACATTCCCACGCATCCAACTTTGTTGGATAAGATTCTTCACATTATTAAAATACACCACCACGCTGTGGACGCGATCCCGGGAACTCATTGAATGTCTGCGCGCGGCCTCTGGTGCAAGGGGCACGCGAATTCTCATTTTGTTCTATGAGTTACCACAGTTTGGACTCAAATGTTACGGTTCTAAATTTTTATAAAGAAGTGCCAAACATGGACTGCTTTGCCAGATACAGAGTCGCCACCTAAATATTTTATTTTGGAGGGAATTTAGGAAACCCTGACTCGTGCCTAAGGCCACGTGTCTGTCATTACCAAAGTTGCCTCGGCTCGGGAACTTGGGTATGAGAGGGGAAGGTCATTTAATGAGCACATCTGCTCGCTCGATCAAAGATCGGCCTGTATTAAGCATGATATTTTGTTTTTGAAAACACATGTGCTCTTATTCCAATTTAATTAGCTAATCTTACTACGTGATGCGTGCAACAAACAAGTATAGACTAGATTGCCTAATTTGGAACAAAACATTGCATATTCATTTGAAAATGGTTTGAAATTTGCTACTCGCAATTAGGGTAAATCGGGGATTTCAATGAATTGTCCCAACTCAAGTAATCCAACCTTCACCCATAGGCATTCATGCAGTTAATCACATAACCAATTAGCCTTATGGTAAGTATGCTATACATGGCAACATTAACATACATGCAGTATGCTAAAGCGTAAACACTCATAGTGTACTCTGAGCCAAAATGAAAAACTAGTTAGAAATCATGTATGACCCTAGTTCGTGTTAAGATGGCTAATGCAACACATGCGAAGATGCAACTAAAATAGGCTCGGCTATTCTAGAATGTCATGTGAAAATGCAACTTGATACATGTATTCAAGTAGGAATTGAAATACGATGCAGTATGATGCGCCGAGCCTGGTGCATGCAATACAGATGAATGATGCAAACATGCGAGCATAAGGTATGCTAAAAGAAACATGCCCTAAAACTAACCATCGTAAGTGGTTAAGTAAAAGGGAGAAAGAAATGGGGGTTGGAAGACATGCATCACACACACGTACGCTTATTACAACAATACGCCCTCTCGCAGGACGGACCGAATAAGAAGCTAACTAGCTAATCTAAGCTAATTAAACTAATTATTACACAACAAACTAATTAACTAAACCTAGTTAACTAATTATTACAAAACGAATTGAAATAGCTAACGCATTAACTAAAGGTACAAACCAAAGCAAAAGCTAGCTATCTAAGCATGACAGCTAAGGAAAACAATAAAGCAGGAGCTTTAGAGGGAAAGAGGATGCATGCAAGCCCGGTCGCCTCGTTCGGAAATCCAATGCGATGCCTTGATTTGCCTCTGTTTTCATCTGTTCTCAGAACACTGCACCAAGCTCCAAAAAGATAAAACTCCACCTTGGGAATCCTGTGGGAGGGTGGCCGACCACTTTTGGTCTCTAGAAACACCTGCCGACCACTTTTGGTTGTTGAAAAACCAGAAAAGTGGTCAGCCAGCTAGTTTTTCTGGCTGGCCGGCCAGTTGTTGCTGCTGAACCCCAGTTTTCTGCAACAGAGAGCAAGAAAGGGCATGGAAATGTATTTGCAAGATATGTGTGCACAACCACCCTCCCTATCATGTGATGAATTCAAGGGGGTGTGGTTCTCGACCCTCGGGCCACCAATCGCGCATTTCAATACGTGATGGCCGAGAGGCGAAGTTGCAGAATTCAATATGAAATGAATGTACAAGTAAACACATAAGGCCTAAAACTCCATCATGTATGATCAAGAGCATCGGCGACCGGAAATTAAGGCACATTCCATCGCTTGAAGTATGAAACGTCCCTCTTTTCCCATGTTTGGACTAACACCTATTCCAAACAACAATGCAACATATAACATATCATGCTTGATGCAATGTAATGCAACCTTAGCATGGAGACATGCAATGTAACTACATGGCATACACAATGCTAGGGACAAGTGTGCAAACATGGAATTAACATACTAGCATACACAATGCGAATGAACTACATGGCATACACAATGCTCATGATAACTAGCATACACAATGCAAATGGTAACTAGCATACACAATGCAATGACTAACATGGCATACTCAATGCAATATGATCATGGCATACACAATGCGAATCAAGAGCATGGCATGCGCAATGCAAACAACAACATAACATGCACGATGCGATGTGACATGGCATACACAATGCTCAATGGGCTTAAATCGAATGTGGGTAAACCTGAGCCATGCCAAAACAGAGGCCATAATGATGAAAGAAAGGCACCAAAACAAATGCAAGCATGCATGCCAATTGGCTCGCCAATTAAGGCACTAAGGTGCAACTCTAAAGAGCACTTAGAGAGTGAAAGGCATGGAAGTGTAACAACACTAAGTGCACTAAAATGAGATAAGAAATGGTGCCAAACCACTCAAACAACATAGGTATAGCATGCAATGATCCTTAAGCATTAAGCTAGCAAGTAGGACTACAAAGGAGGCATGCAATACATGGCAAATATGCATGAACTAAGCATGGACAGAGCTCAAGTAGGTCTTAACAAAGACCAGAACATACTGAAATGACGGGCTCAAACACCTTGGCATGCAAGCATACAAGCTAAGCAGTAAGTAAGGCGACAATGCTCAACACTTAAAGGCACTCAAAGCATGAATGAAGTGAGAACATGGCAAGTCCATATGCTCTTAAATGTCATGTTAGATGATTCCAAATCAAGTACACAACTCAAATGAAGCATGCAATGGTGCTCAAAGCTTGAGGCAAGCAAGAGCATTTATACTACAAGTATACAAAACATGAAGTATGTGGCTAAGGCAACCCAAAATAGTCCTAGAGCATGTTAAAATAAGTCTAAAACATGTATGGAAGGAAGCCAAAATGTGCTAGCATGAGGGGCAAAAGACATGGAATATGCAAGGCAAATAGGGTGGATTACACTACACCTATTAGAACCAAACATGGTATGACTTAGGCAACAAAGATCAGAGTTATATCATGGCATAATAACCCCCAAAACACACTGAAATGATGGCTCATAAGCTAAGGCATGAAGGTATACGCAATGGTTCATGTTAAGGCATAAAGGGGCAAACCCTCCAACGCATTGAATGAGTAATAAATGTGACTACATGGATATGAAATGTGAATTGAAATCACATTATGAATGATGCCAAATCATTGAAATAGTCCAAGTAACGCATGCTAGTGGACTTGGTGCACAAAGCTAACAAGCTAGATTGAACTATAGCTATCCAAAGCAACTCATGCATGGCCAAGACAACAAAAATTAGAGCTAAAGCATGTTAAAACATGGACAAAAGCTTCATGAAGTTAAGCCAAAAGCAAGCTAGAATGACATGTTACAACATGATACATGTTAGGCTATTTCATGGGAATGCACTACAAGTGCATGGAGCATGCAAAGGCTAACCAAACCAAACCTAAACAGAGGTATGACATGGTAAAACAAGCCCAAGAACATGCTAAAATGGACACAACATAGGCTAGAAATACATGCTACTTCATGAAGCATACAAAGCTAGTGTGTGTGATTTACACTACAAGTGTATTAACCATGCATGGAATGACCAAGGCAAGTAAAAATAGTGGTATGCCACAACAAAAATAACCACAAATACAAGCTAAGATATGGTCAACATACACTTAGTAAAGATGCTCAAACATGAGGCATATTAAGGCATGTATTGAAGATGCAAGTAGAGGGGATGGCCCTCCCCTTCTTAGGACCTTAAAACACCATCCCCACCACTAAAATCCCTCTAGATTTTAGTGGTGAGAAGGCCAATACAAGGTGGTCCCGAAGCTCACAAAAAAGGCTCAAAAACAAGGCCAAACAAGGACTAAGAGGGGGTAAACAACCTCAAACACAAAAGTGATCTTAAACAAATTTTTTAAGCATGAAAAAATAGAACTTTTATCAGTTATGAGCTAAGCTTAAAACAACATGCAAGATAGGCTAAAAGCTTAAGAAAGAAAGGGGGATTTAAAGGTCAAAAGCTCACCCTTGAGGACCCTCTTTATTGCTGCAACTCCAGCAGCCTTTTTGAACTTGATCCAGTCCAAGAACACCAAAAACAACCTCAAGGGACCTCAGCTCCAAGATTAAGGTGTTTTAGTGTGTGTTTGTGCACAAAAGTATGACCAAATGACACCTTTAAGGCACAAAATGAAGAACAAGAGCAATATAGATACAACTATGTAAGTATAACTCTCAAGGCACAAAATTCTGAACCTAGAGGAGGGAGGAGGAGCCTCCCTCTTATAGAAGACAAAAGCCAAAGCTTCTTGGAGAAGCTAAGGGCCAAAGAAATCCCTCCATACACGTGTATGGAGGATAGCTCAAATGCCCTCCAGCTGTGCCAGCTGGAGGAAAATATCTCCAAAAAGGTGCCAAAAAGCAGCCGACCACTTGAAGTGGTCGGCCTGCTACTTAAAGTGGTTAGCCAACCACTTTAAGTGGTCTCTAAGAGCAACAACTGGTCGGCCACAGGTGGGAGAAGTCTAGAGCATGAAAGCAAACTAGTGGTGTGGTGGTTGACTAGAAAAGGTGGCCCGAAGACCAAGAAAGCCAGTTGTCCGACCAAAAAACTGGCTGGCAGAGGAAGAAATGGTTGGCCAAGAGAAATACTGGTCTTCCACCCTTGGACCACCTTCCAAACAAGGAAAACAAGATTTGTACCAAAAACAAACCAAAGCGGATTCAAGACGAGAGATCGAGAGGCAAAGCACACGGCCAAAAGTCCCAAAAACTAGCTGACGAGCACCAAAAGTGGTATGCGACCACAAAAGTGGTTTCCCGGATCACAGTGTCCCTCTAGGCGGAGGCAACAAGGTGTGGTTCAAAAACCATGCCAAACGGAGAACGTTAAGCGGTCCCAAGACAAGGCGCGTGGCCAAAGGCTCCAGAAACCGGAAACTAGTCTCCAAATGGGAAAAGTGGCCTACGACCACGAAAAGTGGTCTACAACCACAAAGAGATGGTCTACAAGACCTCTCCCTCCCTCCGGGAAGAGAAAACAAGATTTGGTCTGCAAACCGAGCCAAAGCACAAAGAGTTGAGAGGCTCGGAGGCAAGGCTTTCAGCCAAAACTCCGGAGACTCGAAACGAGCACAACATGCACCATCACCGAGCGCTCAATCGATGACGTCTGAGTCTTAAAGTCGGTCAAAAATGGGGTGTCTACACACGCTATTCGTAATGTCCACCCACATCCTATACAAAATGCCATTCTCAATTTGTTACAAATTTATAATGTACACAGACCAACATAAATAAAAAAGTAACTAAGTACGTACCCATCACCATGTGTCTCATACGCTTTGGTGATTCTCGTCTTCTCCTCCATTGTCATCATTTTCCAAACTCCAAATTGGTTGTTAATCTCAAAACCGGACCACTTTTTGTTGGGTAACACTATTGCATCCACATCAATTACATTCTCATGTATGCCACGTTCGCGCTCCCTTACCACACCATCACTATTCGCTACTGTTTTCTTGCTATGCCCACCCAATAGTGGGTCATCGAACTCTGCCATTTTCCTCTCCCTACTTTGTTCTTAATGTTACGCACAAGTGAATTTTTCCCACACACACTCGCCACACATTCAACTACATCTGGTATAACTTGCACTTCAAAATCTGAAATACTGATAGCGCATTCACCACGTGCCACTACTATCTTGCAATCCATCACCTTGTCCACAACAACGTTAGCACCACTACTACTCCGCTACGCTACTGCCCTCAATGGTGACACATCACACACCATGACATCACCAAATTCAACTTCCCCCACACCAATGCGACAATTGTTACCCCCATCCGAGACGTCACGGAAAGCCTGTGTCACAACATGGACCTCCCAGTCTGCAAGTTGATCCTCAAGCAATGTTACTATACTTTGCATTTCCTTATTCTCTTCCACCAACTTTTCAAACTCATCATCTTTCACTTTGACTACACACTCGAACCCCTCTATTATGTTCATTGCTTGCAACTCCAACTTCCTCTTTAACCCAGCCACATTTTCTTCAAGCAACAATACCATATCCTTTTTTTTTTTGGTTCTCCAATTGAAGGTTTGCGATTGCACTTACTGCTTCTTTCAGTTTACAATTACTCACTCCGTCATGGCCTTGTGCATCCACGGAACCATTCAAACCATCCATGCTAATACCCCTTCCCCATGTTCTTTGCCACCTCGAGATTCAACATTGCCTCCATGCACCACCTCGTTAGTTGCTGAAACTTCTACCCTCCTCTCGTCCACGAAATGGTTATCACCTTTGGCACATTTCACACTTCTACCAAAGACGTCTGTAACAACTTCTTCCACCACCACATCTGCTATTCCCATAACTTCACGTTCATAATCAAGAGACCTCAGACGGTCAACTTTCACCTGTGCACATTATAAAATAAACAACATTAATAGTCACATATGTCATAATAGTACAAATTATTCACCACATTCAATCAGAATAGTTAAAAAAACCAAGAAATCAATGGGACCAGCCAAATTCACCCATTGAACTTTTTTTAGCAACACCCCAATGTCCAATTTGAGGAATCTAGGGAACATGTTGTCCGTTTGAGGCTCAACTATGTTTGAATGCTCACAAAACCAATACTACATTACCAACAAAACCAAACACAATAAATCAACCAAATAACCAAAGAAATATAATCAAAACGGACATATGAAACAATTATCTACATGTCAGATTAAACATACCATTAATGCAACCACACACCCAGTGACCTTCCCCGGAGTTCTATGAAACTCCTTGATTGAACCAACCAATGTTGTCAGTATTGCCCCAGTCCAATTGTACATTCTAATACTGTTTAGGTCGTTTAGGTAGCGAACAAAAGCCCAACTGATTGTCTCTCCAGGGATAGAGAAAAAAAGCTTGCCACACATATACAATGCCAACAACTTTGCTATGTTTTCCTCATCTTGTTTGGTTGGGCCATTGACAACAGCTACGAATAATGTTTTTACCAGTTTTGATGTTATGCGCGACGTGTCTCGACACCTACGTTGAATGAAATCCAACACTAGCCATTGACTAGGTGACAAATCTAAATGTCTCTTACCACATTGCAATCCAAATATTAACCTTATGTCACTGCTCCCAATTTTCACACTCGCACCTCCAATGTCGAATGCATTATCCCGCTCATTGTATGCCCTTATAATTTTAGAGATTAGCTTATTACATTTTCTAAACTCGTTGTGGTTCAAATTATTCATGTGTATTGCCTCAATCATAATCCAGAACGACGTCTTTCTCAAGTGTTTCAGATGTGCCTCCATCAAATTTGCCGAACTGACGAGCTTAACTATCTTGGCAACATTTGAATGAAAATTCAGCCTCGTATGTGTTGCACGCTGCGGAGCTGTTCCAACCTTAGTCACACTGCAGCCCTCCTCATTTTAACTCCCTGGCTATTTGACTTTGAACCACTTGTATCCTCGACTTGTTTTCATTCACATGCACGAGTCCATGGACTATTTTCCCTTTTACACTCTGCAACACCAACAAATCACATTATAAAAACAACAACAAACACCTACGAATTAAAAACACACAAGCAATCCCTCACCACACATGTGACACACACCTCACCACGGCACCCGACAGTTACAACCTTATAAATAGACTACATACATACATGCCGCCACCATATCACATAATGTCCACACACCGAACAGATTGTACACACCACCACGTGCATAAAAGCAACAACAACAACCTATTCGTAAAGACAACTAACATATCCCTCAGCCTTCTTATGAACTAGAACCAACTTACAAATACACAACACAGACCACTAACCCATAGCACAACAGACACAAACCCACATCCAACACCCCTTCACATCCCAGCATCTTCACAACACACCCCAAACATTACATTTCCTAACTCACGCACCTATTCCCATACAACCATTCACTTACAACAAATTCGTATCGTACTAAAACCGTATTTGATCCCTCACCTACATTCCACAAATAAATACCACAACTACATATGACTCGACGTACCACATTACATTGCCACAAAAAAAAAAAAAAAAAAAAAACAGATTCCATTACCCATGCCTCAAACCCAACAACAATGGGTTCACAAAAACATAACCATCCTCAACACAAGTACAACCCAACCACAACATATCACATAAACACCACAAATCCCTAAAAAAAAAAACATAAAAAATCCCCACAAACCCAACCCACACCACAACATTGTCTTCTATTAGTGTGGTTCCAACATAGATTTTGTCCCACATGCAGTTTATTTGTCACAAAAAAGGCAGATACATAACAAACCATAACTACAATACATGCTATCCCATTGATAACCCATACACCCAAACCATAATCGTGATTGACACACCCATACATAACCACACAGCCAACACAAAAAAATAAAAAAAATCACCCTCGCAAACACACCCCACTACCCCATATCCACAACTAGACAACCCAACAAAAGCCACAATACCTATACATTCAAACCCAATAACTACGTCACAAAAACACAAAATCACACAGTAACACACAACACCTCAACCCTAATATTTCCAAAAAACATGACAGAAATAGAGGTAACAAAAAAAAAAAAAATACAAATACGCATGACCCACATTGTCACACACGCAACACAACGACAAATCTATGGAACATACCATTTTCGGCCATTACTCCAACCCCACAACCAAGGAAGATGGAATAGGAACAGTAGGGTTTTGCTGTCATCTATGATTTTCCCTGTCACAACTCTAATCGTCCAAAGTACCACACCAACATCCAAGATGATCCAGTCAATCTCTATTATTGATCATTACTTCCCTTCTGAATCACGCAACGGTATTTATGGTCAATCAAAATTTTCAAATTTTAGGGACACACAAAATTAGGGTTTCTTACGTTGCTCAATCTTTCATTACAATGGGTGTGGAGATGTGGTTGTACAATTTCAGGTTTCATTTTACGAGTACAGGTTTACTAGGCATGTGTCACGTGGTAACCAAGAAACACACAAGTGGAGTACAAAACCCCTTAGTGTGCTTTCTTGTTTTGTGGCAGTGCATTATATGGCACGTGACCCACATCATGTGACACATTCTAACCCACCTCCTGTGTAACACACGTGGCAACCCCACCTTCAACATAAAACCCAACTTTACCGCTTCCAATAGCGTCCTTTCATAAATAGATAGGACTAAATGGTTCCTTAAATAACATATAGGACCAATTGGATTAGAAGATTAACATTTAGGATTTATTGTTAAATCTCCCTTGTCTTTATTGAATTTTGTTAGAGAAAATATCCCTAATATGTATATATATGCATATTGAAACTCCATTTATCAATGAGAACTCTCACAAGCTGTCGTTTCAGTGCCATTAATCTAAACCTCTAATAGAGTCCCATTAGTAGCACTTCCAGGAAAAGAATTGAACTGTTTGAGTGAAAGAGTAATTTTTGTTCTTTGTGCAAGGAGGTACCAAAGAGGCATCGAGTTTTGAATAGGAATTTTGCTAGGTCTTGGTGTTTTGGTGAGACCAACAATGGTATGCTGTGTAAAGAAGTTTCATTACCCAGGCCAACAACACTATGGCAATAAGTGATTGGTCTATTGTTATTTGTTCTCACTATTGGTTCCTCAATGGAGCTAGGAATTGCATCTCAAGTATTACTAATTACTTTTTCACTTAGACATTATTGTATTAAAAGTAGTTATGCTCTCATTTATGAAATCCTTTTTATAGAGTAGATTATTCCATGTATATGCGTTCATTCATTGCATTTTTCATGAAGCAGATAAATAGGCTTCCATCAGAGGTAGTTAAGTACTTCACAGATCCAAATGCCATTGAACCACCAGATATGCAGCTTTTATTCCCATTTGTGGAGTATGCTCTGCCCTTGGCATATGGTGTTCTGGGGGTTCAGCTATTTCACATAAGAAGAATTTCTATCTTTTTGTTGATTTAGTTAATTGAATGCTTTTTCTTAAGGAGGAAAAATGTTTCTTATGTATTACTATTTCCTAGTGCCGGGCTTTATGCAGAAAATAGTTCCTTTAACCTTCTTTATCCGTAATTGCTTATCATAAGGTTAAAAGGCCTTAAGCTTATAAACTAAACTAGCCTACATTTAATCTTTATCAGTGGTGGACTAGTAAGTAAATTTCTTTAATAAAAGAAGAAGTTGCCCCATGAGATAGTTATATACATCCATTCTTCCATCTTTCCCATTCTCCTTTGTATGACATTGTTAATTGTTTTAAACCACTTCATCTGGTAAAAGTCCAAGTTTCTGACTTGAACCATTAGATAATAGGCCTTTGTCCAATGCTATATGTGCCCTTTTTGGCCACCTACTTCTCATATTAGAATCATAAAGTGGTCCTAAGGCACACATTCTCAGTATTTCATCCCTCTCCAGTTGAAATAATTGGTGGTCCTTTATTGCATATCTGATAGCTTTACCTTCTATGAAATTTTACTTTGTTGTATTCGTATCATATGTTTTTTAATCATCTTAAAACAATTATTTTAGTAAAACCCATCTCATTAAGATCTTTCACTTAAAAGCCAGCTATATGTATCAATGTGTAAGACAAAAACTAAATTTCATCATGATTATTTTTGATGCCCTCTGTAGACACCCCTTTTTTGGCTGCCCGCAAGGCTCGAGCGCTTTGCCCGATACACTCGATGATAAAAGTGGTGTTGTGCGTGGTTCGAGGTCTCAACGAAGGAGCTATGTTTAAGCTCTAAAATAATCCCAAACCTCCCATATTCCCACTAATTATACCCCAGAAATCCATTTTTACACATTGTACCACCCTATGCTGAGTCTGAAGTAGAAAAACAGGGGAGCACATTGAGGCCTAGCCGTGCCTCATTGAGGGCCAACTGTGGCTATTGACACCAAGCTGTGCCTTAGTAGCAAGAAACACTATTATGGGCGGGAGCCCGCCAGCTGTCCATTTTTGAAGATATTTATGACCCCTCTTGCTCAAATTCTATAAAAATGAAGTTGTATCTCTGTTTTGAGGGTTGAAGAATTTCAATAAAGCCTATACACCTTCTTAAGAGCTTCTTCTTCTTCTTTTGTAAGTAACCTTTGAGAAAGGTTACCACCTTGAATATATATCTATACACCACATACACCTTCACACATTTGTCTTGGAACCTTGGTTGAGCCTTGAAAACCACAATTCAAGGTTGAGAGCGTGTTTGGACGTAGTTTGATTCACAAACAAAAGCTCACTTCCTTGAGAGGTATAAGTTTGTTATTTTCTCTCTTGCTTTCATTTCTATCCTTTACTAGCAAGTTCTTGTATGCTTGTGTTGTTATGATTCTTTTTCAAGTGTCTAGGCTTGGGTTTGGAGAGCTACCAAAAGGGTAGAGAGAGTTAACTCTCTTTCTTACACCTTTACCTATAGCTCAAACCCCTTGCTTTTACACCATTTTCTTTGCTTTCTAAATTATTTTTTAGAGTTTAAAAGAGGCTAAAAATCATGCTTTGAGGTTTCAAAAGTGGAGGGGTTAGCCACATCTCCTTGTTCTCGCTTACTAGCTTTGTTTTCTCTCTTTGTTGTTTAGCTTTTTAGGCTCTTTTCATGCACTTTGAGCCACTATTTTTTTACCTCTTAAGGGCTATTTTAGAGATATCCTAGGTTGTTTAGTTAGTTCATACTTTGATTAGCTTGATTGTTGTATGATAAGTTTGCATACATAACTTGTTAAATATTGTTCTTAGCCTTTCTTTGTTTAATTTCCATGTTTAAGAACCTCATTTTAATAATCAACTGACCTTTCATCGCTTTCATTTGAGAGTTGTTTCAATTGGTTAAAGGTTATTCAAGGCATGAACTAGAGATCTATGCTTAATGGCTTAATCTCTACGGAGGTTTATTGTCAACAACGTAATCTCTTTTTCACGTTGAGAATCACCACCCGTTTGACATATTTCTCACTTAGCAGAGGTAGTCTTTAGTGGACGTAACAATCATCTTGGACTTAATGGGCTAAAGAATGGAAAGACTAATAATTTGGCTTAAAATGGACCAACCGACTTGAAGAAAAAGAGTTATTTTGCTTTGGTTCGGCTGGATGTTATGTTGAATCTATTGTGTCAAGGGTCGTCTTATATCAATTCATGATGTTTTGATGAACCTTGAAGCGTCTCTACCTTCGTCTTTGAGTTCACTCTACGATAGGAGGGAGGGGTGGTTGTTGTTCATTATATTTATTAAATTTTGTCCAAATTGTGGCCGAAATGATCAAGCAAACAAGTAGCTCGTTGATGATTTTGGAAACGATTCCAACATTCTCTTGAGGCTTTCTGTCATGACCCAAACCCGCCCCTATGGATTAGAGTCATAACTGGCCAGTAATCACGAGATTATCTGCAGCCTCAATTAGAAATTAAGTCATATTAATAATAGGGGGCCAAATTGTGGAAGCAAAATCTACAAAGATTGTCCAATAAGCAATGCGTACATGGCTTAACCAAAACATTCTCATATTCATATAATAACTCACACCATACAAATATTCATATTATGCATATATTACATATGTCCAGGATCATTAAGTAGTCAGTATTAACAAAACCAAGGTTGTATAGAATTGGTCATCGTGATCTCAAAAGATTGAAAGGACAAGTAAAACAAAAGTAAGGCCTCTTGCGTGAGGCGACCTTGGTTGACCTCTCAAAACTTGGTTTCTCATTGCTCACTGGGGCTGGGGCTGGGGCTAAACATTCCGTTGCTCACCTACATACATAAATATAAACAGTGAGCTAACGCCCAGTACATAATACCAAAACAAAAGAGTTCATGAATAAGATTCTTAAAATCACAATTCCCTATTACGCTTGATAGTCGACAGTAAAGCAGAACGACCTCAGGTCCTTTCTATCATTCCCCAAACACAAAATGACCTTGGGTCCATATAGCATACAGAACGACCTTGGGTCCATCATAGGCAAAATGACCTCAGGTCTAACTTACATACAGAACGACCTTGGGTCCAACTTACATATAGAATGACCTTGGGTCCAATTCTTATACACATTTGTGAGCACACATTTAGATCCATAGTCATATACATATTCATTCACAAATGACCTTAGGTCCATTCAAGTCCTTATTCTGAATGTCCTTTGGCCCATTTAGCAATTATACAGAACGGCCTTAGGCCCAATCCACATCCTTACTGAATATACTGAACGACCTTAGGCCTATTTTATACTCATACGTTGATCACTTCGCATATTTCATTCCGAATTGAGTGATTAGAATACTCGTTCATAATATCACTTCAAAGGTTTAGAACCTTACCACATAGGCATCGTTTAGAAAATAATGCATATGCAAAAATATCTTTGCTAAGATATTACTCACAGTGTTCTGGTGCTTGATTCGTCCTCATACTTGACCCTACATAATTCATAACACTTGGGGTCATAATACAATTCAATCTGTTATTTAATTTTGCTTAATGTTCTTAAGACTTCTTTCATGTCCTTTAATTCATTTAGGATGCTCAATGTATGCCTAAGAGTGCTTCGAAATGAAATAGAATAGAAATTGAAACATAAAACAACTTTTCAAAATTTTTGAAGCAGGGCTCTCTGCTAGAGTGTAGCTTTTCCTACTCGAGCGGACCCCCTCTGGTCTGCAAAAGTACTGGTTACCTCATTTTTGCGCTTGAATGTGACTTTGGTCGCTCGAGCCAAGAGTCAAAACATGTGATTGGACACTTGAGCGCAATTCTTCTCGCTCAAGCGGACATCAATGTCTGCAAAACTTCTGGGAGCTTGATTTTTATGCTCGAGTTGCACTTTCCCCGCTCGGGCGGACATAATGAATTCTGGAATTTCAGAACTATGTTTGAAGTTCCAAACTTGATTCTAATGGCTCAAAACTCATATTTTTGGTACAAAAACATGGAAAACATCATATGACATGGGAACACTCCTAATTTTGAAACCAATTACTCAAAATCATGGACCAATTTCAAAAATCAAGCTCAAATCATTCCATTTCATGTTCATAACTTTGAGGCTCATACATGTATGATTTTACATGAATTCATCATCTTCAAAACATGTAATTAAGCCTCATAATCTCATTATTCATGGATGCATGTCTCAAATGACTACCAATTCAACTTATTTAACATGTCTTATACACAAACATGAAGATTTATAGCAATTTGTTACATGCATGAACATATTGATTTCAGTTTCATCATTTCCAACTCAAATCTTGTTCTTAACTTCAAAACCTCTTTGAATTCCCTTAGCTATGGATTTAAACTCATGAATGTGATTTCAATTACTCCCCTAGAGGCTTCAACCTTCCAAACTTTAGCTAGTTTTGAGCTAATTCTCCCAATTCTTGAATTCTCTAACAAAATCTTCAAGGATGCTCTCTTCCTCTCTCTAGAATCGGCACACTCTCTCTCTCTAGAGTGTTTATTTTCAAAAATTTTGAGCTCACCTTATGAGCTTAAGCACATTAGAACATATATATATGTTGGCCCAATCAAAATTGCTAATTAAGGTTTAGTGCTAATTGATTAGGCTTAATTAATTAGTTTAATCTAATTATTTTGATCCGAATCAAACTTTAATCAAGTCTCACCATAGGCTATAAAAATTAGGGTAATCACAATAACACAGTCAATTTCAGTTTCTGTCACCTCTACGACATTCAATTTAAATTTTATAATAGAAAATCAAACAGATTTTCCTACGGTGAACAAATAGAAATTCAAAACACATATAATCATGTAATTAGTAGTTAAAATCATATCAAGCTCATAATTATAAGCATAATTAAGATTAATTAGCATAACACAGAGTTGGGTTGTCACACTTTCCCATGACAGAGAAGTGTGAGAGGGACAAACAGAGTTCAGAATAACTCTGTCTGCACTGTTTTCACTTCAGAGCACAAAAAAGGATTTTGCATGAAATTAAGGCACGTCCGGCCCTTTTGGGGCCTGGCTGGGCCTTATTGTGGCATGATCGGCCATCAATGTTTGGTCAGCACTATGTTTTGCAGAAAATAGAGGGCAGTGGCTGAAGGTGAAACAGAACATGCCTAGGCAGATAGAGGAGTTCTTGGACACTATACATGCAATCCTTGTGCATCCTTGCTTACATGATCATTGTAAATTAATGCTCTAATTATTAGTGTTGTTGTTGTTATTATTATTATTATTATTATTATTATTATTATTATTATTATTATTATTATTACTATTATTATTATTATTATTTGTAATGGTTATAGCTACTTAACTTGGATAGTTAGTTTATTTCTCATTATTATCATTATTGTAATAGAGTAGTGAGCTAGTTAATTCTTTGCTTATTTATTCATTCGGTTTTGTAATAATTAGTTTAATTTGGACTCTCGGACTTTGATTCACACCCTCCTGCACGAGGGCAAACGTGTAATAAGTTGTATGTCTTCTAACCCCATGTCTTTATTCCTTTTATTTACCTGCTTATGATGGTTAGTTTAGGGCATCACGTTTCTTTTAGCATATTCCATGATTTGCATCCACTTGTTTTGCATGCATTGAGGCTCGGTTCATCATTTTAACAAAGCATTGCCGTTAATTACTTCGTTGAATATGTGTCAAAAACTACATGCTATCAAATTGATTCACATGTCATAATTAGTAGCCGCGCCTATTAGTTGCATATCGCTTGTGTTGCATTAGTCATATCGCATTAGTTAGGAGCAGGCATTTTTTCTAACTATTTCGTTCGTTTTGGCTTGCCTTGGAGTACTAGGTGAGCTTTTCTTTGTTTTAGCATATGTTGAGCATATTTCCATGAGGCTAATTGCTAAAATGATATAGCTATTTGAATGCCAGTGGATGGAGGCTAATTGCAGAAATTAGGACAAATTGATTAATGTACATACATGCTCACCTTTTCAAGTGACGCATATCAAAAACACTTTTTTTTTAAACAAACATGAAATCAAATGTTCCAATTTTTACAAATTAGTCTATACTTGTGTGCATCACATAGTAATGTTAGGCTAATAATCGGAACAAGAGCGTATAATGTAAATAAAAAGCACATCATGATTAGTCGAGGCCGATCTTTGATCAGGCAAGTGGGCTGCTCAATTCATGACCTTCCCCTCTCGTACCTAAGTTCCTGAGCCGAGACAACTTTAGTGATGACGGATAAGTGGCCTTTGGCACGAGTCTTGGGTTTTCTAAATTTCCCAAAAATATTTAGGTGGCGACTCTGAAATCTGACAAAGCAGTCCACTTTTGGCATTTGATTCAAACAATTGATTTTCCAAAAGAATTACCGGATTTGAACTCTTTTGTGTTTTCACTGTTTCACATTGCACTTTGTGAAATCAGATTTAGAACCACGGGAGTTCGAACTGTGAGGCTAGTCATCTTCCGGAAGGAGCACGAAAAGTCAGGCCACAATTTCTAGCGACTCTGCTAGGGATTTAGAGAACTTGACTTGAAACTCATGATGTGAAATTATATCTACACTTATATGTTCTTTGCATTACATTTGCATGGTTATTTTAAGTTACTGTGTTTTCCATCTGCTATTCCTAGATGGTTTGCTAGAGGCTTACCCAGAAGGCTTGCCAAAAGGCTGACCGGTCATGGGCTCTGCCATGTTGGAAACACAACCTTTGGATTTGGATTACTGTTGTACCACTTGATCCTCCTTTCACTTCTAGGTGTTAGGTGTGAGAGGTATATTAGGTAATCTTGCTGAGGTACCCTTTCGACCATTTGACCTAGTTACATATAGTGAAGCTATAGTGACTATTCCAAATTAGGACATGATGCCACCCATTTGTAGGATGTTTTGAAACTTGTTGTTTGAAATAGTGCAGCCTAGATCAAGTCAAAATCTAGGACAGGGTAACCCTACCTCCTCATAGTGGTGTTTTGGTTCTTTTACTTGTTATGTGCTTTTGCTGTACAGGATGGTTTATCAGTATGAGTTTGAGAACAAAATTCAGTGGGGATTACAGTTCAGCTATGTGTTATGACTATTGTGAATTGAGGCCGAAGTGCTGTCCAATTTTGATTATGTTTTTTTTTTTTCGTCCTTTTTGCTAGGTAGTTTACCATCATAGCTCATATTCCCCAAGTTGTGTGGACTCGCTTTGGCAGGCTTTGCAAAGCTCAAGACCCTGTTGGTGGCCAACCAGTGTTAGTCTCACTTCCGCCAGTCACTCGACGAAGAAAGAACATACAGTTAGTAGCACTAGCACAAAGCGCTCTTCAAACATCTCTCCTGTTCTCACTCAATCAGTTCACCAACATCTAGTTCACCCAGGCCAGCATAGAATACAACACAGAATACAGAGGAATTTACTACCATGATGACAGCTTTCCAAAGAACCATGGACATTGTAAACCAGAGGATGGCTGTACAAGATGAAATTGTTGCTGATCTACGATGTACAGTCTGGGGCATCCGCATCAACCGTGCATCTAATCCCGGCTGGTTAGCCAAACCTGGATCTACCCCCTACCAGTAGAAAATCCCTAAAACCCAGATCTTCAGGAAATATTTCCCCAGCTTCTGGCTTATAGGCCTCCGGTTCAATCCCTCAGTAGGAATCTTTCCTTTTGATATCAATGAAATTGATCCGGCCTTCGTCAGGATTGCTAGATTAGGAGAAAGCATTGAAGAAATTCCAAGGCATCAACTCCATTTCGAATATCGAAGACGGGTACACTGAGGCTTCAGTTAGATTACCGGAGAAGTTTAAGATGCCCCACATCGAACAGATTCAATGGGAGTAGGGATTCGATTGTTCATGTCTAGTTGTTTTCAGACGGGTTATGGCCCATGGGTTTGTCTAGGGCATAGAAACTTTCCTTGTTTGGGAGAACTTTGTCTGATGTGGCGGCCATCTGGTACACTAAATTGGAAGACTCAACAAAGTGGAATTAGGAAGGAGCTATCTGAGGCATTTGTCAATTAGTATTCATGTAACACCTAGATATAGGTAACCATTAGTGAGCTTGAGGCTACTACCCTAAAACCCTAAAGAATCATTCATCAATTTTGTTGCCCGGTGGAGAGCCAAGGCAGCCCGAATGACAAATAGACATGCCGAAAGACAAAGTCAGGCTGGTGGTCTGGAACCTTGAGCCAGACATGTCATAGAGGATGATAGGGGCACCATTGTCCACATTTGCTTCCTTACATGGGCTAGGGGTTCAGATTAAGAGAGAATTTAAAAAGGGTATCATCCACAGAGCAAGTGAACGCACAAGAAGGCCATTCTCTTGGAATACCAATGCTAACAATAGCACTATTCCACGGCCTACGAATGTCAATACTGTTGTTTTAATAGCCAAGATAGATCATCCCTTTGCTACGGCCACAACCTCATAACCTTTACAAAAACACCGACCCACCCTGGGATAGAAGAGTTTTTACTCCCCTCCATATGAGTCCAACCCACGCCCTCAAACAATTAATGTAAAAGGGGCATCTCAAGCCTTTCGATCCTCGTCCACTTCTAGACCCATTGCCACCCAAACATGACCCTACCCAGTATTGCATCTTCTACCAACAACATGGCCAACTTATAGACTTGTGCTACCGTTTACGTCATGAGATCCAGGGATCTCATTGACAACAAAGTCATCGCCCCACCTTCCAAACCAAACGTAACAACCAACCCACTTCCTGCACATAACCAAATTCCCCTGCCTAGAAACATTAACCACATCCGTACACTATCACCTACCTTTAACCCTAGCACATACATTACCTCATCCCATCTACCAAAACCGGAGGTGGTTATTCCAGAAGGCACAAACATGTTCATGATGGATTTAACACCACAAACCCAATCCAGGCCCGTGACAGTAGAAACGGAGAAACAAGAGAATGCACTGAAGACAGATTTGTCTGATACCCGTGTCATAGAGAAGGAGGTCTCGCTCGCAGAGGAGTACGATCCCAGTTTATACATTGTGGCCATCGATAAGCCAAAGCTAGTAGTCGTATTGCCAGACTTTCTTAGCATTAATGCTATCGGGGAAGGCCAGTTAGGGCAACATCAGAATGATTGGCCTGAACAAGGTCTAAATGACTTGGCTTACTTAGAAGAGGATTTGGCTGATCTGGAGGAGGATCTAGAGGATTTGTACTTCTTCAAAGAGGAGGATACAAGCAGTGTTCAATTGGGATGGTGGGACTTGAGCCAGCTAGAAACAAGCAATGGATGGTTGAGTGAGGAATAGTCAGATATAAAAGAACAGATATGACAGACTCAGAAAGAAGAAAAAATTACTGTTAAGGGCAAGGTTGAGGCTACACCTCTGACTGAAAAAGAACTAGCACTAGAACAATTTCAAAAGGAAATGGTAGAAGAGATCCAAATAAAGATAACTTTAGAGCAGGGCAAAGAAAAAGAGAAAGAAGAACCCAAGATAACGAAAGGTGATGCCTAAATTACCAAAAAGGTTGAATAGGAGTCCAGCGACCGAAAAAGGATGTTGAGGAAGCTCAGAATGTATCGGGATCCAGAAACCAAGAATGTGGTGGAGAAAGAATGGTATGATGATAGGGCACGTGATGTTAACATGCTCCGGATAGAACTTAATGCTAGCCCGACCATGACTACAGGAGAGTGGTGGGAAGACAACGACCTAAGTCATGCGCACACTGACGAAGGGTGGAAAGCTAATACCCAGGATGACACCTGGTATACTGACGAGATCAATCATATGACTCGAAGTGGACGATACTTCAAACCTGTGGCCTTAGATCAGCTAGGAGTCTTCCAACAAAGAGGCTGAGAGATCATAAGAAAAGGCTCTTGAAAAAAACTTGGTCTTGAAATAGCTTAAGAAGATTCAGGTTAACATATCAATTTGGGGGTTGATAATGGCATCTCGGGAGCATAGGAAAGCATTGTTAGAGGCAATGAACTGGACCGAACTGCCTATCGATACCACTGCGGACCAATTGGTATCATTGGTAACATTTGGGGACGTTACACCGGTGATATCTTTTACAGACAAGGAGTTACCACCCAAGGGTGCCAACCATAACCGTCCTTTATATGTAACCCTAGAAAGTCAGAAAAAGTGGATTCCGGTGGTGTTAGTAGATATCGGATCGGCGATCAATGTGTGTCTAGTGAGGACTTCCTATGCCATCGGCTTGAGGCCGGTTGACTTTACACCCATGACCCAAGCCGTCCGCTCTTATGACAATACAAGCCAGGATGTCATGGGAATGTTCAAGAGCAATATCCTAATCGGTTCATCTGAGCATGAGGTGAAATTCCATGTCATGGACGTTCCGACCACTTTTAACCTACTACTGGGACGGCCCTGGCTACATCAGATGAAGGCTATATCATCAATAGTCCATCAGTTAGTAAAGTACCCCTTCAAAGGCAAGATTGCCACTGTGTATGGTAATTCTGCGATCCATCCTCCCCAGGGAACCATTGCATCATTATTGGAAATCATACATGGGAAAGAAAACATGTTCCTTTCTGGCTTCTCTCTAGCTGAAGCACGGTTGGTCCAATCCATCATGACTGAGGGCGATGGGGACTACTTGAGTGCGCAATCTATCTACGTGATGAACAAATAGGGACATATGCCCGGATCAGGACTAGGTCAAAGTGGCAGGCACGGAAGCATTATAGCTAAGGAGATGAGTCGTAACCTCCACGCTTTCGGGCTGGGATACAAACCTACCACTGCAGATTGGCAAAGAAAAGGGCAGGAATTAAGAGAAAGACTAAAAGCAAAGAGGACTGAGAGGCAGTATGAGTTAGTCCACAAACCAATATAAGAGACCTTGAACGAACGTTTTGTCCGCCAAGGAGAAGACTTCCCCTTTTGTGGATTCCCAGAGCCTTGGTATGACTGGGAAACAAAAACAAGGTATCCGGGGTTTCGAGATCTTCTTCGGACACCAATTAGCTAGAAGAGGAGGATGAACAATTAGACCTGAGCCCAAACACAAATCAAGGCTGGACTACAAGTCTGGACAATAAAGAGGAAGAGCTATTAGGAAAAGCACTGGCTGACCAACTGATAAGTTCTACTGCCGGAGTTGAGACCACCAACTTAGGGGATTGTTTTACTATCTCAATGATCGGGGATAACCCAACAACAGATTTCTTTAATCTTATCGTGGATGCATCTGAGGCTCCGCACTTGGTCTAGAAGTTTGAACAAGGCGTCATCAACAGTTTTGGATTGAATAGTGAGTCCGGATTTGATTCCACTAAATCTGTGGAGTCGGAGTCAGATTCGAGTTCCTCTAAGTCTGGTACTTCTGGGAGGGTTGACCCAGATACCAAAGTCCTGTCTAGGTCATCTTTTAGCTTTTCTTTCCAGTCTACTGTAATCAAAGATCCAGACTTTTTAAATGGGAATGTTGTGAACTTTCCTTACTTCTATGTGCCTTTGGTTTGTTGTACTAATCTTAATTTTCAAAATTTTGACATAAACGAAGAGGATGAAATTCCTTAGGTTTTGAAAATTTTGATTGATCATGAGGAGGAGAGGCATGTTAAGCCCTATACAGATGAAATCGTATAAATTAACATGGGTACTTGAGGAAGATCCTCACTTGGTCCTAGATCGGGTTCCACGCTATCTTCAAAGGAACGCAAGTGTTTAATCACTTTATTAAAATATTTGAAAGATGTTTTCAGCGTGGTCCTATGAAGACATGCCTGGAATCGATCCTGAGATTGTACAACACTGGATCCTTCTTGACCCTAAGGTCTGGCCAGTTAAGCAAAAGTTGCGCAGAGTTCGCCCAGATTGGGCTTTGAAGATCAAGGAAGAAGTTACCAAACAGATTGAGGCAGGGTCCTTGCTTATATCTAAGTATCCAACGTAGTTGGCCAATATTGTTCCAGTCCCGAAGAAGGATGGCAGAATTAGAGTCTGTGTCGACTTCAGGGATCTAAATAAGGCTAGTCCGAAGGATGATTTTCCACTGTCGCATATTGATGAATTGGTAGACTTCACCACAGGCCATGCATTGCTCTCAGTTCATGGACGGGTTTTTCGGGTATAACCAGATTCTGATGGCACCCGAGGATAGGGAGAAGACCGCTTTCACTACTCTGTGGGGCACCTACTGCTATCGAGTCATGTCGTTTGGGTTGAAGAATGCTGGAACCATCTATTAAAGGGCCGCAACCACCATCCTGCACGACATGATCTACAAAGAGGTTAAGGTGTATGTGAACAATATGATTGTCAAGTCCAAAGATCGAGAGGGCTACTACATTGTCTTAGAGAAATTATTTTAGCGGATCAGAGAGTATAGATTGAGGTTGAACCAGTAAAAATGCACCTTTGGCGTAACAATAGGGAAAATGTTGGGTTTCCTGATCACACAGAGAGGAATTAAGGTAGATCCTTCCAAAATCAAAGGCATCTTAGAAATACCACCACGAAAGACTGAAAAGAAGGTGAGTGATTTTCTGGGTAAAGTGCAATTCATAAGATAGTTTATTTTCAAACTAACCTTAACTTGTGAACCACTATTTGGTCTTCTGAAGAAAGGAAAGAAATTCCAATGGAATGATCGCTATTAGTTCACTTTTGAACAGGTTAAGCAGTACCTGCAGAATTCGCATGTGTTATCATCGCCAGAAATCGGGAAAACCGTTGATTTTGTACCTGTTAGTCACGAATTTAACCATGGAATGTATGTTAGCTCAGGAGTCGGAAGGCCAAGGTGGAGAAAGTCATTTACTACTTGAGCAAGAAAATGCTGGATTACGAGACCCGTTACACTGCTCTCGAGAAAGTTTGCCTAGCCTTGGTCTAGGCTACCCGAAAGTTGAGACACTACCTGTTAGCTCACTCTGTAATTCTGGCTTGGATCCCATTAAATATCTCTTTGAGAAACCAGTGCTTACGGGAAGGCTAGTCGTTGGTTGCTTTTTCTCTCCGAATTTGATCTCAAGTATGTTACACGCAAGTCGATTAAAAGGAGAGCTGTAGCGGAATTCCTGGCAAACCACCCTAGTAGAGGGAGATGAAGTGGTGGAGTACTTTGTTCCAGATGAAGATATTCTGCAAATAGAGGAAGAAAACGTGGATGATGTACTTTAACGGAGTAGCCAATCAATACAGTTATGGGATCAGTGTGTTGCTGATAGCACCCGATGACTCCCATATACCCTTAGCCTTCAAACTCCGGTTCAAAGTATCCAACGACGAAGCAGAGTATGAGGCGTGTATCACTAATTTAGAAGCCGCCCTAGAACTAGGGGCAAAAAGGTTGGATGTCATTGGAGATTCGAACTTGGTTGTGTCTCAAGCCAACGAAGATTGGCGGGTTAAAGAGCAGAAAATGAAGGTTTACCATCAGGTCTTGGATATGCTAATTCTGAGGTTTGAAAAGTTAACATTTACCCATCTGCTAAGGGAGAACAACCGGTTTGCTGATGCACTAGAAACTCTATCTTCTATAGTAGACATTCCATTAGGAGTTAGGATGTGTCCGATCATTATTGAATAGGAGTACACGCCAGCCTATGAAACTATTGCTGTGATAGATAAGGCTTCAGACAAGAACCCCTGGTATTACGATATCTAGAATTTTCTGGAAAAGGAGGCGTATCCACCAGGTGCAAATGCCTAAGGATAAAAGGGGAATACGGCGTCTGGCCATCCAATTTATCATCTACAGGGCAAGTTGTAGAAAAGTGGCCATTCGGAAATACACAAGCTATGTGTTGAGGAAGAGGAATCAAGGCGCCTTATGGAGGCCATTCACGGAGGAGAATATAGAGCCCACATGAACGGTGTGATGCTTGGTTGAAAAATCCTTAGACAAGGCTACTACTGGTCAACCATGGAAGAGGATTGTATTGGTTTTGTTCGGCACTTGCCACAAATGCCAGATTCATGCCAATCGTATGAACATTCCGCCGTCAAAGCTCTACAACATGACTTCACCATGACCATTCTCTGTTTGGGGGATAGATGTTATTGTTGCAGTTATGCCAAAGGGGTTAAATGGGCATGAATTCAACCTAGTAGCGATCGACTACTTCACCAAATGGGTGGAGGCCCAATCTTACTCTTTATTGAAAACGTCACATGTGGCTAAGTTCATCAAGAACAATATCATTTGCCGGTACGGGGTTTTAAATGAGATTATCTCTGATAATGGGTCCCACTTCAAGAAAGAGGTGATAGACTTGCTTGAGAAATATAACGTGGCTTTCCATAAGTCATCGATCTATAGGCCACAAACCAATGGAGCTGTCGAGGCTGTGAACAAAAATATCAAGAGAACTCTGCATAAGATGGTGGAAACTTACAAGGACTATCCAGATAAATTGCCATTTGCGCTCTGGGGCTACAGAACCTCAATCCGAACATCTACAAGGGCAACCCCCTATTCTCTCGTTTACGGGGATAGAGGCTATTCTGCCGATCAAAATTGAAGTGCCATCGCTACGGGTTATGGCTAAGTGTCAGATAGTAGAGGCAGATTGGCAGCACAGTAGGTGTGAGGAGTTAATGTTGTTTCATGAGAGAAGGCTAAGGGCTTTGTATCATGGCCAGGGTTACCAACGTCGAATTGCTAGGGCTTTTAATAAAAAAGTTAAGTCCAGAAATCTTAAAGAAGGGGACATGGTATTGAAAGACAACCGAGCTCCCATCCATGACCCTAGGGGCAAGTTCAAACCCAATTAGACCAGTCCTTACATCATCAAATCAATCTGGTCAGGAGGGGCAATTATTCTTATGGTCTTGGATGGCCTGGAGTTCTCCAAACCGATCAATATGGACAAGTTGAAGAAATATTACCCCTGAGAGGCTCGCTAGGCCGAAAACCCGAAAGGGTGACCTAGGCAAAAGTTAAAGCATAAAAAATTAGAAATAAAGAAAAACTGATCTTTGCAAGGTTGAAAACCCTAACGGGCGACTTTGGCAAAAGTTAGAGCGCAAAAGGAGAGAGTTAATACTCAAGTGAACCTTAACCAAATTACGTAAGGCATAATTCCCATTTTTGGGATACGTAGGCAACTTCACCCTGAAGTTTGGCCGTAACTATCTCGAACTCAACTGTTCTGTCCGTTTTCCCAATCAGGTCATCTTTGTTCATCATCTATTCAGTTCAGTTGTGCTATTTATTTTGGGAAAAAAAGTTGGTTACAATACGGAGCAGTAGTGGTATACAATCAGGGATAGTTGTGATCTTTTGATTTGGGATTATACATCTTGAGACTCAATTCTATGTGTGTCAAGTGATGATCGTTTCTGAAAATTATTTTGAAAAGTTTTAATAAAAGTTGATTTTGTTCAAAATTTTACCCTTTTACAACTTGGACTTGTTTATGGGACCGAAAGGAAAATTTTCAGTACTCGCAACTTTAATTTTATTGATTTCAACACAAGTACATTCTTCTCTCTTTGACTTAGATCAAAGTTGTTTTTACATCTTAAAACTTGAAAAGAAAAGATCAAAGCAGTAAAACTAGGGGCACAACTAAGTCAGGTGGCTTTATGCCAAAGACGGGCCAAACTCTACCTCCTCTTCAAGCCAAGCCAAACACTCCTCAGACAGGGTGTAACTAAAACTAATCGCAGGTGCCAGAATCTCTCTTGTCCTGCAAGCCGCAAGGTACTGGGGCAGGTGTGAGGCATGAACCAGAAATGAAGTTGTGTATTCCACTCCCTCATCTGGACGTATCTAGTCATGCCTGAACTGGCATCTGAATCGGAGAGGAAAGTAGAATACGCAATGTGTAAGGCCAATTAATTCTACACCTAACTGCTGAGATATGTTGTAGCTCATCTCAGCCAAAATTAAACCAGGGGCAATGCCAAGTTATGCCAACTACAGATTTCTTGCACATCCAATCACACCATAACCCCTCTGAGGGGAAATCGACCAGTCATTGGCGAAAGAAGTAAGCTTTGGCCGAGTACTCAGGGCAAGGGTCCACTATTTGCAGTTTATCCATCAACCATACCTGGAGAGGGATGAAAAATAAGAGAGATTAAAGAATAGAGAGATGTACGATGAGAGAAAAGTAATGAAGAGGTTATGAGAGAAAAATAGAGAGTGAATGTTGAGCGGTGTGAGAATCATAAATTAGCAGGGGGGAAACAATACCTGGAGAAGTAGCGGAGTCCCTGCCAAGCAGGTAGTCTCTCGCCGATGAAAAAGCATCCAAATCCATCAAGGTTTTGACCAGGGACAGACCCATGCAACTCTTACCCTCTTTTAGATGTTGGGCCACTTTGATCAACTAGATGCTAGCTCCGCCTATAACTAAGGGCAAGAACGAATTGCGCAAGAAGGGCATAAACAAAGAGCATGGTTGCCAGTGACCTCGCCAAAGAAGGTCTCCCCTGTCCTCCAATAGTGGAAAATCGATGAACTAAACTGAGGATGTCTAGTACCCCATCATGTGCTAAGGACCGAGCCTCATGTAATGTTAACCCACACATCTGTCCCAAAGCTTGGGCATGGCCAAAACGGGGCTGCGGTATGGTTTGTTTGTCAGTGCCTGGGACTCCATCAAAGCTCAAAATTTCCTCAAGTGTTAGACACACCTCTTGTGATCCGAATTGAAATACATGTGTGATCGGGTTCCAACATCGAACAACGACATGTAGGAATGGAAAGCAAAGAGAAGTGTGGCTTAGAAGAAAAAGGGTATTTAGGCCAAAACATGTGAAAGTTCACCTTTTTTGAGCCGTCCGAAGTGGCTATCTAGTCTTGGAGCCTATTGTTGCATAGCGTCTCCATCTTGAGAGCAAAATACCAAAGACTTTCTATTCTACCAGGAAAACAGCATAGAAGCACCATTTATAAAAGATGAGAAGGAGTAGTGCATGACAACTGGGCAGCAGTGACTGATCTCACACTTAGGTCCGACCATGCCTATTTAGGCCCTGCTGGGTCTAAGATCAGTGCAGTTGCAGGAAAAAGTTGGCCTTTGTCCAAACGTGCCACGTTTGTGTTTTGAGTCTTATTTTATTTGTACCAAATGTTTTTTAGTATTTTCGAGTTGTTTTATTTTGTTTTTTTGTTATTGAGTTGTATTTTACATCTTATCCGATTGTGGGTTGTTATGCCGATGCAAGAATGAATGCAAGAGTATGTATTCATTGTTTTAAGTCTTATGCGAAGTTACCATACAAAGGATACGCCATTCATCACATACCATTAATCACATTGTGCATGGAGATCATTCAAAAAACTTGTCTTTTATAAACTAACAGGTCTAACCCCGATCATTGATTCACAAAGTAGCAAAAACAAAAGAAAATCCTTCAAAAACAAAAGGGTCTATCTGAAGCTAGTCTTTAACTACAAAGCAAAAAAAAAAAATCATCAGCAATCTATCCTCGCTCTCTTCCTCATTAGCTGCAGAGGAGGTGCATCGTTATCATCATTGGGGCTGCCAGACTGCATGTCAACTGCCTCACCCTCCTCTTCAGAAGACGTATACTCCTTAAAAGACTCCTCGGGAGGTGAGCGCTGCCCCACTCTGCCTTTCCCCCGATCAACTCCTTCTCTGCCTCTTATTGGGCCTCATCTCCGTCTATTAGCTGGAAGAAGTCCTGTAGGTGTAACTAGTGTTGGCTCAAGTTGAAAAGAGAGAGAAAGCACCGACATCAGAAGAGATCAATAGAGTTATGAGCAAGACTGTCATGATTGTGAACTAGGAGCAAAAGCATACTTCAATCCCATGAGTGGCCAAAGCAGTCTATCTTCTCCACACCATCAAAAGCAGTCGGTCAATCGTCCGGAGGAGGTCATCAGCATATGCCTGGGGTACCTGCAAAAGGAAAAGCATGTGAACAACAGTGGACAGAAATAACAGAGGACAGTGAAAACATAAAGTAACACAATAGGCATAAACAGGAAGGAGTGTGTACCTACTCAATGGCGGGAGCAAGCACTAACCAGCGATCCGTCTCATCAATGTGCTTTAGGGGGATTTGCTCAATCTCCCCGTCTAGCCGCATGTATACGACCTTTATAAGAATCACCGAAAAAACCAAGAATGGGAGCTGTAGCAAGAACTCCTCCGGTGGCAGCAGTAGTAGCAATAACCTCTGGAACAGCACAGGCCACGCCTAGAGTAAGAGGCGCTATCACCCAAGTCTGCAAGAAAACAGTGAAGTCATTGGGCTCATGATGTTGGTCACCATCCTCTCCCAACATCAAGAGGTCGATCTGAGGACCGTCCTAAAGCTCATTAACTACCCTCATGCCTGGAGGAGGAGGATGTGAAATGTAAGGGTCAGAAACAGCCTTGCGTCTGCCGAATAAACCTCTCTCCCAAGTAATAACCTCGGCTAAAGAGGCCCTCAAACAGAATTCACATGGTGGAGGTGTACCATGCAGCAACGTAGGTTGTCCTCACTGCCTGAGGGATACTTGTCCAGGGATGCCAGTCAACCTGTAAGAGCATATGTCGGATGTTAAAAATCTAAGCTGTATAAGAAGCAACAGTATGAGATTGACAGTGCAGTATGGAAATAATATAGTATGAGGATAACAATAGTAGGGGAATTTAAAGACTAGTATTTTATTACCTGATCCAAGGTGATCGTGTCAAAGAAACGACAGAAGTAAGGGAAGTCTCGGTCGACGCGACGGTGTCACTTGAATCGGGAGTTGTAGTACCGGGAGCGGGGTACTGACAACTCAATCAGTCTAACCGAGATTGCAGCTAGAGAGGTGAAGTATGTGTAAACCCAGAGCTAAGCAAGTAACAAAAGATGGATGAAGTAAATGAGTAGAATAAAGAGGAAATGTAAAGCAAATATGAGCAAGGAATGTAGAATTGAATAAAATGCACAGAAAAAGTAAGTGTGAGGCATACCTCCTAAACCCTCCAGTAGGTCGTCGAGTGAATCCTGCCTTACGACGTGATACGAAGCTCATATAGCAGTATAAGGTGGCCAAGCCAGGCGCCACCCTAGTCGTACTCTGTGACCTACGGTAGGTGCATCAGTGCCCCTAAAAGATATAACCCCACAGTGTTTTCCCTATTCACAAACAAGGTAGTACCGAGGAGATACATGAAGAAGCCATGGGTGTACTGGGCGACCTCATCTGGAGTAGCGGGCTGAGAATCAGAGAAGTGATCATAAAACCAACTATACCTCACCATCCCATGACTGGTGATGTCTGGGATCGCCCTGAGAAGCTGACGTTGTGCGGCCCTCCACTGCGTCATGTCAGGATCACATGGAAGCGGGCCGCCAACCCTGACCCACAGGCCAGTGAGCATTAAGAAATCATATGGAGTCAAGGTCAGCTCCCCAATCAACAAGAAGTGGAATAAGTCCGTAGTGTCCCACCATCTCTCTACCAAGGCCCCGTACAGCAGTGACTCAGCCCTCATCTATATAAGCCCTGAACAGAATGGCCCAAAGCCAGTAGCATCAGCCTGTGCGCGGACCTCTACAAGAAGCCTCTCATACCAATACTTGGGACCAGATATGGATCCATAACCGCCAATCCTCCTGGCTTTCACCTGTAAATAAGGAGTGTGTGTAGGATTAACTAATGGTTTGCTTATGAGATTCAACAATGTACAAAACAAAGGAAAGTTGCTTACCTTAGAGGCATTGGTGGACAAGTACTCCACGGGCTCTCGCAGTAGGATGTCCTCATCTATCCCTAGGATGAGGCCCTCAAATCTCAAAATACCGCTTGGGGGCGGGGGAGGGGGAGGGAGCATGTGTACGTGGTTGGTAAGTGGCCGCATCAAATGGCCTATCAATGAGTAGAGGCAACGCAAGAGCATTGTCACGACCCAAACCCGCCCCTAAAAGTTTGGTCCATGACTAGCCTGTACATAGGCCTCAAAACAAAATTTTAGAATAATATTTAACCACATACGGGGCTTAAGCAGAAGCAATATCAACAAAAGACAACATCCATTAAGCTTGTGCATACATGATGGCTTAATTAGATTTAAGTATTTAAATGCATTCCCAAAGTTACATATATAATCATAGAATTATGCAGATCTCACACACACTTAAATAAGACTCCAAAAATTACACAACTCCCAGTAATCAAAATTAAGGCCTCAACACAGAGGCGTACCCAGGCGGCTTGGCAGATAGGTAGACCTCAATACAATCCTAGTGTCAATCCTCGATGGCTCACCTACATAAATATACATAAAAATGGAGTGAGCAAGGCTCAGTGAATAATAGCAATGTAAGGAGGTGAGTCAAACGAGCATAGACTGTAGAGAATGTAAATATGCATATCAAACCATACTACAGATCTTATCTATAATCACATTTTAAAACGGCCTCAGGCCCACATGTAATACAGAACGGCCTTAAGCCCAGATATAATACAGAACGACTTTAAGCCCAGATATGATACAGAATGGTTTAAGCCCAGATATGATACAGAACGGCTTCAAGCCTAGATATGATACAGAACGGCTTTAAGCCCAGATATGTTATACAGAATGGCCTCAGGCCCAACAGATTATACAGAATAATCCCAGATTCACAAGAATACCATTACATAATAGTGCACATAAATTTCCCATGGTTTTTTACAAATCGACATAGTTGTCTTGCGAATAACAGAACATTAATAATAACTATTAACAGACGGCACATGTATCACTACAGTACTATTAATAGGGACAAAACAATTCACATCATAACGGCCGTCGGGCCCACTTTTATTAACAGAGACAGAACGACCTTAGGTCCATAACAGTGCCATTGTTTAATTATGTCCATTAATTCAAGCAGAGCACAATGTCAATAGTATATGTCATTCTTAACAATCATATATAAATCATAAGCACCAGAAGTAAGTATAACATATCGTTACACTACTATTACTCACAGTGATAAGTTTCTGACAGCAGTGGGACAATGTCCTCGTCTTGACCTACAACACAATGCACATAGCAGAATATGAGAATAAAACCAATCTCTTTTTGTTCTTGAATCAATTAGCTGTGGTGGTTCTAAACTCATTAGTCCTCCATAGGTTATAATCCATGTCTCAGAAAATAGGAGGAAATCGATAGGAAAATGGTTTAGATGAAGAAATGGTACAAAACAGGTAGACAGAAAGTGAGCAACTCTCACTAATTTGGGCATATATAATTCTATATTTAGAATTTGGGAGTGAGACCACTACGATTGGAAACTAGACTTCTGGAGCTTGATGTTAGACTCAAAAATCACTCAAAACGGAGTCCGAATGCAAAAGATATGCTTATTCAAAATTGGCTGAACAGAGTTGTCCCCAAACGTGCGGGAAATAGGGCCGCACGTGCGGGAATGAGGCCGCACGTGCGGGACTACGTGCCTTTTTAGCAGAATCAAACTTGGTTTTGGGCATGGACTGCCGCACGTGTGGGAAGACCCGCCGCACGTGCGGCTTCTGGGCAATTATCAGTCCGAAAATGGCTTCTTGTTTTGGAACTTCTCATTTTCAAGGTTAAACCTCAAATTCATGTAAATCAAAGCCCAAAACTCTTTAATACATGATAAATTTTACATTATTAACTTCCATCAAATATCATAACCTCAAAATACTACTCAATTCCCAAGCACAAAAACAAGGTTAAGAATTAGAACATAAAAGCATAAAATAGCCAAGGTTTGGGGTTCAAGCTCACTTCTTTCATATTTACATATATCTTCATTCATATATAGCTAACCATGCAAAACCTCAAGATTGGAGCTCAACTTCCCATAATCAACCTCAAGATAAACAAATATAAGGAATTTAACTCTTCAATCAAGCAACTCTTAAGGAATCAAGGTTCAATTTCATGAAAAGAGTTCATTTAAACTTATATTTCTCAACCCCAACTCAATTAGGTGTTCACTCTTCATTTTAGATCATGAATTTAAACTAATAATAGATCAATCTCAAGGGGTTAAGTTGATTTCACATACCTTGAGCCAATCTCTTGAAGTCTACTTTAATTCCGTCAATTTCCCCATCTTTCTTCTTCATTCTCAAGCTCTTCCTTCCTTCTTCTCTTTGAGTTCTCTCTAGAACTCTCTCCCTCTCCCTCTCTCACGTGGCTTCCCCTTTCCTCTAGATATTTTTGGTTCTAAGAGATGAGTTCAACAACTCATAAGGCATCTATTTATATAAATATACACACACACAAGCTTAACACAATAGGGAGAGCCAAACGTGGCCTTACGAATCGTACGAAATCAAATTTCAATTAAACTTTTTAGATGACTCTAAAAATTGTGCTGATCATAAATATGTCCTCTATTCTGGTTTCTGAAGCCTCTAAGCCCTTCAATTTGCAATACAAAGTTAACCACCCAAACGTGCATTAACAAATTAGACGAATTAGATTTCCAACTAATTTTTCTAAATTAGTTTAAAAAATTCCCATTAACATAACCAAGCACTCAATTTTGATTTCCAAACCCATAAAGGTCAGTAATTTCAATTTTAAAGCCATGACTCAACAGATAATTCCTCAATTTGAACAAATATCATTAAATTAAAATGCATTAACCCACAAGGACATAAAAGTAATTTCGGATACGGATTTTGGGGTCGTTACAAGCATCCTCGGCCTCCATATCTACACCTTAAGACGGCCCAAATATTGATGGCAGGGTCCGGAATGGGAACCTCGTCACTAGCCATAGAGGAAAGTCAAGAAAAGTGAAGAAAAGGTGAGGGGAAAAGTGAAAATAGGTGAAAACCCCAAAATTCAAACCCTAGAAGAGAGAAAGTGAAGAAATTGTGAAAATCAAAGGGGGAAATAAGAAAAGTGTGGGAAAATGTGAGGGAAAGAAAGAGAAACCCCAAAACTTCACCAAATTAAGATTTATTCGGTTCAAAGTGTAGAGGAGGAAAAAGGTTTCAAAGGAAAAATTGCAAGGGTTTGTTGGGTAACTCAAGGGGAGGGAAAATCTAGAGAGAGAATAAGCCTAGAGAAAGAAGGGGAAGAGTTTCGGCCTTGGCTGTGTTCAAAAATGAGGTTTGAGTTTGTTTTAAACAAACTTGTCACACAGCTTTCCCGATTCTACCCCTGCCGCTATAGAAGCTCGGCAGGCTGTCCTTGACTGTTTGGCCGTGCTTCATCGAGGCCTGGTTGGCTCTCAGTGTAAACTCAGTTTTTTTTTTTTACTTTATGGTATTTCTTTATTTCTTATATTATGGAGCTTTAATCTAAAATAAAAAGGCAAACAAAAAAAAAAACAGTGAAGAAAAAGAGTTTGAAAAAGAAAAAGAGGAAAAAAAGAGAAAGGAGAGAAAAGAAAGAGAAAAAAGAAAAAAAAAAAAAAACAGTGAAACAACAAAAAAAAGGAATAAAGGAAAATGAGAGAAGAAAAGGTGAGAGAGAAACTATACAAAGAAAAGGAGAGGGAAAAGAGAGGAATTTATTCATTCTATTTTGTTTGTGTGAATGCATAATTTGATTTTGATTCTTGATTTAAGCTGTTTAAACTCATTTGTTTAACTCATAGTTTAAACTTATGATGTGATTTGATTTGTTTAAAACTTTTAATTAGTTTAAGCTTTTAATTATTTTACCTGAATCGTAATATGTTCTGTTATGTTGTAAACAAACTGATATTGTATGTATGGTTCATTTAGAAGAGTTCCAAGTAAAATCATTCATGCCACAGTAAGATCATCATCCATTTTACAACCAATTTGAAACGTGGTGCGTTGTGTTCTTTTAACACATGGGCAAATTTGCTTTCACTTTACTACCTTGCATTGATTGTTTTGGTCTTACGTGTCTCTGTGTAGAATTTGTGTTTACTTCTAATTCATGGTTATGCATTGTGTCTTGACTTGAGCTATCTCCATGGGCCTTATGGCTTCATTTATGAGGTCTTCCAGAGAATGAGATATTTTCACTTTAGAGTTTGCGTGTTTTTTAATTCAGTTGCTTATGCATTATTTTGTTCTCCCCCTATCACGTGCAACGCGTGAAGATTGTTTACCTCTATTAAAAATGACAGGTGTGCCTGTTCGTTCACACCATATTTCCCCCCTCTTGCGTGTTACGCGTTAGGAGTGCTCGGTTAAAAATGGCAGGAGCGCCTGTTCGTTCACACCAATCTTTCCTTCTCTCACGTGTGATGTGTTAAGAGTGCTCGGTTAAAAACGGTAGGTGCGCCTTTTCGTTCACTCCACCTTTCCTTTTCTCGCATGTGACGCGTTAAAAGTGCTCAATTAAAAACAGCAGGTGTGTCTGTTCGTTCACACCAATCTTTCCTCCTCTCGTGTGTGATGCGTTAGGAGTGCTCGGTTAAAAACAGCAGGTGCAGTCTGTTCGTTCACACCATCTTTCCTACTCTCGCATGTGACGCGTTAGGAGTGCTCGGTTAAAAATGGTAGGTGCGCCTATTCGTTCACACCAATCTTTCCTTCTCTCTGCGTGTGGCGCGTTCGGAGTGCTCAGTTAAAAACGGCAGGTGCTCCTGTTCGTTCACACCAATCTTTCCTCCCCTCGCGTGTGACGCGTTAGGAGTGCCCGGTTAAAAACGGCAGGTGCGCCTGTTCATACACACCAATCTTTCCTTCTCTCGTGTGTGACGCGTTAGTGTAGACCGCCCGAAACTTCCTCCGTACGCGCCCTTCTTTTCGGAGAGGGCGCATGAATTTGGGTTTATAGTTAGTACAGTTCGGACTCCTGTCACAGTTCTATATCTAGTCTCACAAAGTGCAATGTAAGATTGATAAATAAGAAAAGAGTCCAAATCTGGCAAATCGTTTTGGAAAATCGATTTTAATCAAGAAGTGCCAAACATGGACTGCTTTGCTAGATTACACAGTCGTCACCTAAATATTTTATTTTTGAAAAATTTAGGAAACCCTGACTCGTGCCAAAGGCCACGTGTCCGTCATCACAAAGTTGCCTCGACTCGAGAACTTAGGTATGAGAGGGGATGGTCCTGAAATGAGCACCCCCGCTCGCCCGATCAAAGGATCGACCTCTACTAAACATGATATGTTTTTTTATAAACCTCATGTGTTCTTGTTCTGATTATTAGCTTAACTTACTATGTGATGCGCACAACACATAAGTATAGACTAAATCGCAAGAATTGGAACAGAACAATTCACGTTTGTTTTTCGAAAATGGTTTGGAATTGCTACCCTCAAGTAGGCTAAAGTGCGGATTTGCCACCCTCAAGTGGGCTTAGAAAAACATGATGACTTGCCACCCTCAAGTGAGCTTAAAACTCACATTTGATGAATTGTTCCAATTCAAGTAATCAAGCCTTCATTAACAGGCATTCAAGCAGTTAAACACTTAAGCAAATAGCCTCGTGGCAAACATGCTATCATGGCAACACTCACACACATGCAAGTATGCTAAAGCGTAAACACTTACAGTGTACTCCAAGCTAAAACAGAGAACTAGTTAGAAATCATGTATGATCCTAGCTATGTTAGAATGCCTAATGCAACACATGCAAAAATGTAACTAATAGGTTCGGCTATCTAAGATGGCATATGAATGCAACAATTGATACATGTATTCAAAGAAGTATTGAAATACAATGCAGTTTGAATGATGAGCCGAGCTCGGTGCATGCAAGACAAATGGATGAATGCAAGCATGCAAGCATAAGGATGCTAATTGAAAATGACCCTAAACTAACCATCAAAAGTGGTTAAGTAAAAGGGAGAAAGACATGGGGTTGGAAGACATGCACGCACACACACACACACGCACACTTATTACAACATTATGCCCTCTCGAAAGAGGGTCCGAATAAACTAAGCTAATCTAAGCTAAGCTAAGCTAACTAACTAATTAACTAACTTAGCTAATTAATTATTACAAACCAAATTGAATTTGAATAACTAGCTAATCTAAGCTAATTAGAATACTACAAAAATGAATTGAATTAGCTAAACACATTAACTAATTAATTACAAAACCGGTAAATTAACTAGCTAAGTAAAGCAATAAAATGGCTCGGGGGAGGGACACATGCATACTCGATGTGCTTCACCCGAAAACGCATTGCCTTGCCATGGATTGCCTTTGTTTGCACTCACTGTAATCTCAGGATATTGCACAAACTTCCAGATGGCTTCTGCCCCAAAACAAGAACACTTTGGACAATTTCTCCTGCAAGTTGCTGGCCAGCCACCTCAACTGGTCGGTAGGCTACCTTAATTGGCCGGCCGGCCAGTAAAAGTGGTCGGCAGGCTAGTGCAAGTAGCCGGCCGGCCACTTCTCTTTCCAGAATTCTGCCTTTGTTGCAACCGAGAGCAACAGAGCCAAGACAATGTATTTATAAGGAAATGTGTGTGCAACTACCCTCCTTATCATTTCTCAAGCTCAACGGAGCGCAATACTCGGCTCTCAAGCCACCAACCACGCATCTCAATGCATGATGGCCAAAGAGCCAAGCTTGCACAATGCTGGTGAATGCACAAACAAGACTCGAAGAGCCTCCACCCTATCATGCATGATCAAGGGTGTCGGCGACCGAGAAACATAACGCGTTTCATCACTATGAGTATGAAACGTGCCACATTTCTTGTGTTTGGATTAACATCCGATCCAAACACATGTAATGCAACAAGAATGCTTATCTCGCACGAGTTTTAGTTGACTCAATTCTTGTTTACACATTTTACATTACCAATTAATCCTTTAACCGGTTAAGTCCAAAGTGGAAGTCCTCTAAATGGAAAGAGGGTCTAAGCCACAAACACCTTGAGCATGAAAGAAGTCTCATGCTATTGGTTAGTAGAAACCCTCAAGAGAGGATTAAAACCATTAGGTATGAGTGCCTCAATTTCATGCTCAAGCCAACAAGGGGCTTAAGGCCCTTTCAAGATGTATGAAAGATTGAAACAATGGAGTGCAATGACACACATTTCAACACTAAAATAACATGCTAAGTGACTCAAAACCATGGCAAACAACTCATGTAATGCATGTTAGAGGCATAAAGCATCAAAGCTAGTGAAGTGTATTACACTAGAAGCATACATTATCAAGCTCAAACAACAAAACCAATGATGGACAGACCTAAAACATGCCAAATCAGTGGCATGAACATGTTGAGATAGGAGCACAAAAGACTAGGAGAACATGCACACATGTTAGCCCATAAGCAAGGCACAATACACAACCCTCAAAATCTATGAAGAAGTGAAGTATATGAGAGTGTGACTACACTATATGCACTAAATTACATGCTAAATGGTGCCATACCATGCAAACATCACATGCATAACATGTTAAAGGCCTCAAAACTCAAAGCTAGTCAAGGCCCTTTACACTACAACCATACTAAGCAATGCTCAAATGACCTTGACCATTCAAAACAAACCTAAGGCAGGTCAAAATAGTAGCAAAAATGTGCTAGACTTGCAGCATAGATGGTAAGAAAGATATGCTCACGTATTGGCTCACTAACAAGGCATAAGGCTCAACTTCTCAAAAGCATTGAAAGAGTGATACATATGAGAGTATGACCGTGATATATGCTCTGAAATCATATATTAAATGATGCCAAATCATGCAAACAACCCAAGCAAAGCATGCTAGAGGACTCAAAACACAAAGCTATTAAAGCCTATCATGCTATAGCCACACAAAGCAAGCCTCATATGACCTAAACGACTCAAAAAAGAGTTAAAGCATGCTAAAACATGAGTAGAGGCATGTTGGAGTATAGCCAAAATAAGTTGGGAATGATGAGCTAAAGTAGCAAGCATGCAAAGCTAGTGATCAAGATTACACTACAAGTGTAAAGAGCAAGCAACCAATGATCAAACAAACCAAAAATAGAGTTATGGCAGGTCTAAAAAGTCACAAAAACGTGCTTGAACAAAGCCCCAAAGAAGTAGAAACACATGCTCATTTGGTGGGCCATCAACACATGTAAGCAAGACAAGAGGAGAGGGGACCACCCCCTCCAATTTGGGACCTCAAAACCACATTTCCACCACTAAAATTCCTCTAGAATTCAGTGGTTAAAAGGCCAAAAAGAGATAGTGTGGATAGCCTTGAAAGGGGGTACAAAAACTTAGCAAATAAGCAACCAAAGAGGGTAGACCACCCCTAAACCCAACAAGGGCTCAAACCAACATTCTTAACACTTAAAAATAGAGCTTTTTGTAGTTAACAACCAAGCCTAAAACAACATGCAAAGGTGGCTTATATGGTATACAAAAATAAGCTTAAGAAAGGGAATATGCTCACCCTTGAAGCACAACAGCAAGAGAACAACTTCTGAGCCAAAAACCAGCTTTTTGAGCTCCAAACAAACCTTCAAGGACCTTAGCTCCGAGGTAGTGGTGTGTGACTAGGTGTTTTAGTGCAAATATGTGAAGAAAACACACTTTAAGGCACAATATCACACAATATATAGAGAGAGAGTGTGTGAGAATTCTAGAGAGAGGGAAAATTTCAGCTTTGAAATTTTGTCAGCCCTTCTAAAGGGGGAGGGACCTCCCCTTATATAAGCAATGCAAGCAAAAGCTTGCTTGACAAGCTTAAAGCTTGTTTTCATCCCTCCATACACGTGTATAGAGGATGAGTTCAGTGAGCCACAGCTGGCCCAAAAGATCTAAACATATCTAAAAAGGAGAAAAAATGGCCACCGGCCAGTTAAGGTGGTCGGCCGGCCACTTCCCTAGCCAGGCCGACCACTTGAAGTGGCCTACAAGGGAGGAAAAGTGGCCGGCAAGAGGAACAAGGTTTGGCCCAAAAACAAGGCCAAAACACAAAGTGTTAAGAGGCTCAAAGACAGGCACTCATCCTGAGACCCTCGGGCGCTCAAAACTAAGCACAAACATGCGCAATCATCGAGTGCACAATCGATGACGTCGAAGTCTTGAGGTCGGTCAAAAATGCAGTGTCTACAGTTTCCCTTCTTTGACAGAACTCAGAAGTCATGAAATGACGAGGGTGAATGTCAAAGCCCAAAGACGACCCATTTTTGACAAAGCCGAAGACTTAGACAAATAGGCAAGATAACAAAACAGATGCTCCCGTAGGGAAGGGCAAAATGCAAGTGACATGCACGATGCAAGAGCATAACTTACGATCATGCAAAGAGGGCTATAATGAAACATTTATGCAAAATCAATACAACATTTTGAGCAAACCGACAAGTCACAACAGTCTCACACATTTCAACAGAAAGGATGTAAGAAAATTATGCAATCCTCCCTGCACATCATGCAGGAAAGGCTAAAAGCGACTATCGGGAACACCCAAAGTCTCAAACGAAACATCTCCTAGCGTATCAAATGCGAAAGGAGAAGGACTGCGCAAGAAAGCACAGTCATCCAAACGCGTGTCAAACGCAAGAAGAGAAGGGGTAATCAAACGCGTGTCAAATGCTAGAGGAGAAAAGGTAACCAAACGCGTGTCAAACGCGAGAGGAGAAAAGGTAACCAAACGCGTGAGGAGAAAAGGTAACCAAACGCGTGTCAAACATGAGAGGAGAAAAGGGTAACCAAACGCGTGTCAAACGCGAGAGGAGAAAAGGGTAACCAAACGCGTGTCAAACGCGAGAGGAGAAAAGGTAACCAAACGCGTGTCAAACACGAGAGGAGAAAGGGTAACCAAACGCGTGTCAAACGCGAGAGGAGAAAGGGTAACCAAACACATGTCAAACGCGAGGGGAGAAACGGTAACCAAATGCGTGACAAAAGCGAGAGGAGAAAGGGTAAACAAACGCGTGTCAAACGCGAGAAGAGAAAAGGGTAACCAAACGCGCGAGGAGAAAAGGGTAACCAAACGCGTGTCAAACGCGAGAGGAGAAAAGGTAACCAAACGCGTGTCAAACACGAGAGGAGAAAAGGTGTGGTGCGAACACCGAAAGGTGGTACGAACATCGGGCACTCGTCCTAATGTTTCTATTGGAACCAAGAGAGTTCGGGGGGGGGGGGGAAGGGCAGGAATAATCTTACCTGGAGTTCTTCTGACTGAAACAAATACAACATCGTCTGGTTGTGCCAGCTTCAAATGAACCGCACATACAATATCGTGCCTGCACAAAAGAGAAACTTTGACAGGTACAATATAGTAGAAACACATGTTTAACATTACATCAAGATATAATTTCAATAGGAGATAAACGCGTGCATATACAATGCACAAATGAAAATGTCACGCCCCCAACTTGCCCCTGGAAGTTTGGGCATGACCTATGCAGAAAAGGACACTTAACCTGCTAGAAGTATAGAAAGTAGGGGCCTAAATGGAAGCAATAACAAAGAGTAATATCTAATAAGAAAATATGATATCCATTGAGCGACTAAACCATGCCAGGATCATAGACATGCATAAGATGAATCACTCAAAAGAGATAATCAAAGAAAGTATATTTTTGAGAGAGCTAATTACATACATACATACATTTACAAATCCCGCCCCAAGGATGGGCGTATAACAAAAATTATCATGTACATCGTATCCTAAGCCAAAAACTAGAGTATAAACTATAGTCTAGCAGCTCCACACAAGTACGGTTTTGACCCAAAGTTTGGCTGTGCTTAGGCTGACAAAAGTGTGCTGACGACGAGCTAAGGTCGACTTCCAGATTGGTTACCTACAGGAACAGACATAACATAGGGTGAGCCAAGCTCAGTGAATAATAGCACTTATATACATGGAAAACAAAATATCATAACATCCGTGTAGCTAGTCTGCTTCTGTATCCGTAGGATAATTTGTTGATTCACAATTTCCCCATTTGGCCCTTGGCCTGAGGAATTCACATATTCACAATTAAAACCATTAAGTTTCGTAACTTCACAGCTTATAGCAATGGCCTTCGGCCCCTTATTTTCTTGGTTCACGAGTTTACACACATACACATTTCACATATCGGCCTTTGGCCTCATAATCACATTTCACATATTGGCCATTAGCCTCATAATCACATTTCACATATTGGCCATTAGCCTCATAATCACATTTCACATATTGGCCATTAGCCTCATAATCTCTTGGTACACAGATGGCCCTTGGCCACATGAATTCACAAACTTTTCCAGTGTCTCCATATTTCAAAATATTTCTCGTTTAACACATAACTTCAAGCAATATAGTTCTCACATAAAGAAAATACAGTTCATAATATAAACTAATAACGGATAAAGGTGCATTTAAGCACTATTACTCACAGCGTTGTGACGGCGTGGTAGTTTCTTCCGGAGTGTGCCCTGCACACAATCATAACTTATAAATTAGTTGTTTTCTTCTTAAATCATTGGGGAATCATTTCCTGCGTCATTACACTTCACATGAATTGATAACCAACTTAAAATCATCAGAAACATATTCTAAAACCATCAGGAAATCAAGCACGCAAAACTGAGCAAGCATACTTCTTTCTAAAAATTAGGCCCTCCGCTCGAGCGCCAGTTTGTCCGCTCGAGCGGACAGTGCAATGCTACAAAAATGCTGAGGGGTCGATTTCTACGCTCGAGCGGGAATTCCTCCGCTCGAGCGGACAGAGTAATTTTAGAAAAACTGCTGGGAGGGTGATTTTCCCGCTCAAGCAGCCCTGACCTCCGCTCGAGCGAACGACAACCCAGATTCAGGGCAGCCCGATTTCAATCCAAAATTCAACAACCAAATCTCATTTTTCATACAATCAAAGGTTAAATTTATGTAATACTTCAACTTAACCATCACCAAAGCATGGATTTAAACTTGATTACAACAATTTAACCCAACTTAGAAGCTTCAACAGCTTATTACTTCCTCAAATTTCATCCTATTTTCAAGTTCAACAACCATATCACATAATATTACCATATATGCTTGGAATCATAATATAAAACTAAGGATTGAAGTATAACTTCATACATCATTCAATTTGAAGTGTCAAAGTATACAAATATTGCCAAAACCCTCATAACTCAACATATAATCTTCATGAGTCAAACACAACACAAACATAAGTTGTAATCCTTGAGTAGTTATAACAAAACTTGAGTTACCTTAAAGTAATTCACACAAATCCAAAAATTTGATGAGCTTCCTTGATGACCCACAATTTCCCCTAATTCTCCTCTTCAACTCTCACGTTTCTCTCTTCTTCTTAACACAAGAGTTGATTCAAAAATATCTCCTAAGGTGCTATATATATATATATACTTATATAATAGGAGAATAAGACGAATTTCAATCGCTTTAGCATGCCGAAATGAAAATTTCACAGAAAATCTCATTAAAGCTTAAAAATCATGTAGATTCTAAATACCAAATCAATTTCTGAAAATTAGATCTCTAAGATGTCCAATTTCAGATGTAAATGATTCAAATGCAACAGATAGTGTTCTAACTCAACAGATAGAAGTCCACATTTCTAAGTTCCATGCAATTTACCATACTTTCACCTGGAGTTTCACAATAGACATTCAAAGACACAGAATAGAGGACTGAAAAGATACCATAATTATATACGAGGGTCGGGGTATTACAGAAAAGGTGCATAACAATGCATGTGAGACATGCATAACAATGCAAGTGAAATGTGCATAAGAATGCAAGTGAAAAGGTGCATAACAATGCAAGTGGAACGTGCATAACAATGCAAGTGAAAAGGTGTATAACATATTCTGTGCACAATGATCAATGCATATTCGATGCAATATGCTCAATGAAGAAATGAGCGTCTTGGCAAGACCGATTTGGTTGTAACCTTCGATTTACCTCTCGGGGAGGGGGGGGGGTTACAATATATTTCAAAAAGGATACACCTCGCGCATGCCAATGGATGATGAGCTACGCATCGAAGACATGAATTGAAACTTTCGCAGAAACATTTTGAGCTGAAAAGTGGGTCCTTATTGCACTTTCTTGGGAACCAAGGACTCAAAACAGCCTAAAAACACTCAGAGGGAACCGTGGGAACCTGCTGGCCACTTGAATAAACTGCCGGCCACTTTTTACATTTGCTGGCCACTTAAGCGGCCGGTCGGCCACAAAAACTAGCCGGCCGGCCAGTTGTTGTATTTTCGGTACAGCTTTGTCTTTTCACACGGGCAACTTTAAAAACTCAATTCCCAAACACTTTTTCTCACCTACACAGTGCCGAAAACCTTTGTTCTTCATACCTAGACTCTTTTCCTCCTTAGATCTGTACTTTTCACGCATTTTCCAACATCCCCCGCGAAGTTGATTCGCGAAAAACTTTCGATTCTGTTTGCTTTGAACCGAACAAAAGTTGTTTTTGGAGCCTTTTCCTCCATTTTCACCACTTGAGGTTTGTTTCCCTCAACTTTGACTTGAGTCTGGCGCCTTTTTCCTAGGCTTTGACTTTCTTTGACTTTTTCTCTTCCCGAGAGTTGACTTTTTGCATTTTTGCTCATTTTGCTCATTTTTCACCATCTTTTCAGATGGAAGATGATGCGCCGCACGGCGGTGGTTCTCCTAGGATGGAGGGGGAGCCCGATCACATCCCGTTGCCACCCCGAGTTCGGCTATTCGACCCGGCGACGTACCATCCTGAGGTACATGTGCTACCACCCAGTAAGGTGTGCCATTTCACTGGATTCGCACGGCGTGCGCCCGTGGATCTGCTACTACGGGAGCCAGAGTCCTATCTATCTCATGATGCCCTTGAGGTACACACTACACTGTTACATTTCCTGCGATGTAGCTTATATTTCTTGTATAACTTGCACTTTTTACACTGTATTTCATCTGTTCATTCTGAACACACATACATACTGTAGTTCACACTTACACACTGTATTTCTACTCGCTCTAAACACATGCATACTGCATTTCTGTACATTCACACAGGTTACCTCCTATTTCACCCACGAGTACGGGGCCACCATAGCAAGGGAGTGGTACTTGGAGCTCCCTGACGACGTCCAGCAGATTATTGACGAGGCAGGGTTTGGCCTATTCTGCGTGGGGCTCTCGTGTCTGTTCGCGTGCAGGACCCTGTTAGGAGCACTGGTAGAGAGATGGTGGGACACCACCAACTCTTTCCATTTCTCTGCCATTGGGGACATGACGATGACCCCATATGACTTTGCGATACTGATAGGCCTGGACGTAAGAGGTCAGCCGATCCCATACGACTCTGACATGGGCGAGTGGGAGGTTGCTTGGAGCTATCTGTTGGGAGTGCACCCACCTATTTACCGATCATCAGGTCCGGTGTGGTATACCTAGTTCGCCAACCATTTCAGAGGGAGAGAGCCTACGACGGTCGAGGAAACAGAGCAATACGCTCGGGGCTTCCTCATGTTCCTCTTCAACACTACTTTGTTTGTCGACAGAGGGAACACAATGGGGCTATATTTGTAAGTGCTTTGGTGGACCTATCACAGGTATGGCACTATGATTGGGGGGACGCCGGCCTCGTTACCCTTTACTGCTACATGAGCTCGTCCTCCCGTAGGAGCGGGAACAGAGTGGGCGGTTACTGGCGAGCCTGGGAGGTACGTTTTTCATTTCTGCTTTACATTCTCTATCGTGCTTTCTACTTTGCACTTTTTGTACACTGCACACATTGCGCACTGCACACACATAGTCTATACTCTGCTCTGCACTTGTACTTTCTATACACTGTGCTATACTCTGCTTTTTGCATTTTCTGTATTCTGTATTCTCATTGCCATTGTCTTGCTTTTCATGGTTGTGGGTATATGCCTACTTCCCCGCACTTGCTCCCGAGCTAGAGGTTGAGACGCCACCCGAGGTACCCTATTCACATAGGTATGATGGTAGGTGCCAGCCCAGGACCCGAGAGACCCTCCCGTACTTGTGCCAGTACTTTGACACCGTGCGGGTGACCGAGGTAACACAAAACCCATAGTTTTTTCTATTTTCATCTTCAATCCACTTTGCATATCTATATGGCAACTGACGCACTTGTTGTCTGCAGATTACATGGCAGCCTTGGGTGGTGATGCCAGAGTTTTCCTGGTTTTATTTTGCCGGAGCTCGGGGTGCCTCATGATATCGGATCGTACGCAAGGGACCCGTAGGCCGAGCCTGGTTCTTAGGTGAGCACTTCATGCGCCAGGTATTGGGCTCACCGCTACAGTCAGTTTCTCTGCCTCCTCCGCCATCTATGCAAGCCACAGAGAGCCTCTCCCGTCAAGAGCTTATTGACGTCATACGACGCGTGGATGCGGATCGGTACACCGGACCAGGAGACTATGCGACTTACATCTAGGCATACTTCATGCCTCCATTGGCAGGTGTTCGTGCTCCGACGGGGAGGACATGTGATATTGCTTCGTCGAGCAAGGCTCGAACAGTAAGCTCTCCTTCGACGAGCAGGGCTCGGGCATCGAGAGGTGAGACTAGAGGGATGCCTTCTACTAGGCAATGCGTTGGAATGCCGGATCCCTCGACTGAGCTGATAGGTTGGCGATACGGGACACCCTATCAGATTCCCCTCGAGCCCCCGTTGCCGGATCACCGATATATCAGGACACCTGATTCACCACCGGTATACTTTACAGCTTTTATGTATTTCAGTTCACTGAGATTCTCATTCACTCAATCACTGATTGTTTCACCTTGCATCTGCAGCCCTCTATAGGATATGTCGAGGGATTGCTCAAGGCGATGGCCTCACTTGAGAGTATGGTCTTGCGGAGAGCGATGATGCTCAGCACCCATGGCATTCGGGTACTCTTTAATTTTCTTGCATTTTAGTTATCATACCTCTGCTGATATACTAAAACTAAACATTTCATTGCACTGATACGTTGTATGCATAGATCACATCTGACACGGCACACAGCATGTACATACTGTGTCTGATTTCTGCATATACTCTATATACCGCACTTGCACTTAATACTTGCTGATAAATTCAAATTTCCTTTTCAGGTCACACCCTTGCAGACAGGACTAGTAGGGCCTTCTCCAGCGGCAGGGAGAAAGACTCCGGCACGTGGCCGAGGGAGGCGTTGGGCGCCTGCTAGGCACGATGACGATGGCGACTCTAGTGGAGAGAAGGAGCCAGCGAGTCCTCAGTCCGAGCCGTTCGAGGGTGGAGGCGACGGCACCAGCTCAGATTCTGATAGTGGCGATGATGCTGAGGAGGGCTTTGAGGATGGGAGTGGAGGCAGCTCTGGTTCAGACAACGGTGCCGACGGCAATGGTGCAGAGTCTGCTCAGCCGAGGAAGAGGATGAAGAGAGCCTCTGAGTCTTGAGCTGGATGACACCGATTCAGATGCTTTTACTTTGTTTTCTTTTTGCTAGTATTTAGCATATTGTATAGTCCTAGGTAGTTTTATTTCTTAAAACTTGTACCTTTGTAAAGAGAAACCATGATGGAACGAAAACAACTTTTTGTTACAAAAGTGTTGCATTGTATATTCTAAGCATTGCATTGCACCATTTTACACCAAAATGAGATTGATAAAATTTGAACATTTGAAATGCATTGTCTTAGTTAGGTAGTGAACGAACCTACAACTAAAAGAACAAAACAACTCGATAAACAAGACAAAGCCTTGACAGGCCAATCAATATAATTACAACTCGATAAATAATTTGTAACAACTCGATAAATAAATTACGACAACTTGATAAACAAATACGATGAACTTGAGAAATAAGCCAACAAACCCACAGTAGAACGCATCCAGAGTGGAGAAAAACACAGGTTTTCAGCATTCCTAGCACATAGAGAGACCAAGGTAAATCTGCTGGGGACAAACAATGGCTGCCGGCCACTTACAGCCATTGCCAGCCACTTTTTATGTTTGTGGGCCACTCAGGTGGCCGGCCGGCTAGAAAAGGTGGCCGGTCGGCTACTTTAACTGGTTGGTCAGCCAGTTTTGGTGGGAGCCTCCAGATTGCTGCCACATGTCTTCCATTCAATGCTTTATCTTCTATAAAGGTTCCAATTTCATGGCTTCTCCATTTTAGCTCCATTTTTACCCCAAATGGAATCATTTCTTGTCCAAAACCTCACAAATTGGATTGCAAACTTGGATGGCTCGGAAAAGTTGAATTTTCAGGGTTTTGGAATAAATTCACTATTCACGTTGAGCCGCACCCCGCTGCATTTTCCGTTCCTCCATGCTGCAGCTAGGTGTTGGAATCCGGTAACTCACGTTTTTAGCTTTGGCGGACAAAAGATGTGTCCCACCTTTGAAGATTTCCAAGCCTTGATGGAATCTCAGCGCGATGAAGAAATCCTACCCCAATTTTGTTTTGGTCACATCCAAGCTTTAGGCCAGATGTGTGGGCTTACTTTGCATGATGCTCGATCTCTAATCCATAACGGAGAGTTGGATGTTCCAAGCTTGATCTTTCGGTTTTCTAATGCTGATGGCCGCGATGACCATTTTTTGCAGAGCTTTCGACAACATGCCCATTGTTTGTGCATGTTGTCTTATTTCTTGCTTGCCCCTAGCTTCGGAGGGTCTAGCGTCCGTTTGATTGAGGTTGCCCGAGGGTTAAAAGAGGGCAAGAGCTGCATTGGCATGACATTAGCTGAGACCTTGATGGGTTTGGATGCCTTCCATCGCTGGGAGACAACCAGATTCGTAAGGAGTCCACTACTCTTACAGGTAATGTTTCCCACCCTTCTCATATGTGTATCTTACATCGCTCGGCCCTCGAGCTCTATTTTTCTCTCAAAACCCTTTCTCACTTTTCTTTCCATGTACACGTCTCTATTCTTTAATCTCTCTTATTTTTCATCCCTCCCCAGATATGGCTCATGGATAAATTGAAAGTAGTGGACTCTTGCCCAGCATATTCAGCACGCGGCTATTTCTTCCGTCAATGGCTAGTTGATGCCCCAGATGAGGAATGGTGGTGGGAATGGGTGTGCAGCCGTTTTGCTATTGACATCGCTTGGCGCTGCCCCTGGCTTAATCTGTCAGAGATGAGTTACAGCATGTCTCGGTAGCCTAGCATTCAGCTGGTTGGTCTGACACACTGTGTCTTTTACTTTCTATTCCGGTTCCGGTGTCAATTCGGCCACGACCAAACTCGTCCGGAAGAGGGGGTTGAATACCCAGCTTCATTTCTGATCAAAGGCTCACATTTAGCTCGGTATGCCACAGTATGGAGGACGAGAGAGCTTCTGGCCCCCGCTCCCACTTTCAGTTATGCCCTTTCTGGCGAGTGCATAGCTTGGCTTGATGAAGATGCATAGACCGGGCCCACTTTGGCATCAGAGGCTTCCACAAGCTCTGGGAGGGGACGCAGGAACACCTGACTATGCCTTGAGTTTATTGCTTTGATCTGTACTTTCAAGTTTTCTTTATGAATGTAATTAGAAGCAACTTCAATTTGTATCGAGAGTGGGAGAACTCTGTAATGAAATCAACGAAATTGGAGGTTGTGGGTACTGAAAATTTTCCGTTTTGGTCCAAAAATAGTCTAAGTTGTAAAAGATTAATTTAAGCAAAATCAACTTTTATTAAAACTTTTCAAAACTATTTTCGATACGGATCACAACTGGACACACCCAAAATCTATCACTGAGATGTATAACCCCGGATCCAATCAACTGGAAAGTTGCCCCTAGTCTGAACAGCACTGCACCGTAGCTCACAACCGAACTCTTGGATGTAAAAAAGACAAAGATGGCCAAAACAACCACATGGACACAGTTGATTTGGAAGTGTTTGTTGCTAGACTTCAGAATGAAGTTGCCTACATATCCTGAGGATGGGAATCAAGCCTTATGTAGTTTGGTTAAGGTTCACTCGTGTATTAATACTCTCCTTTTGTGCTCTAACTTTTGCCAAGGCCGCCCTTTCTGGGTTTTCAACCTTGCGAGCTCAGTTTTTCTTATTTCAAATTTTTTATGCTCTAATTTTTGCCTAGGTCACCCTTTTGGGTTTTCGGCCTAGTGAGCCACTCAGGGATAGTATTTCTTCAACTTGTCCATGTTGATCGGCTGGGAGAATTCAAGGCCATCTAAGTCCATTAGAATGACAGCTCCACCCGACCAGATTGACTTGATGATGTAAGGGCCAGTCCAATTAGGTCTGAACTTGCCCTTAGGGTCATGGATGGGAGCTCGATTGTCTTTGAGCACTGGATCTCCTTCTTTCAAATTTTTGGACTTAACTTTCTTGTTAAAAGCCCTTGCGATTCTGCATTGATAACCTTGAATGTGGTATAGTGCTTTCAGTCTTCTTTCGCCAAACAACATGAGTTCTTCGAATCTGCTCTGCTGCCAATCTGCCTTAGCTATCTGGCACTCAGCCATTACTCGCAATGACAGAACCTCAACTTCGATAGACAGAACAGCCTCCATTCCATAAACCAAGGAATATGGAGTTGCCTCAGTAGATGTTCGAATTGATGTCCGGTAGCTCTAGAGAGCAAATGGCAGCTTATCTAGCCAGTCCCTGTAAGTTTCCACCATCTTCTGCAGAATGTGCTTGATATTCTTGTTGGTGGCCTCAACTGTTCCATTGGTTTGCGGCCTATATGTGGATGACTTACGAAAAGCCACGTTGTATTTCTCCTACAAGTCAATCACTTCCTTCTTGAAGTGTGAACCATTATTCGAAATGATCTCATTCGGGACGTCATACTAGCAAATAATGTTATTCCTGATGAACTTAGCTACATGTGACACCTTCAGCACTGTATAGGATTGGGCCTCAACCCACTTTGTAAAGTAGTTTATCGCCACTAGAATGTACTCATGCCCGTTCGACCCCTTTGGAGTAACTGCCCCAATCACATTAATCCCCCATACTGAAAATGGCCATGGCGAAGTCATGTTATACAGCTTTGATAGCGGGATGTTCATGCGGTTTACATGGATCTGGCATTTGTGGCATCGCCGACCAAAATTAATACAATCCTCCTCAATGGTTGACCAATAATAACCCTATCTAAGGATCTTCTGAGCCAGCATTACTACGCTCGTATGCGCTCCGCACTCTTCTCCATGGATGGCCTCCATCAAGCACCTCGATTCTTCAGTATCGACACACAGTTTATGCATTCCCAGATGGCCCCTTTTGTACAATTTACCCCCACAGATGATAAACTGAGCAGCCATTCTTCGAATCGCCCTCTTATCTTTGGCATTTGCCTCTGGTGGATATGCCTCTTTTTCCAAGAAGTTCTAGACATCAAAGTACCAAGGGTTCTGATCTTGTGTTTCATTTATGGCGGCAATCAGCTCATAGGCCGGCATATACCTCTGTTCAATTATGATTGGACGCATCCGGACTCCCAAAGGGATGTCTATCATAGAACATAGAGTTGATAAAGCGTTTGCAAACCTATTATTCCCTCTTAACAAATGGGTGAAGGTTAGCTTCTCAAACCTAGAAATTAGAACGTCCAGAGTTTGGTGGTAGATTTTCATCCTTTCTTCGTTTACCTTCCAGTCTTCTTTCACTTGAGATACACCAAGGTTCAAGTCCCTAATGGCATCCAACCATTTTGCCCTTAATTCTAGGGCGACTTCTAAGCCAGCGATACATGCCTCATACTCTGCTTCGTTGTTTGATACCTTGAACCAGAGTTTGAAAGCTAAGGGTATGTGGGAATTGTCGGCTGCTATCAGCAACACTCCTATCCCATACCCGCATTGATTAGACTCTCCGTCAAAGTACATGGTCCAAATTTCTTCTTCGACTTGCAGAATGGCCTTCTCTGGGAACAGATACTCTACTGCTTCATCTGCTTCCACTGGGTGATCGGCTAGGAACTCCGCTACTGCTCTCCCTTTCACAGACTTGCAAGTCATATACTTCAAATCAAATTCGAAGAGAATAAGCAACCAACGAGCTAGCCTACCCATAAGTGTTGGTTTCTCGAAGAGATATTTGATGGCATCTAATCTCGAAACCAGTATTACGGAGTGAGCTAATAGGTAGTGTCTCAACTTCCTGGTAGCCCATACCAAGGCCAAACAAGACTTCTCGAGCGGAGTGTAACGGGTCTCATATTCCAGTATCTTCTTGCTCAGGTAATAGATAGCCTTCTCCACTTTGTCCTCAGACTCCTGTGCAAGCATGCAGCCCATTGTCGTGTTGGTTACTGACAGATACAGTATCAATGGTTTTCTCGGCTCCGGCGGTGACAACATGGGTGGGTTCTGTAGATACTGCTTGATTTGTTCGAAAGCAACTTGGCATCGGTCATCCCATTGGAACTTCTTTCCTTTCTTCAGGAGACCAAATAGTGGTTCACAAGTCAAGGTTAATTTTGCCATAAACTGTCTTATGAATTGCACTTTACCCAGAAAGCCTCGCACCTCCTTTTTCAGTCCTTGGTGGTGGCATTTCTAAGATGGCCTTGATCTTGGAAGGATTGGCCTCGATTCCTCTTTGTGTGATCAAGAATCCTAGCATTTTCCCTGCTGTAACACTGAAAGTACATTTATGAGGATTCAATCTCAACCGATACTCTCTAATCCGTTGGAAAAAAAATTTCAAGGCGGTGTAGTGGCTCTCTCTTTCCTTGGACTTGACAATCATGTCGTCCATGTACACCTCAACCTCTTTATGGATCATATCGCGCAAGATCGTGGTCGCAGCCCGTTGATGCGTAGCCCCAGCATTCTTCAAACCGAACAGCATCACCCTATAATAGTAAGTCCCTCATAGGGTAGTGAAAGTAGTCTTCTCCCTATCTTCGAGTGCCATCAAAATCTGGTTGTAGGTTGAAAACCCATCCATAAATGAGAGCAGCGCATGCCCCGCGGTGAAGTCCACTAATTCGTTGATGTGCGGCAATGGAAAGTTGTCCTTCGGACTGGCTTTGTTCAGATCCCTAAAATCCACACACACCCGAATTCTGCCAGCCTTCTTCGGCATCGGTACTATGTTGGCCAACCAAGTAGGGTATTCAGATATTAACAGGAACCCTGCATCAATCTTCTTGGTGACCTCTTCTTTGATTTTCAGAGCCCATTCCGGACGGATCCCTCAGAGCTTCTGCTTAATGGGTCGGGCCTCTGGGTCAAGAGGGATTCGGTGCTGTACAATCTCAGGATCAATTCCAGGCATATCTTCGTAGGACCATGCAAAAACATCTTTGAAATCTTTTAATAAAGCGACTAAGTGCTCGCGCTCCTCCGAAGACAACGTGGACCCGATCTGGACCAGACGCAGATCCTTCTCAGTACCAACATTAATTGAGGTTATTTCATCAACCAAAGGCTTTACAAACCTCTCCTCCTCTCGTTCAATGAAATGTTTCAAAACAGGAGGAATTTCTTCCTCGTCGTTTTCATCAAAATTTTGAAAGTCCTGATTAATGCAATAAACTAAAGGCACAGAAAAGTTCTCAAAAGCCACAGGAGCGGTACCATTCTCATTAACAACATCTAGTTCATCTGATTCTTCGGTTACAACCGACTCAAAGGAAAAAGAAAAAGACGACCTGGATAGGACAACGGCATCCGGGTTATCACCCCCAGGAATACCAGACTCTGACTCAGAAGAACTGGAATCTGATTCTGACTCCACAGACTCTGTGGAATCAGATTCTGGTTCACTACCTGACCTAGAACTGCTCGATAAAAAGCCTTCCTCGTATTGCCAGACGAGGGAGGGTGCGATGGATGCATCGAGAATACCAGAAGATGGGCCCATAGCCGTATTATCTCCAATCGTGGAAATTGAGAAGTCATCCCCTAAGCACTCTGGTATGATCTGAGGATCTGAGAGGAGACAAGCCAGTGCTACCCCCATTTCAAGTTCTGTGCCCTTGGACTCATCCTCCTTGCACTGCTCAGCCTCAGCTGGTGGGTCTATCTGCTCTTTGGCAACTTCATCTCCTGACAACTGAAGGTCAAAAAAGATCTCAAAGCCAGGCAAGCACCGCTTCTCTGAATTCAGCCAGGGCTTCGGAAAACGGCAAAACGGGAAGTCTTCCCCCTCCCGGGCAAAGCGTACGTTCAAGGTTCCTTGGATAGGTTTATACACCAACTCATAGTGCTTCCCGGCTTGCTTAGCCTTGGCTCTTCCGGCCATTTCCCTTCATTTCCTTGTCCAATCCTCTCTGGTAGATGTGTAACCTAAACCAAAGGTATATGGGTTATGCGACACTTCTGCCATTGCAGTAACGCCCTTCCGGCCAATTCATCCTAATCCCATTCCGGGCATGTGCTAAAGCTTGTTCATGAGGTAGACAGATTGAGCATTGACGTACAGCCCCTCATCAACGGCCAGCAAGTTCTGTACTACTTGAGCCTAAGCCAAAGTGAATCCCCACAGAAAGACATATTGCACGCCGTGTTCAATTTTCAAAACTGGTGTAGAGACCTCTGGAGGAGGATGTATTAAAGAGTTCTCGAAAACTATTGCTACCCCCTTTCCGTAGGGGTACTTCAACATCTGGTGTAGCCATGACCGCTCAAGGAGTAGATTAAAGGTGGCTGGAACATCTAAGACATGAAACTCGATGTCCTGTTGCCTCGGGGAAACCTGAGTTTTAATTCGTACCATCCCCATCACCTCCCAACTGGTATTATCGTAGGCTCGCATCACCCGGGCTGTAGGCACGAAATCTACGGGCTTCAACCCAATAGCATACGCCGTACGTGACGGACATACATTGATTGCAGATCCCATATCAACCAGGACCACCGGTATCCACTTCTCCTTGCACTCCACAGAGATATAGAGCAGCTTGTTATGATCAGAGCCCTCAGGTGGTAGTTCTTTGTCGATGAAGGTTAAGGTTGGTGAAGCTCCACCTGGGAAAACCAGCCCTACCAACTGCTCGGGCGTTGTATCAATAGAAAGCTTCGCCTTGTCCATGGTTGAAAGGACGTCTTGTCTGTGAACCCTTGAGGCCATAAGCAGTCCCCAGATGGAGATGCCTGCTTGGATTTTCTTCAGTTGTTTCAGCACTGCCTCCTCTTCTAGCTGTTTTGCTTTTATCTTTTCTGCTTCTTTGTCCTTTCCGGACGCCTCCGGCCGGTCCAAGTGTGGGGGTGTGATAACCTTGTCCCTCATTATGCTAATTGGTCTTTAATATAAATGTGATTATATGTTTAATATGATTTTGTGTACCATTTATGTGAAAATATGTGGTTTTGAATTTCTATCTGTTCACCGTAGGAATATCTGTTGGATTATCTGCTTTGGAAATTAAATTGAAGGCCTTATCGGCCACAGAACCCAAAATTGATTGTGCCATTGTGATTAGCGTAATTTTGAGAGCCTACGGTGAAATTTAATTGAAAACTGATTTGGATCAAAGTAATTAGATTAAATTAATGAATTAAGTGCCCAGTTATTTTATAATAAAATAATGTGTTGAGTGGGGGCTTATAAGGGGCCTTTATACACTCAATTTCTCTCCTTAGCTTCATTTGGCTGATTATAAACTCTAAGAAAAGGAAAGGAGTCGGCTAGAGAGAGGAAGAAAGAGAGTTGGGTGTTTGGCTCAAGTTTGTGAAGAGTAGAGGATTAAACTCTAGATTTGACCATAATATGGGAAGAGTAAAGCCTCTAGGTAAGTGGATTCATGAATATTAAGTTGTAATTTTGTGAATTCAAATTGGAATAATGATCAAGAACATGAATTTATTTGAGCATGATGTAATTGAATTGGTTTTGTTGAATTGAGGGCCAATATGTGCATGTATGTAAGAAATTGTTTTGAATTTGCATGTTTGAGCTTGAAATACATGATTCATGTAGAGTTTTGGTTAAAGCTCATGTTGTAATCACCATTTGTATCATCTAAGTTGGGAATAAGAGTAATACATCACATGCATGTAGAATTTATGAGAATAGGAACTTTGAATGCATGAATGTGTTATGATGGAAATGGGTTGGTGTCAATTTGGGACATGCATGTGTTTGATTCTTGGAATTGAGCTTCAAAATGTTGTAACTTGGTGTTTGTACCATGTTAGTACACATATATATGAAGTTTGAGTAAAAAACATGCAATTAGAGCCTTTGAACATCAAGTTGAAGCTCAAGAACATGTTTTGGATTTTCCAGAAATTTGATGTCCGCTCGAGCGGGGAAATCGCCGCTCGAGCGTGAATTTCGTGCTCCTAGTATTTTTTTGCAGACCTGGATGTCCGCTCGAGCGGGGAGCTATGTAGACGGACCTTCAGCTCGAGCACCAGACTTCATGCTCGAGCGTAATTTTGATGCATCTAGCACTTTTGCAAACCTCTTGGGTCCACGCTCGAGTGGGGACCTTGTTTTCTGAAATTTTGTTTATTCATTCTGTGTTTCATTTTCTATCTTCTTTCACTTCTAAGTACTCTTAGGCATGCATTGAGCATTGTAAATGAGTTAAAGAGATAAGAATGAAGCCTAAAGAGGAATATGTGAATTAAGGAACAGATTGAATCGTTTGTGACCCGTATGTGCTATGTGATGTGTAGGGTCAAGCTCCAGGGCAAACCAACCAACCAATCACTATGAGTAATATCGATATTTGAAACTTGTCATTTGTCCAATTGCTTATTTCCTTATAAGCCTTATAAGTTTGCCAGCTTGGATTATGGACAAATGTTTGATATGAATAAATGAATGGGCCAAAGGCCAGTTTGATCTGAATGATAGAGTGAATGGGCCAGAGGCCGTTTTGACACGAATGAATGGGCCATAGGCTGTTTCGACATGAATAAATGAATGGGCCAAAGGCCAGTTTGATACGAATAAATGAATGGGCAAAAGGGGAGTTTGACATAAAATGAAACTATGAATTGGGCCCAAGGCCGTATGAAAAATGTTGTTCCATATACCATTGTATAACTCCTTTATTTGATATTATTCACTGGGCTTTCGCTCACGCTCATTCATGTGTTTATAGGTGAGCCAAGAGAAGTCCAAACCCAGCCCCAGTGAAGACTGTGAGGAACAACAAAGGTTTTGAAGAGTCAGCCCTTGCATCTCACGCACGAGACTTGTCTTCGCCTTTTTGTCATTTTATTTTATGTTGTCATGTTAGCGAAGTCTTTGAACATGTCTGTATATAGTTCTCATGGGTTGACTTAGCTTTGGATGATCCTGTCTGTATAGAACTTGATGGTACTGTATATATTTGTTGTGACTTATTAATGTACATATGTATGGGTTATTTTGATGTGCCATGTAAGCACAGCTCTATGGACAAAGTTTTAAATTTTGCTTCCGTATGGCCCCTTTACTTTGATGAGTTATGTTTGGTTTGATTTGAGGCCGTAGGTAATCTCAGGATTACTGGCCGGTTATGGCTGAAATCCATAGGGGCGGGTTTGGGTCGTGATAGGGGGCTTGAAATACCGCCTACTTCGGGTCATATGGTCGACCTCCTCAATATACCAGGTGTCATCTGGGAGATTCTGTCCCCAATCTTCATTAGTATGGGCCAGACGCAAATCGTCGTCTTTCCATCACATGCCCTCAGTAGCTGATAGACAACTATCTGGCTCTGCTGTAGTTGTTTCCGTGCTCACAGCACATTCTGTCCCCGCAGGGGCCTTGGCTTTTCTAGCCTTGTCATCATTCTCGATTTTCTCTTGTTCAAACTGCCGCAGCGCGTCCTCCTGTTCTGTGTCTACTGCGCACAAACTGCCCAAGTCTTGAGCAAAATTCTTTGCACCGGTGCTCTCCGGTGATTCTTCCTCGTTCTCGACCATTCCAGCCACTGTAGATGTTCCAGTTTTTGACTGCCCTTGTTTCGGCTGAGACTCCTCAACAATATCTAGCTCGTCACTGAGCCACCCTGTAGCATCTGTCGCTCCATTCAGGTCAAACCAGTTGACGCTCACATCCCCTAGATCTTGCTCGTTAAAGAACTGTAGATTGGCAATGTCCTCCTCCAACTCTGCTAGGTCATCTAGCCCATGGCTTGACCCGTCTTCTCGAACCACATTGACCTTTGCCCTAGTTGGCAACTCCACCCTTGGCTTAGCTTGATCTCTTGACACAATATAACCGCATGGGTTGTATGTTTCCTCAGTAAAGCTCCCAGATCTGTCAGGTTCTAAACCAACATTTCCATTCTCCTCGAAAGTCATCCCAGTTCTGTCTTCGATAGTCACCACCATTGGCTTGGGTAGAGTCAATGATTTGCTCATCATACATGAGTTTGTGCATTCCGGGATGAACACCGTCGGCTTAGGTAGGTGGGAGGGAGTGATATGTATGCTAGGGTCAAACGGGTTGGCCGTTGTTTGGATGAAGTTAACCTGCCTAGGTGGAGGGTTTCGATTATGTGGTGGGAGAGAGTTAGTAGTAACATTTGGTTTTTCTGGAGGCGTTATCACCTTATTGTCAATGAGATCCTGAATCTCATGACGGAGTCTGTAGCAAAAGTCGGTGTCATGACCGTGCTGTTGATGAAAGGCGCAATATTTGGCCGGGTTTTGGGAAGAAGGAAGTTTTTCTGGTAATGGTCGTGGCTCCATGGGCTTCAAATGCCCTTTCTTGATCAAGACTTCTAAGGCTTTAGACAAAGTCATATATAGCGGGGTGAAGACTTTCTGGCCCCAGGCTTGGTTTTTGGCAGGTTGTGAGTTGGGTACAGAGGTTCTTGTAAACGGTGTGGCTGTTTTTGGGGTGGTTGTGGTGGTGACCATGCCCATATCAAAAGTTCTTGCGGCTGCACTACTACTTGTAGCTACATTTGAACCGCGAGTAAACGCCCTCTTGGGCTGCTCTCTCTCGTGATCAATCAGACCTTGCTTCATAGCATCCTTAATCTGTACCCCAATCTCATGCAAGTCAGCAAAGGTCGGGAAGGGTAAGACGATCAGCTTCTGCATCAGCTTAGGTTGTAGGTTGCGAACAACCATTCTTATCTGATCTTTCTCGAGTGGCCAAGTTGTCATCATGGAGGCCTTGGCCCTCCATCGAGTAACAAAGTCAAAAAAGCCTTCTTTCGGCTCTTGTCGGGTCGCCTCAAGATCACGAGTCGTGACCTCGATCTGGGTATTGTATGAGTATTGAGCAACGAAGGCCTTGGCCATCTCTTCCCAACTCCTTTTCACTAAGTCCTCCAGCTTGGCGTACCCGATGGCCGCAATACCCGATAGGGTCTGACCGAAGAGTGATAGTTTCTGGAGTTTCGTCAAGTCCATCAGGCGTAAAATATCAGAAAACAGCCTCAAATGAACCATAGGATCGCCTGAGTCATCAAACCTCTGGAATGAAGTTAACACCCTGAGCCCTATTGAACAGCTTCTCTAGCTTGCTCATTTTCAGAGCAGTTGGATCAACCTCAAATTCGAACGGTGTGTCCACTGGATTAGCTGATGCTTTAGACATCTGAGGTGAGATTGGCGGTGGGACTAGCCCTGTTGGAACGTCCATATTTTCCTAGACGTTTGCTGTTTCCCCGGGGTTTGGAACCTGTAGTCACCCCTTTTTGACTGTCCTCAAGACTTGGATGTCATCGTTTGAACACTCGATGATCATCCATGTTCGTGTTCGTTTTGAGTTCTCGGAGGTCCCGGCTACACGCCTTGCCTCAAGATCTCTCAACTTATCTATTTTGTGCTTGGTCATGGACCAAACACTTGTGTTTTTGCTTCTAAGGGAAGAGGGTGGCTTGTTGGCCATCCCTACACCCCACTGGCCAAGGCATGAGGCCATCGGCCCCTTTTTTTTGCCATCAGCCAAGAGTGTTGGCCGATCAGCACTATATTTGGTCGGTCGGCTATTATGTTGGTCGATCAGCCATTTTGGTGGCCGAACCCTGTTCATCTGCTTTATGTAGATATTTTATGCTAGCTGGTGCAGCTGGCATCCACAATTAACCCCCTCCATACACGTGTATGGAGGGATTGGCTCTTTGCTTGGCTTCTCTTAGAAGCCTTAGAATTTGAGCCTCTATAAAGAGGGAGCTCCTCCTCCCTCCTCCAGGGTTCAGAGAATTAGGGTTAGAGAGGTTAGATATAGTATTGTATCTATACTTCCTTGTTTAGCCTTGTTTTGTGTCCAAGAGTGTAGTATTGTCTTACTATTATACACAAACACGCATTAGAACACCATCCTTGGTTGCTAAGGTGCTAGGAGGTTGATTTCAATGTTCTTGGCTTGGTTTGAACTCAAAATACCTACTGGAGTGGTGTTCTTGAAGAGGTTCTCCAAGGGTGAGAAACTACCCTCTTTATTCCCCATTTTTGCACAAGCTTTTAGCCTATCTTGCATGCTGTTTTGAGCTTAACTTATAACTGATAAAAGTTTTGATTTTGCATGCTTTTGATCTTTTTTTAAGGTCTCTTTGAGGTTTGGGGTTGTTTCCTCCCTCTTAGGCCTTGTTAGGCCTTGTTTTAGGCCACCTCTTTTGGCCCTTGCTTTAGGCTTTGCATGACCTCTCTACCACTGAAATCTAGAGGATTTTCAGTGGCAGAGAGGTGGTTTTGAGGTCTCAAATAGGAGAGGGTCATCCCCTCTCCTTGTTGTCTTTTATGCTTACATAAATGGCTTATGTTTGTGGCTTGTATGCCTAGCTTGTTTTAGCTTTATTTCAGTATATATTAGGCTTTGTTTTGCCATGATATAGCACTATTTTGCCTTGGTTTAGACATACCATGCATGCTTGGTATACTTGTCTTTTAATCCCATGATTTGCCTTAACATGTACCTAGCATTTAGACTACCATGCTTGCATGTTTTGACCCAACTCCTTGAAGCTTTTAAGCTTGTTGTAGCATGCTTAAGCTCTGTTTTTCATTAATTTGGCCATGCTTGTGTTGTTTTGTATAGCTACCATGTAACCTAGCTTGTTAGCTTCAGGTGCTCAAGTCATTGGTATGCTCTATTTGAAACATTTCAGTGGTTTGGCATCACTTATAATGCTATTTCAGTCCACGTAGCATACTTGAATACTTGCACATATTGCTCCTTTAATGCTTTAAAGAGTTGTTGTCTTATGCTTCTTGAATGGATCATTGCGAATGCATCCATGCTTAGGCCACTTGGATGCCATCTAAGTGTGTTTTTGGCCTTGTATTGACCTGTATTAGGACTATTTTAAGTCCCTTTGACCCTTTGGGGCTTCCCTTGTATGGCCATGGTTTGAGCCCTTTGGTTAACCTTAGGCCTTGGACCTTCTTGCATGCTTTGCTTGCTTTATTTGGTTGATTTGGAATCATTCCTCACATATTTTCAGAGCTTAATGCATTGTCATATTATCATATTTATCACATCTTGCTCATGCTTGAGGATTGTGCATGGTTGCCTAAGTGTTGGACCACTCACATGTGCATGATTGTTTTGCATTTTCATGCCTCCAATTCTTGACTTTGGCCACTGATTTGGGCTTATTTGAGAGCTGCCCATTTTGGTTTAAGACCATTCCCGCATGTTATTGCATGCTTGCCTTGCATGTTGTTGCATACTTGGCCTATTAACATGTTGTTGCATGTTTAAGTGGTATTGCATTTGGTATGCATCTTTTGTTAAGTTGCCTAACATGTTGTTACATGTTTGCCTCACATGTTGCTACATGCTTGCCTATCCTCACATGTTGTCACATGTTCGCCTTGCATGCTTGAATGTCCATGTTGCATCTTGCATGCTTGTCTAGGTTGCATTGCATTTGGCATGCTTGTTACCTTAACATGATCATGTTGCATTAGTTTTGCTTGCATACTTACATCTCTTGCCTCTTGATCAATCATGATAGAGGTTAAGATCTATTGTGTGTTTGTGTGCACTTCATTTGATATCAAATTGCACACTCGACACCCTTGGCCATCATGCATTGAAATGCGTGGTTGATGGCCCGAGAGTCGAAAGCCATACTCCCTTGAGCTCATGACATGATGGGGAGGGTAGTGGTGCAAACATTGCTTTGAAAATGCATTGCCATGCTCTGTTTGTCCTCTGCTGCATCAAAAAAACATTCTGTAGGAAGAGATGGCCGGTCGGCCATCTTCAGTGCCGGCCGGCCATGAATTGTTGGCCGAGATTGCCCCAAATGATCGATGACCAGTTCCCCATGGCCGGTGGCCTCACCTCTTGGTCGGTGACCGCCCACAACCCTCAGGGAGTAGTTCAGAAGCAACTTTGAGACTTGTGCAGTGTTCAGAGGTGCAGAGCAGTGTAAACTGAGGCAGCATGAGTATGGTGATGGATTTCCGAGCGGAGCCGAGCGTGTACGCATTCATCCCTCTTCCCGAGGCCTCTTTACTCCTTTCTTAGCTTAATTAATTCATTTAATTAATTAAGTATTGAGTAATATTTAATTAGCTTGTTAGTTAATTAATTTGTATTATTCTTTCGGTCCCTCCCTCGAGAGGGCACAATTGTGTAATAAGCGTGCGTGTGTGTGATGCATGTCTTCCAACCCCCACTTCTTTCTCCCTTTTATTCAACCGCTCATGATGGTTAGTTTTAGGGCATATTTGATTTAGCATACCTTATGCTATGCATGTTTGCATTCATTCATTTGTATTACATGCACCGAGCTTAGCGCATCATACTAACTGCATAGTATTTCAATTCCAACTTGAATACGTGTATCAAATTGCCGCATATCATATGCCATCTTAGATTAGCCGAGCCTATTCTAGTTGCATTTCGTATGTGTTGCATTAGCCATCTTAACATGGACTTGGATCATACATTGATTACTAACATGTTCCTTGTTTTGGCTTGGAGTACATTGTGAGTGTTTATGCTTTCGCATCTTGCATGTATGTGAGTGTTAACATGACAGCATGCTTGCCATGAGGCTATCTGCTTAGTTGATATAAACTGCCTGAATGCTTATGGGTGAAGGTTGGATTACTTGAATTGGAACGATTCATTGAAATCCATAGTTTAGCCTACTTACGAGTAGCAAACTTCAAACCATTTGCAAACAAACGGATATGCGATGCTTTGTTCCAAATTAGGCGATCTAGTCTATACTTGTTTGTTGTGCGCATAACGTAGTAAAGATTAGCTAATTAACCGGAATAACAACACATGCGTTTTCAAAAACAAGATATCATGTTTAGTACAGGCCAATCTTTGATCGGGCGAGCAGGGGTGCTCATAGATGACCTTCCCTAATCGTACCCAAGTTCCCAAGCCGAGGCAACTTTGGTGATGACGGACACATGGCCTTAGGCAACGAGTCAGTGTTTTCTAAATTTCCCCAAAAACAAAATATTTAGGTGGCGATTCTGTATCTGGAAAAGCAGTCCATGTTTGGCACTTCTTTCTTCAAAATCAGTTTTCCAAAACGATTTGCCAGATTTGGACTCTTTGGTGATTTATCAGTCTCGCATTGCACTTTGCGAGATCAGGTTCAGAACCGTGACAATTTGAGTCCAAACTACAGCATGAGGCCCACGAGGGTGCGTCTACAGAACCCTAAGTGAGGGTGGGGATGGATGCGAAGTAGATGCTCCGACTTGTTGTGGTTGCTGCTGTTGTTGTTGAAGCTTAGCAATGAGTTGAGCCTACTGGGCTATGACCTCTGTTTGGCGAGTGGTGGCTTCCGCCTGACGAGCACCATCACGTTGCATGGTCTCGATGGTTTGCTAGAGTTGACGCATCATTTCCTCCATACTGGCTAAAAAAAGTTGATCTGTTTGACTCTGTATTCCCTCTGAAGCAGAAGTAGAAAACTGAACCCTACTACGCATAGGTGAAACTGATAACGACCGCTGAACTGGCGATTGCTGTACTGGTACTATATGCCTGACTGCCCTTTGTCTCGTAACTGGGGGTAACGAAGTAAACACTGGTTGTCCGGCAATAAGATCCTCAGATCTATGAAGCCTTCTACCTCTAGTCCAGAGTGCTCGGGGGTATCTGCATTTTTGGAAGCAATTGTGATTCACTACCTTGCAAAAAGAAAATAAAGCGAAAAGAAAAGAAACATTAATCAAGAAACGGACAGCATTTCGGCTTAGATGGTAGTTACGTACAATTGAAATCATAAGCTGAATAGTCTGTTCTCAAACACTGATTTCTGCCCCCAAACATTCTGCCTCAAAGCTGATTCCCCTAAACTAATGTCCTCAGACTGATAGCCAAACTTGCAACTGATACATTCATTCTCTGTACAGTCACACTCTAAAAGCACATATCGAGCAAGAGTGAGCCAAAACACCCCTATGGTGGGGTATGGTTTCCCTATCCTAATTTCGTCAAGGACTAGGGGTTCACAATGCAAGCAAATAGTTTCAAACAACCTACATTTGGGTTAGCAACCTGTCCTAGTTTGGAATGGTCTCTATGGCTTCCGATATGCAACTAGGTCGAATGGTCAAAAAGGGTGCCTCGGCAAAACCGAGGCTTTTGTTCCCATCGTGGCAGAGCCCATGACCGGTTAGCCTTCTGGCATGCATTTCTAAGCAAGCCTCTGGCAAACCGTTCAGGAATAACAGAAGGCAAACACTGTGACTTAGGCGCACCAATGCAAATGCAATGCAAAGAAACACATAAGTGTAAACAAAACAACATATCATGAGTTCGAGTCAAGTTCTCTAAATCCCCAGCAGAGTCGCCAGAAACTGTAGACCGCCCAAACTTCCTCCGCGCACCCCCCTTTTCGGAGAGGGCGCGGATTTGAGATCATAGCTACTACAGTTCTGACTCCTGTCACGGTTCTATATCTAGTCTCAGAAAGTGCAATGTAAGACTGATAAATCACAAAAGAGTCCAAATCCGGCAAATCATTTTGGAAAATCGATTTTAATTAAAAAGTGCAAAACATGGACTGCTTTGCCAGATTACAGAGTCGCCACCCAAATATTTTATTTTTGAGAAATTTAGGAAACCCTAACTCGTGCCAAAGGCCATGTGTCCGTCATTACCAAAGTTGTCTCGGCTCGGGAACTTGGGTACGTAAGGGGAAGGTCCGGAAATGAGCACCCTCGCTCGCTCGATCAAAGGATCGGCCTCTACTAAACATGATATGTTGTTTTATAAATCTCATGTGTTCTTGTTCCGATTATTAGCTTAACTTACTATGCGATGCGCATAACACAAATATAGACTAAATCGCGAGAATTGGAATAGAACAATTCATGTTTGTTTTTCGAAAATGGTTTGGAATTGCTACCCTCAAGTAGGCTAAAGCACGGATTTGCCACCCTCAAGTGGGCTTAAAACTCACATTTGATGAATTGTTCCAATTCAGGTAATCAAGCCTTCATCCATAGGCATTCAAACAATTAAACACTTCAGTAAATAACCTCATGGTAAGCATGTTATCACGGCAACACTCACACACATGCAAGTATGCTAAAGCGTAAATACTTATAGTGTACTCCAAGCCAAAATAGAGAACTAGTTAGAAATCATGTATGATCCTAGCTATGTTAGAATGCCTAATGCAACACATGCAAAAATGTAACTAATAGGCTCGGCTATCTAAGATGGCATATGAATGTAACAATTGATACATGTATTCAAAGAAGTGTTGAAATACCATGCAGTTTGAATGATGCGCCGAGCCCGGTGCATGCAAGACAAATGGATAAATGCAAGCATGCAAGCATAAGGATGCTAATTGGAAATGACCCTAAACTAAACATCAAAAGCGGTTAAGTAAAAGGGAGAAGGGCGTGGGGTTGGAAGACATGCACGCACACATGCACACTTCTTACAACATTATGCCCTCTCGAAGGGGGGTCCGAATAAACTAAGCTAATCTAAGCTAAGCTAAGCTAAGCTAACTAACTAATTAACTAACTTAGCTAATCAATTATTACAAACCAAATTGAATTTGAATAACTATCTAATCTAAGTTAATTAGAATACTACAAAAATGAATTGAATTAGCTAAACACATTAACTAATTAATTACAAAACCAGTAAATTAACTAACTAAGTAAAGCAATAAAATGGCCTTGGGGAAGGGAGACATGCATGCTCGGTGTGCTTCGTCCGAAAACGCATTGCCTTGCCATGGGTTGTCTCTGTTTGCACTCACTGTGATCTCAAGATACTGCACAAACTTCTAGATGGCTTCTGCCCCAAGGCCGGCCGGCCACCTCAACTGGTCGGTAGGCTACCTCAACTAGCCGGCCGGCCAGTACAAGTGGTCGGCCGGCTAGTACAAGTAGCCGGCCCGGCCACTTCTCTTTCTAGAATTCTGTCTTTGCTGCAATAGAGAGCAACAGAGCCAAGACAATGTATTTACAAGGAAATGTGTGTGCAACTACCCTCCTTATCATTTCTTAAGCTCAAAGGAGTGCAGTACTCGGCTCTCAAGCCACCATCCACGCATCTCAATGCATGATGGCCAAAGAGCCAAGCTTGCACAATGTTGATGAATGCACAAATAAGACTCGAAGAGCCTCCACCCTATCATGCATGATTAAGGGTGTCGGCGATCGAGAAACATAACGCGTTTCATCACTATGAGTATGAAACGTGCCATATTTCTTGTGTTTGGATTAACATCCGATCCAAACACATGCAATGCAACAAGAATGCTTATCTCGCACGAGTTTTAGTTGACTCGATTCTTGTTTACACATTTTACATTACCAATTAATCCTTTAACTGGTTAAGTCCAAAGTGGAAGTCCTCTAATTGGAAAGAGGGTCTAAGCCATAAACACCTTGAGCATGAAAAAAGTCTCATGCTGTTGGTTAGTAGAAACCCTCAAGAGAGGATTAAAACCATTAGGTATGAGTGCCTCAATTTCATGCTCAAGCCAACAACGGGCTTAAGGCCACTTTCAAGGTGAATGAAAGATTGAAACAATGGAGTGCAATGACACACATTTCAGCACTGAAATAACATGCTCAGTGATTCAAAATCATGCAAACAACTCATGTAATGCATGTAAGAGGCATAAAGCATCAAAGCTAGTGAAGTGTATTACACTAGAAGCATACATTATCAAGCTCAAACAACAAAACCAACCATGGACAGACCTAAAACATGCCAAATTAGTGGCATGAACATGTTGAGATAGGAGAACAAAAGACTAGGAGAACATGCACACATGTTAGCCCATAAGCAAGGCACAATACACAACCCTCAAAAGCTATGAAGAAGTGAAGTATATGAGAGTGTGACTACACTATATGCACTAAAATTACATGCTAAATGGTGCCATACCATGCAAACATCACATGCATAACATGTTAAAGGCCTCAAAACTCAAAGCTAGTCAAGGCCCTTTACACTACAACCATACTAAGCAATGCTCAAATGACCTTGACCATTCAAAACAAACCTAAGGCAGGTCAAAATAGTAGTAAAAACATGCTAGACTTGCAGCATAGATGGCAAGAAAGATATGCTCATGTATTGGCTCACTAACAAGGCATGAGGCTCAACTTCTTAAAAGCATTGAAAGAGTGATACACATGAGAGTATGACAGTGATATATGCTCTAAAATCACATATTAAATGATGCCAAATCATGCAAACAACCCAAGCAAAGCATGCTAGAGGACTCAAAACACAAAGCTATTAAAGCCTATCATGCTATAGCTATACAAAGCAAGCCTCATATGACCTAAACCACTCAAAACAGAGTTAAAGCATGCTAAAACATGAGTAAATGCATGCTGGAGTATAGCCAAAATATGCTGGAATGATGAGCTAAAGTAGCAAGCATGTAAAGCTAGTGAGCAAGATTACACTACAAGTGTAAAGAGCAAGCAACCAATGATCAAACAAACCAAAAATAGAGTTATGGCAGGTCTAAAAAGTCACAAAAACATGCTTGAAAAAAGCCCCAAAGAAGTAGAAACACATGCTCATTTGGTGGGCCATCAACACATGCAAGCAAGACAAGAGGAGAAGGGACCACCCCCTCCCATTTGGGACCTCAAAACCAACTTTCCACCACTGAAATTCCTCTAGAATTCAATGGTTAAAAGGCCAAAAAGAGATAGTGTGGATAGCCTTGAAAGGGGGTGCAAAAACTTAGCAAATCAGCAACCAAAGAGCGTAGATGTAGACACCCCATTTTTGACCGACCTTAAGACTCTGACCTTATTGATTAAGTGCTCAGTGATTATGCATGTTTGAGTTTACAGAGTTTTCGTCTGAGAGCCTTGCCTCCGGGTCTCTGAACTCTTTGTGCTTCGGCTCGGTTTGCGGACCAAGCCTTGTTTCTTTTCCTTTGAAGGAGGGAGAGGTCTTGTAGACCATTCTTTTGTGGTCGTAGACCACTTTTCCCGTTTGGAGACTAGTTTCCGATTTTCAGAGTTTTCGGTCGTGCGCCTTGTCTCGGGACTGCTTAACGTTCTCCGTTTGGCTTGGTTTTCAAACCACACCTTGTTGCCTCTGCCTAGAGGAACATTGTGGTTTGGGCGACCACTTTTGGTGCTCGTAGACTAGTTTTCGGGTCTCCCGGCTGCGCTTCTTACCTCCCGGACTCTCGTCTTGCATCCTTTTTGGTTTGTTTTTCGTACAAACCTTGTTTTCCTTGTTTGGAAGGTGGTATAAGGGTGGCAGACCAGTTTTTCCCCTTGGACACCACTTTTCTTCATGCCAGCCAATTTTCTGGTCGGATAACTGGTTTTCTTGGTCTTTGGGCCACCTTTTCTGGTCGGCCATCACACCATTGCCTTGATTTCAGTGTGCAGAACATCTCCCCCCCATGGCCGACCACTTTTTGCTCTGGCCGAGCATTTCTACTGGTCGGCCGACCAGTAGAACTAGCTAGCCGACCACTTCAAGTGGTCGGTAGCTTTTCATTACCTTTTTGGAGATATTTTCATCCAGCTGGCAAAGCTGGAAGGCACCAGAACCATCCTCCATACACGTATATAGAGGGATGGCATTGGATCCCAAGCATGTCCAACAAGCTTGAGCCTTGGTTCTCTATATAAGAGAACCTCCCCCCTCCTCCTCTAGGTTAAAAAAAAAAGGGCTTGAGCTATACATATACACCTTTGTCCCTATATTGCTCTTCTTCTTCATTTTTGTGCCTTAAAGTGTAGTTTTATCATACTTTAACACACACTCAAACACCATCCTTTTGTTGTTGAGGTGCTTAGGAGCTGGGTTTGGTGTTGTTGGATTGGCTTGAGCTTGGAAAACCTGCTGGAGTTGTGGTTTTGAAGGTATTCATCAAGGGTGAGCTACTACCTCTTAAAACCCCTATTTTTGCTTAAGCTTTTGGACCTATTTGCATGCTGATTTAAGCTTAACTTCCTACTGCAAAAATTTTTGTTTTTCAGTTATTGTGATGTTTGTTTAAGGTCGCTTTTGTAGTGGGGGTGGTCCACCGCCTCTTATGCCTTGTTAGGACTTGTTCTTGTGCCATCTTTTTAAGCTTTTGGGACCACCTTGTTTTGGCCTTCTCACCATTGAAACTCAGAAGAATTTCAGTGGTGGAAATGGTGTTTTGGGGTCCCAAATAGGAGAGGGTCATCCCCTCTCCTTGTGTTTTGAATACTTGCTTTGAATGCCTCATGTTTGAGCATGTTTGTTAAGCTTATGTTGGCCATATCTTAGCATGTATTTGGGGTTATTTCAGTATGGCATGCCACTATTTTGACTTTGTTTTGTCATCCTTTGCATGCCTTATCCACTTGTAGTGTAAATCTCACAAACTAGTCTTGTGTGCTTCATGAAGTAGCATGTCATTCTAGCTTGTTTTGAGTCCATTTCAGCATGTTTTTGGTGGTTTTTTTACCATGTCATACCTCTATCAAGGTTTGGTTTGGTTGGCCCTTGCATGTTCCATGCACTTGTAGTGCAATTCCATGAACTAGCCTAATGTGCATCATGCTTTAACATGTCATTCTAGCATGCTTTTGGCTTAACTCTAAGAATCTTTTGCCCATGTTTTAGCATGCTCTAGCTCTGATTTGTGTTGTTTTGGTCATGCATGCCATGCTTTGTATAGCTATAATGCATTCTAGCTTGTTAGCTTTGTGTATCAAGTCCACTAGCATACATTGCTTGGCCTATTTGAATGATTTGGCATCATTTTTTATGTGATTTCAGTACATGTTTCATGTTCATGCACTAACATTTGTCACTCTTTACATGCTTTGGAGAGTTTGTGTTTTATGCCTTAACATAAGCCATTGCATATGCCTTCATGCCCAAGCTTGCGACCTATTATTTCAGTGTTTATTTGGGGTTATTTTGCCATGATATAACTCCAATTTTTGTTGGTGAAGCCATCCCATGCTTGGTCTTAGTAGGTGTAGTGTAATCCTCCCTTTTGGCCTTGCTTATTCCATGCTTCATGCTTACCATGCTAGCTCATTTTGGCTTCTTTCCATATATGTTTTAGACTCATTTTGACATGTTCTAGGAGTATTTTGGGTTGCCTTGGCCATATGCTTCATGTTTTGCATAGTTGTAGTACAAGTGCCTATGCTTGCTTCAAGCTTTGGGCACCATAGCATGCTTCATTTACATCATGTACATGATTTGGCATCATTTAACATGAAATTTCAGAGCATATAGCATTGCCATGTTCTCACTTCATTCATTCTTTAAGTGCCTTTGAGTGTTGTGCATTGTTGCCTAGTTTATGGCTTAGCTTGTATGCCATCTTGCCTAGGCCTTTGAGCCCTTATCTCAGCATGTTTTGGTCTCTATTTTGACCTACTTGAGCTCTATTTGTGGCTGGTTCATGCATTTGTGGCATGTATTGCATGCCCCCTTTGTAGTCCTCTTTACTAGCTTCACGCTTTAAGGACTCTAGTATGCTATACTTGTGTTGTTTGAATGATTTGGCATCATTTCATACTTCATTTCAGTGCATTTAGTGTTGTTACACTTCCATATTTGTCACTCTTTGAGCACTCTTGAGAGTTGTGCTCTTATGCCTAGTTGATGGGCCATTGCATATGCATGCTTGTATATGCTTTTGTGCCTTAGTTTCATCATTATGGCCACTGATTTAGGCATGACTGAGGTCTGTCCATTTTGGTTTAAGTCCATTGAGCATGTTGGTTTTCATGTTGTTCGCATTGTGCATGCCTATGTTATATTGCATTGAGTATGCCATATTGTCCATTGCATTGAGTATGCCATCTTACATTGCATTGTGTATACTATGTTGTTATTCGCGTTGTGCATGCCAAGTTGTTGCTTTGCATTGAGAATGCATGCCCTTAGCATTGGTAGTTTGATCATACTCCCTTGCATGTTGTTGCATACTTCTACCTTGCATGTTGTTTGCATGCTTGTTTTATTGTATCCCATGATTCCATGCTTAAGTTGCATTGCATGTTTACATGCTTAAGTTGCATTGCACGTTTACATGTTGTTGCTTGCATTGTGTTTGGATTAGGTGTTAGTCCAAACACGAGAAACAAGGGACGTTTCATACTTGAAGTGATGAAACGTGTCTCAATTCTCGGTCGCCGATACTCTTGATCATACATGATAGAGTTTTAGGCCTTATGTGTTTATGTGTGCATTCATTTTATATTGAATTGTGCAATTTGGCTTCTCGGCCATCATGCCTCGAGATGCGTGATTGGTGGCCCGAGGGTCGAGAACCGCACTCCCTTGAGCTTATGAAATGATAGGGAGGGTGGTTATGAACACATATCTTGTAAATACATTGCCATGCCCTTCTTTGCTCTCTGTTGCAGCAAACTGGAAGAAGTGCAGCAAAACTGGTTGCCCGACTAGTAATACTAGCTGGCCGACCACTTTTTCTGGTTTACAGCAAGAAAAGTGGTTTGCAGGTGGTCTCCCTCATCAACAACTAGTCGGCCACCCTCCTACAGGTCCCCAAGGTGAGTTTGAAGCTTTGTGGAGCTTGGTGCAGCGTTCTGAGAACAATTGAAAATAGAGGCAAGTTGGGGCATCGCGTTGGATTTCCGAACAAGGCGACCGGGCATGCATGCACTTTTCTCTCTCTGAAGCTCTTGTTTTACTGCTTAACTTAGCTTCTTTACTTAGCTAGATAATGCATTTGTTTTGTACTTTAAATAGTTAATGCGTTTAGCTATTTCAATTTGTTTTGTAATAATTAGTTAACTAGGATTAGTTAATTAATTTTGGCCTGTAATAATTAGTTTAATTAGCTTAGATTAGCTAGTTAGCTTCTTATTGGGACCCCCTGTCGAGAGGGCCAACTGTTGTAATAAGTGTGCGTGTGTGTGATGCATGTCTTCCAACCCCCATTTCTTTCTCCCTTTTACTTAACCTCTTATGATGGTTAGTTTTAGGGCATATTTTGTTTAGCATACCTTATGCCTCACATGCGTGCATCCATTCATCTGTCTTGCATGCACGGGGCTCGGTGCATCATACTAACTGCATTATATTTCAATTCCTATTTGAATACATGTACCAAATTGCATTTCACATGACATCTTCGGATAGCCGAGCCTATATGAGTTGCATTTTTGCATGTGTTGCATTAGCCATCTTAACATAAACTAGGATCATGCATGATTTCTAACTAGTTCTCTGTTTTGGCTCGGAGTACACTGTGAGTGTTTATGCTTTAGCATACTGCATATGTGTAAGTGCTGCCATGATAGCATGCTTTCCATGAGGCTAACTGCTTAAGTGTTTAACTGCCTAAATGCCCGTGGATGAAGGTTGGATTGTTTGAATTGGAACAATTCATTGAAATCCTCGGCTTAGCCTACTTGCGAGTAGCAAACTTGAAATCATTTTCAAATAAACGAGCATGCAATATTTTGTTCCAACTTAGGCGATCTAGTCTATACTTGTATGCTGTGCACATCACATAGTAATTCTAGGTTAATAACCAGAATAAGAACACATGTGTTTTCAAAAACAGCATATCATGTTAGTAAAGGCCGATCTTTGATCGGGCAAGCGGAGGTGCTCATTGCATGACCTTTCCCTCTCGTACCCAAGTTCTCGAGCCGAGGAAACTTTGGTGATGACAGACACGTGGCCTTCGGCATGAGTCAGGGTTTCCTAAATTCCCCCAAAATAAAATATTTAGGTGGCAATTCTATATCTGGCAAAGCAGTCCATGTTTGACACTTCTTTATAAAAATCAGTTTTCCAAAACGATTTGCTGGATTTGGACTCTTTGGTGATTTATCGATCTCACATTGCACTTTGTGAGATTAGATTCAGAACCGTGACATTGAGTCCGAACTGTAGTAGCTAATGAACAAACGAATTCGCGCCCTCGCGCGCGGAGCCAGTAGTTCTCGGGACGGTCTACAGTAGACCACCCCTAACCTCAACAAGGGCTCAAACCAACATTCTTAACACTTAAAAATAGAGCTTTTTGTAGTTAACAACCAAGCCTAAAACAGTATACAAAGGTGGCTAATATGGTATACAAAAATAAGCTTAAGAAAGGAAATATGCTCACCCTTGAAGCACAGCAGCAACAGAACAACTCTGAGCTCCAAACAAACCTTCAAGGACCTCAGCTCCGAGGTAGTGGTGTGTGACTAGGTGTTTTAGTGCAAATATGTGAAGAAAACACACTTTAAGGCACAATATCACACAATAGAGAGAGAGAGAGAGAGAGAGAGAGAGAGAGAGAGAGAGAGAGAGAGAGAGAGAGAGAGAGAGAATTCTAGAGAGAGGGAGAAATTTCAGCTTTGAAATTTTGTCAACCCTTCTAAAGGGGGAGGGACCTCCCCTTATATAGGCAATGCAAGCAAAAGCTTGCTTGACAAGCTTAAAGCTTGTTTTCATCCCTCCATACATGTGTATAGAGGATGAGTTCAGTGAGCCACAGCTGGCTCAAAAGATCTGAAAATATCTAAAAAGGAGAAAAAATGGCTGCCGGCCAGTTAAGGTGGCCGGCCGGCCACTTCCCCTAGCCGGCCGACCACTTGAAGTGGCCTACAAGTGAGGAAAGTGGCTGGCAAGTGCCAAAAGTGGCCGGCAAGGCCTTCTCCTCCCCCCCTCCTCTAGGCAAGAGGAAAAAGGTTTGGCCTAAAAACAAGGCCAAAACACAAAGTGTTAAGAGGCTCCAAGACAAGGCGCTCAGCCGCGACCCTCGGCGCTCAAAACAGGCACAAACATGCGCAATCATCGAGTGCACAATCGATGACATTGAAGTCTTGAGGTCGGTCAAAAATGGGGTGTCTACAGTTAGGAGTGCTCGGTTAAAAATGGTAGGTGTGCCTGTTCGTTCACACCAATCTTTCCTGCTCTCATGTGTGACACGGTAGGAGTGCTTTGCTTGGTTAAAAACGGCAAGTATGCCTATTCGTTCACACCAATCTTTCCTCCTCTCACGTGTGACACGATAGGAGTGGTTTTCTTGGTTGAAAACATGTTTGTTCACACCACTCTTCCTCATACCGCATGAGACACGGTAGGATCTTGGTTGAAAACCTCGAGTGCGCTCAATGGTTACGTCACCCGTCACCCTTCCTACGCAAGGCATAGTTAGGTCTGCATTTTCTTACATCCTTTTTATGTGAGGCATAATTTGGTTTGTGTTTTCTTTTCCATGTGAGACACGGCGGGGTTTATTATGGTTTGATTTGCATTTTCATTCCAACGTTGTGTTCTTATTTAGATTGAAGCATTGTTTCATTGCATGATCATAAGTTATTTGTTGCATTTCGTTTTTGCGTTTTGCCCTTGAGTTTAATCTTTGCATTTATGTCTTGATTTCTTGCCCAAGCTGTGTAGCCTCATCAAACGGGTCGTCTCGAGGCTTTGACATTCACTCATGTCACTTTATGACTTCGAGTTCTATCAAAGAGGGACAACTGTAGACACCCCATTTTTTACTGCCGCAAGGCTCTAGCACTTTGCCCGGTACACTTGATGATGAAAGTGGTGTTGTGCGTTGTTTGGGGTCTTAACAAAGGGGCTATGTTTAAGCTCCGAAACAATCCCAAACCTCTCATATTCCCACTAATTATACCTTAGAAATCCATTTTTACATATTGTACCATCCTATGCTGAGTCTGAAGCAGAAAAACATGGGAGCACATTGAGGCCCAGCCGTGCCTCATTGAGGGCCGGCCGTGGCTATTGAGGCCCGGCCGTGCCTTAGTAGCGAGAATCACAGTTCTAGGTGAGAGCCCGCCAGATGTCCATTTTTTAAGATATTTATGACCCTTCTTGCTCAAATTCTATAAAAACGAAGTTGTATCTCTGTTTTGAGGGTTGAAGAATTTCAAGAAAGCCTATACACCTTCTTGAGAGCTCCTTTTTCTTTTGCAAGTAACCTTTGAGCAAGGTTACCACCTTGAATATATATCCATACAACACATACACCTTCACACCTTTGTCTTGGAACCTTGGTTGAGCCTTGAACACCACAATTCAAGCTTGAGATTGTGTTTGGACTTAGTTTGATTCACAAACAAAAGCTCACTTCCTCGAGAGGTATAAGCTTGTTATTTTCTCTCTTGCTTTCATCTCTATCCTTTACTATCAAGTTCTTGTATGTTTGTGTTGTTTTGATTCTCTTTCAAGTGTCTAAGCTTGGGTTTAAAGAGTTACCAAAAGGGTAGAGAGAGTTAACACTCTTTCTTAAACCTTTACCTATAGCTCAAACCCTTGCTTTTACACCCATTTCTTTGCTTTCTAAATTGTTTTTCAGATTTTAAAATAGGCTAAAAATCTTGCTTTGAGGTTTCAAAAGTGGAGGGGTTAGCTACCCCTTCTTGTTCTTACTTACTAGCTTTGTTTTCTCTCTTTGTTGTTTAGCGTTTTAGGCTCTTTTCATGCACTTTGAGCCACTGTTTTTTACCTCTTAAGGGCTGTTTTAGGGCTATTCTAGGTTGTTTAGTTAGTTCATGCTTTGATTAGCTTGATTGTTGTCTCATAAGTTTGCATACATAGCTTGTTGAATATTGTTCTTGGCCTTTCTTTGTTTAAGTTCCATGTTTAAGAACCTCATTTTAATAATCTACTTACCTTTCATCTCTTTCATTTGAGAGTTGTTTCAATCGGTTCACAGTTATTCAAAGCATGAACTAGAGATCTATGCTTAATGGCTTAATCTCTACGGAGGTTCATTGTGAACGACGTAGTCTCTTTTTCATGTTGAGAATCACCTCCCATTTGATATATTTCTCACTTAGCGGATGTAATCTTTAGTGGACGTAACAATCATCTTGGACTTAATGGGCTAAAGAATGTAAAGACTAATGAATTTGGCTTAAAATGGACAAACCGACATAAAGAAAATGAGTTATTTTGCTTTGGTTCGACCAGACATTATGTTGAATCTATTGTGTCGAGGGTTGTCTTACATCAATTCATGATGTTTTGATGAACCTTGAAGCATCTCTACCTCCCTATTTGAGTTCACTCTATGATAGGATGGAGGGGTGGTTATTGTTCATTACATTTATTGAATTTTGTTCAAATTGTGGCCGAAATCATCAAGCAAACAAATTGCTCGTTGATGGTTTTGGAAACAATTCCAACCTTCTCTTGAGGCTTTCCCATGACAGAGATGTGTAAAAGGGACAAACAGAGTTCGGAATAACTCTGTCTGCACTGTTTTCACTTCAGAGCACAAAAAAAGATTTTGCATGAAATTAAGGCACGACCGGCCCTTTTGGAGTCTAGCCAAGCCTCATTGTGGCACGGCCGGCCATCAATGTTTGGTCAACAATATGTTTTGCATAAAATAGAGGGCAGTGGCCGAAGGTGAAACAGAACATGCCTAGGCAGACAGAGGAGTTCTTGGACGCTGTGCATGCAACCCTTGTGCATCCTTGCTTACATCATCACTGTAAATTAATGCTCTAATTATTAGTGTTGTAATTATTATTATTATTATTATTATTATTATCATTATTATTTGTAATGGTTATAGCTACTTAACTTTGATAGTTAGTTTATTTCTCTTTATTATCATTGTTGTGATAGAGTAGTGAGCTAGTTAATTCTTTACTTATTTATTCATTCGATTTTGTAATAATTAGCTTAATTTGGACTCTCGGACTTTGATTCGCACCCTTCTACGCAAGGGAAAACGTGTAATAAGTTGTATGTCTTCCAACCCCATATATTTTTCCCTTTTATTTACCTGCTTATGATTGTTAGTTTAGGGCATCACATTTCTTTTAGCATACTCCATGATTTGCATCCACTTGTTTTGCATACACCGAGGCTCGGTTCATCATTCTAACAAAGCATTGCCGTTTAATTACTTCATTGAATACGTCTCAAAAACTGCATGCTATCAGATTGATTCACATGTCATAATTAGTAGCCGAGCCTTTTAGTTGCATATCGCATGTATTGCATTAGTCATATCACATTAGTTAGGAGCATGCATTTTTTCTAACTATTTCGTTTGTTTTGGCTTGCTTTGGAGTACTAGGCGAGCTTTTCTTTGTTTTAACATATTGCATGGTATGTTAGTGATTGCCATGTCGAGCATATTTCCATGAGGCTAATTGCTTAAATGATATACCTGTTTGAATGCCAGTGGATGGAGGCTAATTGAAGAAATTGGGACAAATTGATTAATGTATATACAAGCTCACCTTTTCAAGTGGCGCGTATCAAAAACACTTTTTTTTCAAACAAACATAAATTAAATGTTCCAACTTTTGCAAATTAGTCTATACTTGTGTGCATTACATAGTAAAAATCGCTAATAAACTGGAACAAGAGCATATAATGTAAATAAGAATCACATCATGATTAGTAGAGGCCGATCTTTGATCGGGCGAATGGGGTGCTCAATTCATGACCTTTCCCTCTCGTACCTAAGTTCCCGAGTCGAGCCACTTTGGTGATCACGAACTAATGGCCTTTGGCACGAGTCTTGAGTTTCCTAAATTTCTCAAAAGTATTTAGGTGGCGACTCTGAAATTTGGCAAAGCAGCCCATTTATGGCATTTGATTCAAATAATCGATTTTCTAAAATAATTGTCGAATTTGGACTCTTTTGTGTTTTCACTGTTTCACATTGCACTTTGTGAAATCAGATTTAGAACCACGGGAGTCTGAACTATGGGGCTAGTTGTCTTCTGACAGGAGCACGAGAAGTGAGGCCACACCATCTCATTTATTTTGATTGGAATATGTGAAAGCACAATAAAACAAGCACCAAAATAGGAGTTTAAAAAGTAAAAACACAATGCAATCACATTGTTTTGGACCCAATCTCCCATTTTATAAGCAATAGCCAGCATGCTTGATAGACGGCACAGCAACTGCCAGCCACAAAAAAAAAAAAAAAAAAAAAAGAGGAAAAAAGATAAAGAGACGCATCAAGGCTACTTATTCTTTGGGCTACCAAACTCCCTTTTTGTGAGCTGAATGTATCTCGATCTTTCTCTCCCCAGCAATAAATCTCCAATGTCATTAATCAAAATTAGTCATGTAGCATTTATCCAACGCTATGATGTGGCACTTTGTCTTGGTTGACCTACTTAGAACTTTTCTGGTTCTATAATGGAGTTGAATACGGGGGACTAAACTTCCTATATTTTCTTTATGCAAGTGTTTTTATTTTGTGTACAGATGTATGGGCTGAACTACTCATGAGGGATCTTTTCACTATGAAAACATCTTAATCTAAAGTCACAGCTTTTGTTATTTACTATTGGTTGTTTCACAGAAAGCATCACTCATCTCGAGTTGGCAAGCCCTGAAATTTTATGCATGTGTCATTGTTTCCTCTAGCTGCCTACTGTATACATTGTGCATTCTGTGCATGAGATTGTTGGAAGCTGCATATGTATTGAATTACCGATAATGGATGCTACAAAAGAGAATGTCATAACTTGCACTTGTTGTATTCATTGGTTGCATAACTTTGTTTTGATCTGCATTGTAACTTAGTTGTTATTTTGTTCGTTGCGTGTTTCTTGTTTTTTGAAAAAAAAAAAGAAAAGAAAAGAAAAGGAAAAGGAACATGTTTTTGGTTTTTTCCCGAGAGAGTTTGAAGTTTAATGGGCTTCCTTTTATTGTTAATACACCAAAACAAGTTTAAAAAAAACGTTTCTTTTTTTCTTCGTCTTCTTCTTCTTCTTCTTCTTTCTTCATTCTCTTAGTATGTGTTTATTTTGGAGCCTTCTTTTGAAAACAATTTTCAAAAAAATAAAATAAAATAAGAGTACCAAACATGTTTTAAGGATATGTTCGGTTATGTTACTATTTTTTGTTTTTGTTTTGAAAACTATTTTCATTTTCAAAATATGGAAACAATTCTCAAATTTTAAAAATTTTAGGAAACACAAAATTTGTGTTTTCACTTGTTTGGAAAATAAGTTTTCATTCCCGCTTCCCTCTCCCACCCCCTCTGGTAGTGACACCCTTTGGAAAATCTCCAAACATGTTTTCTTGTTTATGTTTTTGGGTATTTTAAAACATGCGTGTACCAAATATGTTTTTTGTATTTGTTTTCAACAAAAAAATAAAATAAAATAAGATGAACATGTTGGGAGATTTGTCCAATAACCAATTCCACGGTGTTATCCCATCTTGTTTGGTAAACCTTAGTGAAAATTTGTTTGTACTAAATTTGCAAGGAAACAATTTCAATGGAACCGTTCCTCAAACATTTCGAAAAGCGGGCAAGTTGTGAACCCTTGACATTAGGAACAATAAATTGAATGGGGAGCTTTCGAGATCATTGACCAATTGTGCAAACCTAGAGATTTTGATTGTGGTTCATAATTCGATATTTGATGTTTTTCCATCTTGGTTGGATAATCTTCCTTAGTTGAATATTCTTGTCTCGAAAGATAATAGATTCCATGGTCTGATTGCAGAGCCAAGGAAAAGATCAGTCTTCACCAACTTGCATATCATTGACGTGTCTCACAATAATTTTATAGGTACTTTGCCATCAAAATACTTTGAGATATGGCATTCAATGATAAGGGTTGACGAAGATTGTTAGGTCCTTATTTGTTGCCAATTCTGTGAACAAACTTAGTTTAATAGAGTTATAATTTTTTTTCTTGGTTTTTGCTTGTCCCACTCGAGCAGGCAAAGCTGCGCTCGGGCGCGTATGCACCTTCTTAGTAGTTTGGCTATAAAACTACTGGGAGGCGTGTTTTTATGATTGAGTGTGAGTTTCAATGCTCGAGCGTAGTTCTGCTTTATCACACGTGTTTTAGTGACTCTGCTCGAGCGGCAAGTCCTACGCTCGAGCGGAGTACGCGGCCCCTATTTTCTATATATATGTGTTTAAGTCTGTTTTTAGGCCTAATGCTTCTAGATCTGTTTTGGGAGTTCTAGGGCTTGCTTTTGGGGTTATTTTGCTAGTTTTCCATTGATGTTTTCTTGAGTATTAAACTCATGTGGTTTGATATTTCACATCAAAGGGTTGTTTGAGTGATCATCTTCAAGAGTGTTCCTCTTCGGTGGAATCCGGAGATTTAAGTGTGGAGTGTTCGAAGGTGTTCGAAGTTGTGCTCAGTCATTAAGTCGACGTGGATGTTGTGGAATCAACATCAATCTAATCAATTCTGAGATGAAGGTTGCGGTGGAAGATATACAAATTGTTGAAGACAAAATAATATAGTTTGGGTAATTTGTTTGGGTTTTTTTATATTCTTTCTTTCCTTCGTTGTGGATTGATTTGTGGCATTTTCGCCCGTGATTTTTTAATCACAATTGGAGGTGCTCCAATAGTGATTTTTTCCATGTTAAAATCGTTTATGTCAAGTTATTATTTTTTTGAAACAACAGTCTAAATCACTTTCGTACGTACTTGATGATTTTGGTTGTTTTTAATTGTTTGGGAATTGGTACAATTAAATCTTGATCTAATCACGAATCACTTAGGTTTTTCAATTGGTATTAGAGCAACCTACTCTTTGTTTTTATCAAAACTATAGGAGTGTGATTTTGTGTGATTGGTTATATGGATTCAATTCATGAAGGTAACTTGACCCATAGACCTCCGTTACTTGATGGTACAAACTATTCTTATTGAAAAGCTTGTATGACAGCATGTTAAAAATGTATTGATGACAAAATTTGGCACTATGTGATCTATGGGTGGAGTGAACTTGTTGTCACCATTGATGGTGTTGATATTCCCAAAGCTCTTGATAAATGGGATGCATTCGATTATCAAAATTCAAGTTGGAACAGTAAGGCTCTCAGCTCCCTCTTTTGCTCCGTCACACCTAAAGAGTTTCATCGTATTTGTACTTGTGAGGTAGCAAAAGAGGCTTGCGATATTCTTGAAACGATTCACGAGGGTCCTACTTCTGTTAAAAAGTTAAAACTTCAACGTCTCACCTCCGCTTTTGAAACTCTTTTTATGCGTGATGATAAGACATTTGATGATTTTTATGCTAAACTTAGTGACATTGTAAATTCCTGTTTCACACTCGATGAAAAAAATCCTTGAAGCTAAGGTTGTTGGAAAAATTTTGAGGTCTTTACCTGAGAGCTTCCAATCAAAAGTTACAGCTATTGAGGAGGCTCAAGATATTGATACCCTCAAGCTTGATTAGTTGGTTGGAAACTTGCAAACTTATGAAGCCCACTAGATTTCTAAGAAAAAAAACAAAAAGATAGTGTGGCTTTCACTAGTGCTCATGAGACTGTAAAGACCCCTAAGATTGAGTTTGATCTAGAGTCCGAGATGATGACTATGTTTACTAAACAGTTCAAAAAAAATTTAAAGAAAAAGAAGCCAAATTTCAAGGACCCTATTTCAAAAGATAAGAGTAATGAAAAACCCAAAACCTTTCCACCAAAAATTGCTCTAAAAATTGAAAAGAAGACTGTGAAGGGGCGAGGTGTCAAGTGTTACGAATGTCAAGGGTTTAGACATATTGCTCTTGAATGTCCATCAAAAAAGAACTGGAAGAAAGTCTATACAGTGACTTGGGATGATGAAAGCAGGTTAGAGCAAGAACCCGAAGAAGTAGAATCCGGTGAAGACGGAGATAGTATTTACACGACATTTTGGTCTACTGTCACTCAACCTCCTCCAAAGCTAGTGGAATTTGCTCGTGGTTAGAATTTGCATCAAGCTCCTACCTTTGATGGGAGTAATTACTTGTTCTGGAAGATAATAATGAGGATGTTTCTGAGAGCTTACGACCTTGAGGGCTGGCAAGCCATTGAAGAGGATGGTGAAAGCATTGACAATCCGAGCAATCAAAGAGTTCTAACTACCATTCGTGAAGTAATTTCTGAAGAAGAACAACAACGGATTGCTCACTACACAAAGACCAAAGATGCATGGGACATTGTGAGTCAATTTCATCAAAGAGGAGAGTCATCTTCACCACCATCTATCAATTTTCATGACTAAGTTACTCGACTGGATGAGGTCCAGGAGAAAGAAAAGCAAAAAGAAGATGATGAAACCTCAGAAGACAATAATGAGATTGATGGTGATGACCTACAATAAGCTTATGAAAAGCTTTACGATGAATCTTTGAATTTGTCCAAGATAAATGACAAACTCGCTCTCAAGCTCAAAGCATGTGAAAGCGAGAATGTCAAGCTAAAGGGAGAGATTGAAGCTGCAAAAAGGGATGTCATCAAGATCTTAAACAACAGACAAGACCTCTGCGGAAAGCTTCTAGCTTGTGAAACCGAAAGGAATGAACTTCTGAGCATCTATGCTACATTTGAAGAGAAGATTGGAATCCTTGAGATGTCACAAGCCACATTGAAAGAGCTGATTGGTCAGAAAGGGGAAGAACTCAAAGTTGCTAGAGCCACGATTAATATGTGGAACAAAAGGTCAAAGACACTTGAAGGCAGCATCGGGTCTCATCAAATGAGTGGTGATAAAAATGGGATAGGCTATATTGCTACAACACTTCAAAAGGGATAGGACTCTATATCACATGACCTAAAGACTTAAACAAAGGAAAAGCTGAAGGTGTAGCAGGGTGATCTCTCTCTTCATCTGCCTAACGGGGGTAAGATCAACAAAAGATAGGTAAAACCTATTTTTATTTGTCATCATTGTGGTAGGTATGGCCATATTCGTCCTTATTGTTTTGAGTTGTTTGGTAAAGTGTCTCAAAAGGGTAGAAATTCTAATACTGTTTGGGTTAGGAGACAACCTTACATGTCTAGGGAAAACACTAAAATTCATGAGGGTGTTCACAACGCTGAGACATTTACCAAGACTGTCAGTCCTGATTTTACTAAGACTAAAAAGATATGGGTGAGAAAGGATGACTTGACTTGTTTTGTTGTTCACACTGCTCTGAAAGCACGTGACTCACACATGTGGTATCCTAATAGTGGGTGCTCTCGTCATATGTCTGGTGACAAATCCTACTTCACTTCTCTTGAAAAATATGAAGGAGGAATTGCTACTTTTAGAGATAGTGGCACTTCTAAACTCATTGGTAAGGGCCCTATAAGTGCGGCTGGTCTTCCCAAGCTTGAAAATCCATTACTTGTTGATGGCCTTAAAGAAAATCTTTTGAGCATCAGTCAAATGTGTGATTCCCACCATGAAGTATTATTTTCAAAAAATAAATGTGAAATTTTAGATAAGAAGGGAAATACTATCATGCATGGGGTTCGCGCATCTAATAACTACTATGGGATTGTTACCACTAATGATCTCACTTGTCACTCAGCCATCATAAGTAATATTGATCTGTGCCATCAAAGATTAGGTCACATGAATTTCAAAGACCTAACTAAGATAGCCAACACAGAACTTGTGAGAGGAGTACCTAAATTGGGTAAGAATGTGAACCATGTGTGTGGACCATGTCTACTTGGAAAGCAAACCCGTGCCCCTCATAAAAAGGTGAATATCTTTATAACCAAACGACCTCTTGAATTGGTTCTTATGGATCTTATGGGACCCACTCGCACTAAAAGCATTGGAGGTAAAAGATACATTTTTTTAACCGTTGATGATTATACTCATTTTTCATGGGTAAATTTTTTAAGAGAAAAATCTGATACGTTTGATGCTTTCCAGGCCGTAGTCCTTAAAATCCAAAATGAACAGGGTGTTTCTATTGGGCGTATCATAAGAATCCGAACTGATCATGGTCGTGAGTTTGAAAATAGTTCGTTTTCAGATTTTTGTGATATGCATGAAATTAAGCATGAAATTTCTGCATCGATTACTCCACAACAAAATGGAGTTGTTGAGATGAAGAACAGGGTTGTTCAATAGATGGCTAGGGTCATGCTCCGGAGTAAGAAAGTTCCTCCAAAGTTTTGGGCTGAAGCCTTAAATACCACTGTTTATGTTGTGAATCATGTGTATTTAAGGCCCGGCACTTTACAAACTCCATATGAATTGTGGAAGGGATTGAAACCTAATGTAAAATACTTCAAAACTTTTGGGAGTAAATATTACATTTTCAAAGATAGAGAGCCTTTGGGAAAATTTGACTCCTGAAGTGATGAAGGTATTTTTCTAGGGTATTCAACCACTAGCAGAGCTTTTCGTGTCTATAACCTGCGAACTTTATCTTTAATGGAATCGATCAATGTGGTTATAGATGACACAAGTTCTCCTACTTCAGCGATAAATGAGGAAGGAAATGGTGAGTCTCCAATCCTAAATACTGAACCACAAAGTCAAAGAGAAGTTAAAGTCCAAGCACAAGAAGGTGAGCCAGCACCAACTTCTAAGGTAAGTTAGAGTCCAAATAGTGCACAAAGAGACACCACTTTTGATTCCTTTGTCACCACAAGTCTAGTGTTCAAACCATCAACAAGGGTGAAACTGAATCATCCGGCTCAACAGGTGATTGGAAGTGTCTCAGATCGAATGAAAACCCGAAGACAGATTCGGGAGGAGGTATATCATATGTATTATGTTTCATTAATTAAACCTAAGAATATAAAAGAGGCCTTACTAGACTATAGTTGGGTCAATGCTATGTATGAAGAATTAGGTCAATTTGAACATAACAATGTTTGGACTCTTGTCCCCAGACCTAGAGACATGAATGTGATAGGTACCAAGTGGATCTTTAAGAATAAATCTGATGAGAATGGTACTATAGTTAGAAATAAAACTAGGTTGGTTGCTCAAGGCTATACTCAAGTAGAGGGTGTTGACTATGATGAGACGTTTGCCCCAGTTGCACGTCTCGAATCTATTCATATTTTACTTGGTGTTGCATGTTTGTTCAAATTGTTTCAAATGGATGTGAAAAGTGCCTTTCTGAATGGGTACTTGAAAGAAGAGGCTTATGTTGAGCAACCAAAAGGGTTTGAGGACCCTAAATGTCCAAACCATGTCCACAAGTTAGATAAGGCTTTGTATAGGTTGAAACAAGCCCCTCAGGCTTGGTATGATAGACTTATTACGTTTCTTCTTGATAATGATTTTCAAAGGGGTAGTGTGGACAAGACTTTATTTGTGAAACATACTAAGTCTCATATACTTGTTGCTCAGATTTATGTTGATGATATTGTGTTTGGATCCCCTACTAATCATCTTGTGAAATATTTTTCAGATTGCATGACACATGTGTTTGAGATGAGCATGATGGGAGAGTTGTCTTATTTCTTAGGTCTTCCAATTAAACAATCTCCTTCTGGTATGTTTGTTTTTCAGACTAAGTATGCCAAAAACCTTGTGTCAAAGTTCAGTCTAGAGTCAGCCAAACATGCTCGTACTCCCATGTGCACCAGTCTTCACCTTTCCAAAGATCCATCCGGTACTGATGTTGATTCCACCCTTTATAGGAGTATGATAGGGAGTCTTCTTTACCTCATAGCCAGTCGACCTGACATTGCATTTAGTGTAGGTGTCTGTGCCCGTTACCAAGCTAGTCCTAAAGAGTCTCATCTTCTTGCGGTCAAGAGCATCATTAAGTATGTTAATGGAACACTGGTGTTTGGGGTTTGGTTTTCTATTGACACTACAGCCGAAATTACTGGTTTTTCTGATGCCGACTAGACAGGGTGTGCTGATGATAAGAAGAGTACTTCTGGGGGGTGTTTTTACTTTGGGAATAATCTGGTTGCATAGCATAGCAAAAAGCAAAATGCTATTTCTCTCTCGACCATTGAGGCCGAGTACATTGCTGTAGGAAGTTGTTGCGAACAAATGTTGTGGATGAAACAAATGCTTCGTGATTATGGTATAGACCAGGACACTCTGGCCCTTTTCTGTGATGACACAAGTGCCATTAACATTTCTAAAAGTCATGTCCAACATTCTCGCACCAAGCATATTGACATTCGTCATCATTTCATTCGAGAGTTAGTGGAAGAGGGCCTTGTGGTTCTTGAACATGTACCTACCGCGCATCAAAAAGCTAATATTTTTACAAAACCCTTGATCTTTTTAGGTTTGAGTTCTTTAGAAAGACCTTAGGTGTAATGCTCAGTCACTAGAGTGTGACCTGTTACTAGAGTGAGTGAGAGTGATCGGCTTTATGTGTACTTGGATGCTATAATCTCATTGTCATTGATTCTATCATCTCTATATTTAGACTGATATAAACACCTCTCATGCTACTTGCAAGATTTCATTCTTTTTTGTTCATAGCTCATTCTGAATGCCCATGCTCATTGACTTCATGATCTTATTTTGCACACATCCTTGAGATAAACTATTACGGGGATTCCCGCACAAGTGATCAAAGTTCTCTATGGACCACTAACAGTGTCTCTTTTACATTATTGGAGGAATTGACCTATACTGGCATAGCGTGGCTGATGTTAAGTCTCTTAACCATCTACCATCGTTTTTTCACTTCCACGGTTCCTCCATCAATTCATTGAAGTTCGGGCATTAGGAAAAGGCTACGTCAGAGGCATCAATCAAGTCATCCTTATTGATTTCATGCTTCTCTGGTTTGCCTCCATACTCTTGAGCGTGCATGCCACCAATGAGTGCCCACAAGTAAGAAAAGTTTAAAAAAAAAAAAAAAAAAGGACTCATTGATTGAGGGGGGAGCCTCTGCTTTTACTCAAGAAATACCTCTGGATTTCTTCTGGTGGTTTGACTTTTCTTAGTGGTGTTTAGTTACTCTTGCTGGAGGTCCAGCAATCCGATCACTACGATGATTAACTCTAGCCCTGTAGCCTCACAAGGATTGCACACACATACACACATTCATTATGTGAGCTCTTATGTTTGTCTTTGGGTTGTGCATTCTCGTGTAGCTTATGCTCATTGATCAATTTTTATTTGACTTGCTCATGTTATTGTGGTTCATACAGTCAATATTGTGAGTTTATGGGCTTCATGGTTCATGGATTATCACATCGTAGTGTCACATTCTGGCTATTGTGCTCACCTCTAATTGTTTCAGGTCCCACTTGGCAGTGTGAGCTAGTTTTAACTACTCAGAAAGGTGTTTTTTGGTTTTTGTTTTTTTTTTATCCACTCGAGTGAACCTTATAGCGCTCGAGCACTTTTTCACTTCATCCAACACTTTTACAGAGTGCACGAGATTCTGAGAGCAGGTTTTTTTACCATCGAGCGTACTTTTCTTCGCTCGAGCGAAGAGACACGCATAAGTGAGTCCGCTCGAGCATTGAGTCTCACACATGAGCAGCATGCCCTAGTATATATTCTACAACCCGTCCGTTAGCCTCATTTTTTCCCTCTTTTTGCGATTGTCTCTCTCTGACTCCCCTAGGGCTTCGATTGCGACTTGTTTGGGCTTTGATTTGGTTATCCCTCTTCTTTTTCCTCCTCTGTTTCATCTTTGGTAAGTTTCTTCCCTCAGTTTTTTTTTTCTTATTTTGTTTAGTTTCTCTCTATCGATATGTTTTTGGGGTTTGTTTACTTCTAGTGCTTTGGTTTTTTTTTTTTTTTTTTTTTTTTTTTTTTTTTTCTTTTTCTGTCATGTATGACTTGGTCATGTTGGTTTTGTGTCTTATTCACTTGATTCACACACTTTCACAGAGGTTCTTAAGCTTGTTGGTGATTCACACACTTTGTTCACTTGGTTCAATTTCCTTTCAGTTGTGGTGTTAATTTTGTTTTAACTGTGTGCATCTCTCATACTACTGCATTTTTCTGTTTGTTGGTCTAATGTTTTGGGTAGTGCTCTTATTTTCAATTTGAATTTTGTCTCAATTAGCTTTGCTTACTAATAGTTTTTATCTTTCCCTAACTGTTTTGGATTTGGTTTTGGGGGTGTTCAGTTTGGTTAGTGTTTGTTTTGACCTTGGTTTAGTCATGTTTACATCTAAACACCGGAAGTCCACTGCTTCCCGCCCACAGTTTAACTCTAACAAGTTTCCTTCTGTTTGCAAAGCCAAAACCTTTAGGGAAGCCTACCTATCCTAAACAGTCCATCTTGAGCATAATGTGCACCCTAATACTTTTGAGACCATTCCAATTAGGTCTGTCTTTGAGCCTTTTGGAGGTGACCTAGTTCTTTCCTTCTCAGGGTGTCAAAACCTGGATTGGGTTAGGGAATTTTATTGCAACATCGAAGGTGTTAATGATATAGGACTGTCTTTTAAAACTTGGGTTCGGTCTAAAGAATTTTTGGTTGACGAGGACCTAATTCGTTCTCTCCTCGGCATTGGTCATGTTCTTCATTCTAGGTATCTCTTCTTGGTTCAACCTGATTGTGACTTCAACGAGGTGGCCACTGCATTGTGTGGTACACCTCGCACTTGGATTCAAGGGGCTGTCATCAAGCAGAATGAGTTCCTTCCTAAGTTTAGGTTACTCAATCTCATAGTGTGCGCCAATCTCATTGTCACTACTCATAGCTTTGAAATCAACCAAGAGCAAGGTTATGCCCTATATTGCATTGATCACCATTTACCCATCAACCTTGCCACCCTTATCCTGCGCAAAATGATTGCCATTATTGGAAACAAACAGTTAGGGTTGCCCTATGGTTATCGTATCAACCGTCTTTTGTCTAGACTTGAGGTCCCAGTTTATGAGGATGATGAGTTTGCCTTCCGTATTAAACCTTTCACCAAAAAGACCATCTCCTAAAGTCGAGCACATGTTAAGGGAGAGTCTCTAAGGCAAGTCTGTCTTCTGTAGGTGATGATGATCTTATGGCTAAGGAGGTTGAGTTTGATGCCGCTGCAGCAGGAGTAGAGGAGCCAATTGTACCACCCCGGACTATACGTGACCGGCTTTGCCCCTTTGAGCAGTCCATGACTCAGCGGTTGGTTCACATGGATGCTTGTCTGGATGTTTTCGATGGTCGGCTTAGCCATCTTGAGCAGTCCGATGCACAGACTACTCTACAGTTGGATCAGATTATTTCTTTGCTTCAATTGCAGCCACCTCATCCATCACTGACTGCTCCTCGATTGTGATCTTTCTTGGGTAGTTTTGTTTTTGTTCCTGTTTGTCTCCCAGCCAAAAAGGGGGAGAATTTTTGGATACATTGTTTTATTTGGTTTAGAACTGCTAGGTTTAGAACTGCTACTTGTTTCATTTGGTTTAGATCTGCTACAGTTGGTTGTTGATTTTGTTTCATTTGGTTTGGAACTGCTACAGTTGGATTTTTGAGTTTTCATATCTCCTATACTTTGGTTGCTTTTTATTATCTTATTGAGTTCCACAGTTTTGGTTTTTGTGGTATGTTTATCAATGTTTCACAGGTGGATGGTTCTACATTGTTCAAAATATTTCTCAATCAGATCGACTTTTATGGTTTTGTGGATTTTGTTTTGTGTTTGATAGGCCGGATCTTGTGTTTGTATTATTTAGTATGTATAGTGCGTGTATTTGCTGGGAAAAAATTGTTAGAAAAGTTTTGTCCGAGAATTGACAAAGGGGGAGATTGTTAGGTCCCTACTTGTTGCCAATTCCATGAACAAACTTAGTTTAACAGAGTTGTAATTTTTTCTTGGTTTTTGCTTGTCCTGCTCGAGCGGGCAAAGCTGTGCTCAAGCGGCGTATGCATCTTCTCAGTAGTTTGGCTTGTTTGTAAAACTACTGGGAGACGTGTTTTTGCACTTGAGCGTGAGTTCCAACGCTCGAGCGTAGTTCTATTTTATCACACGCGTTTTAGTGACTCCGGTCAAGCGGCAAGTCCTGCGCTCAAGCGGAGTACGTGGCCCCTATTTTCTATATATATATGTGTGTGTGTGTGTGTGTTTAAGTCCGTTTTTAGGTCTAACGCTTCTAGATCTGTTTTGGGAGTTCTAGGTTTTTCTTTTGGGGCTATTTTTCCAGTTTTTCTTTGATGTTTTCTTCAGCATTAAACTCACATGGTTTGATAATTCACATCAAAGGGTTATTTGAGTGATCATCTTCAAGAGTATTCTTCTTCGCTGGAATTTAGAGATTCAAGCGTGGAGTGTTCGAAGGTGTTCGAAGTTGTGCGCAGTCGTTGAGTCGACATGAATGTTGTGGAATCAACATCAATCTAATCAATTCTGAGACGAAGGTTACGGTGGAAGATATACAAATCATTGAAGACAAATTAATAGAGTTTGGGTAATCTGTTTGGGTTTTTTTGTATTCTTTCTTTCCTTCATAGTGGATTGATTTGTGGCATTTCGCCCGTGGTTTTTTAATCAGAATTAAAGGTGCTCCAATAGTGATTTTTTCCATGTTAAAATCGTTTGTGTCAAGTTATTGTTTTTTTTTGAAACAACAATCTAAATCACTTTCGTACGTGCTTGATGATTTAGATTGTTAGTTTTAATTGTTTGGGAATTTGTACAATTAAATCTTGATCTAATAATGAATCACTTATGTTTTTCAATGCAACTCAATCGAGATACATGGGCGATAATGGTGGTTATTATTTTGATTCCATGACCATTACTTATAAAGGACGAGAAATGGTATTTGTAAGAATCCTCACCATTTTCAAAGCAGTTGATTTTTAGCACAACAAGTTTCATGGAAATATTCCTACATCAATTGGAAGACTTAAACCACTCATTTTCCTAAATTTCTCAAGAAATGGGCTCTCAGGTTCTATCCCATTGTCATTGGAAAATATTACTGAACTCGAGTCTTTAAATCTATCCAAAAACAATCTCTCTGGTGAATTGACGAGCTTGACATTCCTTTTAGTTCTTGATGTCTCTCAAAACAATTTAAAAGGTATTATACCACAAGGCCGGCAATTTGCAACATTTTCAGACACTTCATATCTAGGCTTGTGTGGTTTTCCATTGTCAAAGAAATGTGGAGAGAATAAAGTAGTAGAATCACCATTATTACCATCTCCTAAGTACGAACTTGATGGCTTTGGTTGGGAAGTAGTGTTCCTGGGATATGGATGTGAAGTAGTGCTTGGTTTAGCGATTGGAAGTTGCAACTCAAAGAAAGGAAGAATGGATTGCGAAAATTTAGTGTAAAAATATGTCAATAGGGGAAGAGAACAAAGAAGGTAGCTGCAACATGGAGAAAAATGACACATTCAAAGCCAAGTACAAGTTGGTAGACATAAATCTACTGTGTAATCCATTAAATTGTAATATATATAGTTAAGGGTTCTTCAGTTTGTTTTGTTCCTCCATTGGTGTTGTTGGTTTGTAAGGTTCAATGGACAACATGTGAAATAAATATGTTTTGAATTTCAAGATTTTATTTTAGTTCAATGGGTATGAAGGGAGCTATTTCTTTTGGGCGAATGGAATGAACAATACCCTCCATATTGCAACCAATTGTAAAATCTATTTATCCTTTGGATGAATTTCAAAATAAACTACCATGGAATTAATTAAAAATTATGAAAGTTACAAAGAAATTTTAAAATAAACTATCATGGAATTAATTAACAATTATTGGAACAACTATGAGAATTCCAAAAGAAATGTGATATTCATCTAAAGATCATCTACTATTTTGAAAACTACCATAATAAGAGAAGGCATAATCTAGAATATCTTTAAAAATGGATTCATGAGCACCATGTCTTATGATATTTGCCACCATGTTCAATCATGGTTTGCAAATTAGTCTAAAAATATCTCAGTCAAGGAATTATAATATAAATTTTTCCTTCAACATCAAAATCAAGAAAAAGGAATCCCCAATCATTTATTTAATTCAACTTATTAGTGGATACTCATGGACCAGTGATTTTTCAAAACCAGTAAACATTGATGAAGCTCTAAAAAATCCAACGAAGTCAAATCTAATTAGCAAAAAAACCTATATATTGGTAACCAAAGCATTTGGTTTATATGGATATTAGAAAATTGTTATTTGATAATGAGTTATTGACTTAGCTAAGATTTTTTTCTTCTTCTTATTATCAACAAAGAAATGATCATTTATAAAAGAAAAGCGAGTATAAGATCAAAGAAGAGTTGCTAGAAATAGGAAGGAGGAAACACCCTCCCTCCCCCCCCACCCCCATTGCACTAATTTATTTTTATTGTTCATATGACTTTCATAGGGTTTTTTTTTTTGAAAAATGAATGAAACTTGTTCTCTTCCAACGACCTGTTTACAAATAGCTATTTCATCATGAGTAAGTAGTTGTATGTTAACCCGAGGGTGGTTGGCAACTAACCCAAGGGTGGTTGGCAACTTGGTAAAAGCCTGGGGATTAAGCCCCCAGGTCCTAGGTTCAAAACTCCCTTAGGCCAATCTCCTAGGCATAGCACAGTTGGTTAGGAGTTTAGTCTCAAGCAGCTTTATCACACTTGGTGTGGGTTCAATACTCGCTCGTTGTGCGAGTCCTGATTTAAGCGGAGCTTGTCTTAGGAGGTTGGGACAAGTTCTCAGGTTATAGTCTCTTATCTCAGAATGGACAACATGACACCCTAGTGATCTTTGCAAAGGACGCTGCCTTGGACCTGTGGGCTAGTAGGAGGATTTTCCTATAACAAAAAAATAAAATAAAATAAAATAAAGTAGTTATATGTTACCTCGTAATCTATTTACAAGTGACTCTCACTTTATAAACAAGTATAAATCATTCTTGATTTCAAGATGAAAGAGATACACTACAATGATGACTCACCGTTTTAAGTTTTAAGTCTATGTTAGATAGCTTGATATATATTGTTGGGCTAATTTCTTAATAATTCAAGTTTTTTGGTCTCATGGTTGTATGCTCTACAGTTTATAGTGGATAAGCTCTCTCCATGTGAACATCAACAAATTTGTGTCAAACCATGTAAATTTTTATATCTTTTTTGTGTGTGTGTGTGTGTGTGTGTGTGTTTCGTAGGATGTGCAATAAATCCCAACAAATGTTGCGTATATCAATTGCTTCGACTTCACATCAATATCTATATATTTTTATTTTGATAGAAAATTATTTATAAATATCATGAGAATTACATCAAATTAGAGTTGCTAATGGCAAGCCCAAGACAAACAACTATAACATCAATATATTAAGAGTTCCTAACGGTAAAATAATAATAATAATAATAATAAATCTTTGTATTTATGTTACGTATCTTCTTGTTAACAAAATTAACAAAAGTAAAAAACAAAAGAAATACGGGATAAAGATCCACTTCGAGGGGGAAGACCTCCTATTGGTTCACATTGAGGAGAACCAGCCCTTTATAACTTCACAGAAGTTAATATGTATAAATATATTCAGCATATTTTAATAATAACAAACCTAATTTATATACAAGAGACTTACGACAAATATAATCTATAATCCCTGAAAAGTAAGAAACAACCTAACCCATCCTACCCATAACTCTGCCACTAACTAAATTATAGTAACTAATGAAATAAATATATAATATTTATGTGTGAATTTAAGTACATAACATTCCTATCCCCTTAAATTCAACAATTGCCCTTAAGGTTGAACAAATACAAAATTATCTACCAGGATCCCAAATTTTGTGTAACAAGAACTCCACAAACAAAAGTTTAACTTCTTGCTCGTTGAAAATGGCAATAAGACATGCACCAACATAGAGGTTGCATATTGGTGTGAAAATCATTGAAGAACCTTTTTCATGGCCATTGGAAACAAGTGGTCTTTCAAAATGTTGTTGATTGATTAAACTCTTGGCCGTGTTGATGGAGGCATCTTCATCAATTACAAAATCAACTTTTTCAAGATTTGATTTTGTGTTGTACTTGATTAACTTCTCATTTGCTCCTTTGACCGGCAAGGTGATTCCATATTGGAATTTGTTCATCTGGTTGGTTATCTTGATCATATACAAAACAAGTGATTTGATTTTCACTATATCTTCAAGCATAGACTTTGTCATCTCCAATGGTGTAGCCATTGCCAAGGTCAACTGCTCTGATACCACTTGTTACATACCTTCTTGTTAACAAAATTAACAAAAATTAAAAACAAAAGAAATAGGGGAGAAAGATCCATTTTGAGGGGAAGACCTTCTGTTGGTTCACATTGAGGAGAACCAGCCCTCCATAACTTCACAGAAGTTAATACGTATAAATATATTCAGTATATTTTATTAATAACAAACCTGATTTATATACAATAGACTTGTAACAAACACAATCCATAATCCCTAAAAAGTGGGAAACAACCTAACCTATCCTATTGCATAACTCTACCACTAACTAAATTATAGAAACTAATTAAATAAATATATAATATTTATTTGTGAAATTTAAGTACGTAACACTTTAATAACAATTTACTTCTAACATCTCAATTTAAAGTGTACATAAATGATCCACAAATATTATTATTAAATCATTTTCAATCATAACTACAAAATTAATAATGAGTCATAACCAAACACCACATAAAATATTAAGGAGGATAAGAATTTGGCCCAAGATAACTCAGGCCCAAATAAGCCCAAAAGGAAAGGATGGCCCAATACTTGAGAACAAAGTTTGTTTAGCTATAGAAAACCATGAGGAGCCGATCACATTGGTTGGCCTAGATTAGTACAATCCAGCCGATCTATACAAAATGACCTCTAACATGGGCTCGTTTGTCCAATGAAATGGAGGGTATCAAATGGCCTACAACAATGATAAGTTGAGTATCATTTGCCTATAAAATGACCTAACAACACCACAGGTAAGGACAACGAAAAAGACACATACATAAGTTAAATATTCAATTTAGTTATGTCTGATCTTGAGACTACTTTGATGGTTGAAAGGTCTCCCGAACCAATGTAAGTCGGGGATGACTTTGACTTTGGATTTTTCTTGCAAGGAAGGTTAGGGCAAGGCGTATCATCAAGCTAATTCCCTATGGAGACAAATTTATCATCCACAGGTATAACTAAAATAATAATTACAATGAGTCATAACTAACACTACAATAAGTCATAATCAAGACGACAAATGTCATAACTAGAGTATATGTAGAATTTTCCATGTACTTATATATACAAATATATATATATATATATGTGCATGTTTACGAGCCTATGCGCAACATCTTTGGTGATGATGCGATGTAGTCATTATTATTAATATTATTATGATAATAATTAGGGCAAGTTACACTTAGTACTCCGATGCTTTCATTAAAATCTCATTTTATTTCCTTCACTTTCAATTTTAATAGTCAACTCCCAACACTTTAAGTCAAGTTGCAATCTTACATTTTAATCTATCTACCGTTAACTAAGTTGACAGAATTTGTTATTTAAAGCATATATGACATTTTTGTTATCTCATTCATACCTTTGCTTTTTTACTAAAATCTCATTGTAGTCCTCATACTTTTGCCAAAATCTCACTTTAGTCCCCCCATTTTCAATTTTTGTTAGCTTTATGAATGATAGATGGACATAAGGGTGAGATTGAAACTTGATTTAAAGTGTAGATGTTGGCTATTACAATTGAAAGTGAAGGGACAAAAGTGAAATTGTAGTGAAAGTGCAAGGGTACTAAATGTAATTTACCCTAATAATTACATAAAAAATGACTCATTGAGTCAATAAAATTAGGGCAAATTACAGTGGCAGTCCCTGTAGTTTACCTGTTTTATCATTTTGGTCCATGTTGTTTCAATTTGATCAATTTTGCCTTTGACTTTTGCGGATTGTGTCATATTAGTCCAATAAATAACAGCTGTTAAGTTTGATGGACGAAAAATCAAATGATATGTCAATTTGGTCCCTATTGTTTTGACTTTCCTATAAAACTACAAGGACCAAATTGACACATCCTATAAACTACAGGGACCAAATTGACACATCATTTGATTTTCCATCCATTAAACTTAACCGCCGTTATTTATTAGACTAATATAACACAATCTGTAAAATTCAGGGGCAAAATTAATCAAATTGAAATAATAAGGACCAAAATGATAAAATGGGTAAATTACAAGGACCATTTGCATAATTTGCCCATAAAATTATGAAGTAATTGATTAAAGGGTAAATTACATTGATAGTCCCTGCATTTTGTCCATTATTTTATTTTAGTCCCTATAATTTCAATTGTCTTGATTTTGACTTTTAATTTTAGATTTGTATCAATTTGGTCCAACTTATAATGTCAATCAAGGTTTTTGAAGGAAAATGATCGTTGAGTTGATTGAGATTAACTCACTTAGCCGAACAAGTTTATAATATTGCCTATAAAAGGATAATGCATGCAGTTCATGTGTGCATTTTTCATAAAACTAATACTAACAATTGTGATTAATCAAATCAAATTAAGACAAAATCATAAATTCTATGTCAAAATCAAACTAATTGAAATTAAAGAGACTAAAATGACATAAGGATCAAAGTATAGGGACTACTAACGTAATTTGCCTTTGATTAAATTATAACTAGCAATTGGTACATGAGATGCATGTGCAAGTCAAATAAATAAAAATAAAAATAAAAAATTTATTATATATTGTGTGTAACTCAAGTGATAAGAGTTTTTCTTATCAAATTTGTGGTCTCAAGTTCAAGTCCCATCCCCTTCTCTATCTATTTTTTTTAAAATGATAATTGGGCACTTGGCATAAGAAAAGACAATTTCAGGACATCAAAGTAGGTGCTCACTTGACATAAAGTATCTTGCTGTTCGAGACCGTGTGAAGAAGCAAGAATTTAGTATTGAGCATATCAGTACCAACATGATAGTTGTAGATCCCATGACCAAAGGCCTATCTGTAAAGGTGTTTTCAAAACACGTAGACGACATGAGACTGATTAGTTAGTTCAATAATATTTCTAGTTGTTGTTTTGTTTTGTCATGGCATTTTGATTATTATTAATGAAAAGCATCCGTATGTATTGTATATAATGTGATTCTAATAACAATGTACAAGAACTCCTATATATAAGAGAGTGCGATGCAATCAAATATGAAAGAAAGAATCAATTCCTAATCTAATACCAATATTCAATATACCTAAATATATACGATATATATTGTATCTATATATATACATTAACATCTCCCTTAAATTCAAAAAGGATAAGCATTAACCAACTTGAGTTTGGAAACTAGTTCACTGAAGCAACCAGGAGGGTGAGCCTTGGTGAAAATATCAATAGGTTGATGAACACCCATGTCAGCAAGAAGCCATATCATGGAGGACATCATTATGAGCAATTTGAATGGCACTCTGATTGTCACAATCGAGAGAGGTAACACCAGGGGAAGGAACACCCATGTTAGTAAGAAGCCAGCAAAGCCACAAAAGTTTTCGAGTAGTGTCAGTAAGAGCACGATATTTGGCTTCAGTACTAGAACAAGCAGTGAGAGATTGTTTCTTGTTGCGCCAAGTAAGAAGAGAATCCCCTAAGAAGAAAAAAAAAAAAAAAAAAAAACCGTAGTGGAGGGTCGATTAGTAGGATCTACAGCCCAATCAGCATCAGAAAAGACGTGAAGTTCAAGAGAATAATGAACATAATAATGAAGTCCATGGAATAGTATGTCTTTGAGGTAGCGAAGGATGCGAAGCAGAGCAGTAAAATGAGGGGTGCGAGGAGCCGACATGTACTTACTAATAAGGTGGACATCATAAGCAATGTCAGGATGAGTTACAGTGAGATAAACAAAACTACTTACCGGCTGGTGATAAAAAGTAGCATGAGAGAGAAGATCCCCATCAAGTATGAGATGATTCTGAGTATCAATCAGAGTAGAAGAAGTCTTGTAGTCAATAAGAGAAGCATGAACCAAAAGATCGGATATATATTTGGCCTATGACAAATAATAACTAGTGGAATCCTGAGAGATTTCAAGAACCAAGAAATAACTGAGAGTACCAAGGTCCTTCATCTCAAAGTGACGGCTGAGAATGTGTTTGAGACGAAGAATACTAGCCTCATCGTCATCGGTGATAATCATATCATCCACATAAAGGAGAAGAAGAGTAGTTCCATGATTAGTTTTCTAAACAAATAGAGTAGAGTGGTATGAGCTGGAGGTGAAGCCAAAGTCATGAATGGTGGAACTAAACTTAGCAAACCAAGCACGTGGGGCTTGCTTGAGACCATAAAGAGCACGCTAAAGTTTGAAAACCTTAAGAGTTGGATAAGTAGACCTAAGAGGAGGTTGCATGTAGACCTTCTCAAGAAGATCACCATTAAGTAAGGAATTTTTCACATTCATCTGAAAAAGATCCTAGTGGCGAGTAGTAGCAACGACAATCAAGCTATGAACAGAATTAAGCTGAGCATTAGGAGCCAAAGTCTCCTCATAATCAATGCCATATTCTTGAATGAAGCCTTTTTGCAACAAGGTGAACTTTGTAGCGCTCAATAGAACCATTAAAATGGGTATGGATTTTGTAGACTCATTTGCAGCCACTCATAATCTTTCCAGGAGGAAGATCACTAATATCCCAAGTATGAGTTTTGTCTAAAGCCTGTAGTTCATCAATCATAGCTTGCTATCAAAGAGGATTAGTACGAGCCTCACGATAGGAGGTGGGTTCATAAGTAGAAAAAGTAATGGACCGAACAATATAATCACGAACATGAAAAAGGGGGTTGAGTTATCCGCTATGGACGATTGGAGGGGAAAGTTGTGAGGAAAGGATTTGGTAGAGAGGGAGGACTAGGTGTCACGACCCCATCCCACCCCAAATAGGATAGTAGTCATGACTAGCTAGTAGTGTCTAACTACCAAAGGCCTAGCAAGACAAAACAAGGTTGGACTAAAACATTGGGGCTTATGGGGAAAATCAACATTGTCCATTAATTACCAATAGTCCATCTAGAGCATGTGCATAGATCATACGATACATACAAGCAACTTTTTTTTATTTATCTTTGACTTTTACAGCTCAACATCCAAAAAGAAAAGTACAATATTTAAAAACATATAGCCAACAAAAACCAAAACTCTAACATAAGATCTTCGTCCAAAAACACTTGCTCCCAAAAGTAGAAAAATAAAAGAAAAATACTTCTGGCTTGATCTCTCATCCATAACAGGATCTTTGCCATCACTTACATACATATAGAGGAGAGGGGTGAGCCAAAGTCCAATGAAGATTAATATAGCAAAGTGGGTAATGAATATGAACAAGTTGAACATAACATAACTTTTCAAGTAAAACGAGATTGTCTCATGACATATACATAGTGATGACCATTTTCAAGGCACTTCGAATCAAGGGTCAAGAGGCCACAACCGGTGGCAGAGCTCAGTTAGCAAGAGGTTATTGGCATGATTCCTAATAACAAACAAATTCCAAGATGTCATCGTATTACATGATACAAAAACACATGATGTTTATTCATAACAAAACAATAATTAACTTTCATAAACATACCATACGTTTACATTTTGAATCATAATTTTAAGAAACATAACTTTACTATATTACTACTCACAGTTGGCTCATTGAACACTTCTTCAAGACTTGACCTACAAAACAAGAAGAAGACATTGAACTTTCTAAACACAAACAAGGCTAATTGGTTTTTAACTTAAGTTTTCATTATTATTCTAACTTGCTTTAGGTTGGTTTCTAGGTGTATTCAGTCTTTACTAAGGTTCAAAACACGTATCAGGGTGTCCAAAGGTCGAAAGGAAAAAAAAAAAAAGAAAACGAAATGGGCCAAAACCCTACAAACCGCACATACGGTGGAACAAGGCTGCACGTGCGGAACCCTTGCCGCATATGTGGGCGCATGTGTAATTAAAATAGTGTGCAGTTTGTTTTCTGGGTTGGCTAGCCTCACATGTGGGGACCAATTCCACACGTGTAGAAGGTGTGTCACACATGCGGTACTTCCTACCACACGTGCGAAGAGAAGAACACAGTCGTAGCTGATGCTGTTCCAAGCGATTTTAGGGCTGCCAAATCCATTTTTCGTGCTTTCAAATTCCAAAACTTGTTTTATGACATCCTAATAGGCATATATATGGAAAACTAATAAAAACTCATGAATATGCATCGATTAGAGGATTAAACATGAAAAAGATAAATTAAATTCAACTTTTAAATCTTTTGAATACCTTCTTTTATTCATGACTTCCAATCTCTCAAAATCAAGTTCTAAAGCTTCCTAATCATGAATAAGTGATGCTCGTTCATAGTGCAACCATTGTTTTACTCAAATGTTGTATAAAATTAATTCAAAACATGATTTTTCTATGAATTCTTCAAACAGTTTTCAAGTTTCTAAAATTTTCCATTTTCTTTCCATTTCAATCCTTCAAAACTTATTCCTAATCAATTTTTAGCTAGGTTTTGATATGGGATTATGGAAGAGGGTCAAGTTTCTTACATTGTAGTGATTTTCTTATGATTTTTAGGCTTGAATCTCTAGTTTCTTTGGGTTTTTCTTCATTTTTCTCCATTTTCTTCTCCTTTCTTTCTTCAATTTCGATTGTTCTTGATTTTCTCCAGCACCCGCTTCATTTTGGTATGATATAGATCATAACATTTTATTGCATATAGCTAGGGAAATGGTTGTAACTTAATAAATTAACTAAGGTTGCTTGCTTAGCATAGTTAACCTAAGTTATAACTAATTAGTCTAAGGTTAGGACTAATTAATCTAATCTTGTACTAATCATACTTAATTATCACTAATCCTAGTTAGAAAAATAACAAATAGCATGGAAAGGTCAAGTTTATCAGACTAAGGTCTTTAAATTCCTCACTTAAGGTTTAGGCATACCCTATAGTTGTCAAATCAAGCTCTAAACTATTCCCTAACTCAAAACGCATAGCAAACAAATTCTAACATAGTCTTTGATGCTTCTTCTTCTAACACTAACGAGTCCTAAGTCTCATAACCTTATGACATATAACATGAATGCATGAACAGTTTAATATACGTGATACATGAATGTATTTGGTTGTCACACTAGGAGACTCAATAAGAGACTCAACAGAAAGTGGAGAACTAGGAAAGAGAACCATAGGACCATTAGAGGGAGAAGTCTAAACGGGATTAAGTGTTGGCAAAGTCATCTCTAGAGATAAGGAACCTAAATCAAATTCATTAAAGAAGAGATTGATGGAAGGATTAGTAAACATGATGGAAGTAGAGGGTGAGGAAAAGTGAAACGAAAATGGGGATGAAAACATTTTATGCTCTTAGAAAATCACATGACGAGAGACGCGAAGACACTTAAAGATAGGATCTTGTAGACACCCCATTTTTGACGGCCCTTACGACTTGGACGTCCTTGCATGTGTAGACACCCCATTTTTGACCGCCCTTAAGACTTGGACGCGACTGATGGTTTACATGGTGGAAAAAGGTGTGCAGGGGAAAGGTTCAGTTTCTTCGGCAAGGAGAGAGTCAAATCTCAACTCCATACCCCTTTTTGGACCAAAACGATCTTGATCGAAAGATTTTAGTCTTAAAACCCTCTCTTTCAAAACGTTTTTGAAATAAAGTTTTTACGATGTTCCGAGGCTCGCATTTTGTCAAATGTTGCGTTTTTCAGTAAACCGAGCAAGGACAAAGTGGAAATGAATGAAAGAGAGATGAAATCTTTGAAAAATCTTTCAAAACATCTTACTTAGGGGTTTGGAGTTGAAGAAAAGAGGAGAAGAGGGAAGAAATCCAGTTGGGGGAGAAAATGGGCATGAACCGTTAAGAAAGAATCGAGCAGCCCTCGCCGAATCGGGCCTATTCATTTGCATACTTGGAATCAAGCTATGAGGCCACCACCATTGGAAATAAGACTTCTGGGGCTTCATTTTGCACTCAAGAATCTCCTAAATCCAATTCCGGACGGGGGAGATATAGTTGATTGAAGTAGAGCATCACTCCGGTTGGACCGAATCTGCGCGGCTTCACAAAAAAGGGCATAACCTTTTCCACAGGAGGAATTTTAATGCAAGGTTTGAGCCATTGGAAAGATAACTTCCGCGGCTTCAATGTGGACACAAGAATGACCTGAAAAGGGGTTCACATGAAGGAGTTATGTCCATTTGAAGTTGGACCTTCTGGGCAGATTTTTTTTCTTGCCACTGGCCATTGGCATGGTCGGTCGGCGAGGTCGGTCGGCAAGGTCAGTCGGCGAGGTCGGTCAGCAAGGTGGTCGGCGAGGTCGGTCGGCAAAGTGGTCGGTCGGCAAGGTGGTCGGTCGGCAAGGTCGGTCGGCGAGGTCGGTCGGCAAGGTGGTCAATCGGCAAGGTTGGTCGGCGAGGTCGGTCGGCAAGGTGGTCGACGAGGTCGGTTGGAAAAGTGGTCGGTCGGCAAGGTGGTCGGTCGGCAAAGTGGTCAGTCGGCGAGGTCGGTCGGCGAGGTCGGTCAGCAAGGTGGTCGGCAAGGTCGGTCGGCGAGGTCGGTCGGCAAAGTGGTCGGTCGGCGAGGTCGGTCGGCAAGGTGGTCGGTCGGCAAAGTGGTCGGTCGGCAA